>CM056050.1:28321613-28786613 GCA_029574335.1 Rana kukunoris
GTAACACTGTCTGAACAAAAACTGTTCTGCAGCTAAAAGGAATTCCAGCATTAAAAGGGCGACTTCAATTGAAGTGCTAAACAAAACAGCTGGAAGACACAGCAAATAGTTAATGCCTATTACTTGCAGCAGAACTCCAGGCAAGGCAGTATGTGACCAGGGAGCAGTGTGGTATGGCAGGCAGTAAACTCCAATCATGGTATGTGTGTATGCAGGTGCAGTCTATTTTCTCCACTGCTGGTGGCGCTCAACCAGAGCGGCATTGCAGTTGGGGAAGTCGAGGGGAACATGGCGTTGAACATGGTTCCTCTATGGGTCACATCCAACATGCAAATCGGATAGCTCCTTTAGTGACCCAAGAAACCATAGAGGAACCATGTTCCTCTCGACTTCCCCAACTGCAATGCCGCTCTGGTTGAGCGCCACCAGCAGTGAAGAAAATAGACTGCACCTGCCTACATATGTACCCGACCATCCAAATGATGTAAAAGAAAATATGATTCATCAGACCAGGCCAACACCTTCCATTGCTCCGTGGTCTGGTTCCGATGCACCTAGGGCAGGGGTGTCAAACTCAATTTCATTGTGGGCCGCATCGGCATTATGGTTGCCCTCAAAAGGGCCGGTTGTATCAGTAAGATTAGATGTCCAGCTTATCCCTTCCCCTTACATTAGATGTCAAGAGCCCCCCCACCATCAGAAGTTAAGTCCCCCCCTCTCCCTTACATTACAGTGCATCTCCTTTTCCTTATGCTGCTGCTGGGAAGAAGTTGGATGCATTGCTTGAAAGCAGAAAGTAATGGTCTGAAGGATGACTGGAGAGGTGCGAGGGAAGCATGAAATGGCATGGAGGGCCGCATTCGGCCCGCGGGCCTTGTGTTTGCCACCTCTGACCTAGGGTGACCACATTTCCAAACTACCATTCAGGGACGCCTTCCCTTCCCAAAATTCAGCTTGTGCTGTAACGAATCAAAGCACAGTGATTGGAAACAGGAGGCGGGATTTATGATTTCTCCAATCACAAGCAGGGGGCGGGGATTGTGCTCCTCCAGGCATTCCTGGCCAGGACAAGTAAATCAGTGATGCAGTGGCCTTTTTTGGGGGCATCAGATTGGCCCGGGGGGTGACTGTCAGTTCCATTCCGGGATACTGTATTGTCCTGGAATGAAGGTGCCCGGGACAGACCTGCAAAATGCGGGACTGTTCCAGGCAATCCGGGACACGTAGTCACCCTAGATGAACTCCATGAAGGCATATTTGGCTGTTGTCACAGGTCAGCATGGGCATGCCGATTGCAGCTACGCTGCCCTGTTCACAACTCTGATGCCCATTTATTCTGCTTTAACACATCAACTTCACAGACAACACATTTATCTGCTGCCTAATATGTCCCCCTGATTATTAGATCACATTGGTGAAGTAGGGAAATACCGCTCTGAAAGCTGCTGATCCCTTAGATTGCTCCCGCCCTACTGAAACCAACAGGGGCTGGCTCTGCACAGGGGCACAAGATGAAAAGGAATCCTTGACTGCCACACTCTGTTCAATTATGTCTTTATTGGATAAAATCAATCAAAAATAATCCAAAATGGTACAGTCACAATAAAAGGTGAACAAAAAGATGAAGGTGGTTAACGCGTTTCACATCGTGAGATGCTTATTCATAGCTATTTCGTTCATTGTGACTGTACCATTTTGGATTATTTTTGATAGATTTTGATCCAATAAAGACATCTTTGAACATAGTGCGGCAGTCCAGGATTAGTTTTCATTCATTCGTTAAGGTTAGGTTTATCCTGGAAGTCTACTTTAATTGCCTAAGGATTGCCCACCGAACATTTACTGCGGCAGGGCAGCCCGGGTGCGCAGGCAACATACCTGTACATTGTTTTGTCTTCCGGGACAAGGGACCCTTATATAGTTCCTCCCAAAGGTATGTTCGTGTTGCAGTAGTCCAGGGGTAATCTCACAGCATCACAATGGCTGTGCAAGAGACTACTAGTCCCACAATCCCAACCAGGCCCGTCGCTACAGGACAGGCAAAGCAAACAATTGCTTGGGGCCCCGAGCTGGCCCCCCCCAACTTCCTCTTTCTAGGCTGTAGCATGGCCGAGCTCCTCTTCTTTCCTCCTGTGAGTCCCGCGCGGTACAGGAGATTCAGTGTCCTGTTCCCGGCCAGACTGACAGGAAGTGCACACTGAGTGCTCACTTAGTGTGCTGCAGAGAGAGAGAGAGCAGCAGCACTCACCACTGACTGACTGAGTCGTCCCTCCGACCTCCAGTCCAGTCAGTGACCTTTCGTCGGAGTCAGCGTGGCCGGCGGTGGCATTCTGCCAAGCCAGACCAGTGCCTTAGATCCACGGCTTGGCTCAGCCAGCTGTTCCCTTCGAGGACCTCCGCTGCAGCCCAGGGCCGCAAATTTTTCGACACAACCTCCTTCAGGCTCCTCCTCCCGCCCGAGCGGCCCGGCCAACTGCCTGCCTGGACCAAACCAGACTCCGTGACAGAGTCCAGATAAAAAGATGAGCAAAGCAAATGAAAAACAGTAGCGGCAATTGAAGGGCATACTGGCAGCATTTGATGGGGCACAGTAGCGACAATTGATGGGCACACTGAAAGCATTTGATGGGGTACAGTAGCGACAATTGATGGGCACACTGGCAGCATTTGATGGGGCACAGTAGCGACAATTGGTGGGCACACTGGCAGCATCTGATGGGGCACAGTAGCTACAATTGGTGGGCACACTGGCAGCATTTGATGGGGCACAGTAGCTACAATTGGTGGGCACACTGGCATCATTTGATGGGGCACAATAGCGACAATTGATGGGCACACTGACAGCATTTTATTGGGGCACAGTAGCGACAATTGATGGGCACACTGGCACACTGGGGGGGGGGGGCCTCCATGTCCATTTTGCTTGGGGCCCCCTAATTCCTTCAAACGGCCCTTATCCCAACAGCCTAAGTTAAAAACTCCATTAGCAAACCCCATGTCCTGCCTTGCTACTAGGATGGGAAAACCATTTGTTTTCGCTCCAATGCTGGTTTTTGGTTGGTTGGTTTTGTATATTTTATAACATTGTCCTCGGGCTTTGGCTAGGTGTGTATTTTATTAACCTAGTACCCCAGCATGGAAGGGGGCCTTGGAAGAATTTTCCACTTTCAACATGTGGAAAGTCCCTTTAAATAGAACTCATTCTTCTTGGCTTTTCCTCATTCATCCATCACAGAGGAGCTACAGAGCTCGATGTGTGTAAATAGTTCATGAATTGTATAGGACCAGGCCATGGCCTCGGGGGGACGGAGTGTATGAAATCACTTTCCTCTGGGTGATACAGGAATAATTCATCGCCGCTGACGCACGGGGTGTAAACATAGCACAAAGACATAAACCAGATTACAGACTCAGTTGATGGGTGCAGAAACCTCAGGGAAGAAATGGAAAAACTATTTCAAAATGTTCTTATGGTGATAACCACAAGTGAAGACCTTGGAATCTGTAGAACTACACTGAATTGAATCTACAACAGTTCAGTGGGAAAACTTCTCACATGTTACAATCATGGGCATCAGCTGCAATTTTTTCAGGGGGGGGGGGGCACTTCGGCAGCGGCGATACAGTCGCATTTAACCCTTTCTTTAAACGCTAGTTGGGGTTAAAAGTGCCCTGCTAACGGCCGAATAGTGCAGCTAAATGATGGTAAAATGCCGCTTTTTACCAATAACACGGCCAGCTGGCAGTGTGAAATAGCTTGTGAGATAATTCAGCTTCACTCAATGTCCAGATAAATATAGCCTAGAGAATGTACAGACCCCCCCTTCAGCACAAATGGACCCCCCCATTCCGCACAGACCCCTTCAGCACAGATGGACCCCCCCTCCTCCATCCCATTCAGTACTTCAGATCAGCCATCAGCGTGGCACAGGCAGCAGGTTCCCGCCCCCTGTGTACACAAACACTGGAGGGGGAGACGGCTTCACTCTGCTTGCTGTGCTTGTGTGACATCCGGCCCAGGAATGCTCAGACAGCCCGCGGCCACGAGACTCTTCAACACCTTCTTGATTTTCAGGGGGGGGGGGTCATTTGCCGCCCCCCCTTGCCCTATGGAGCGGACACCCATGGTTACAATAGCTGCAAGCAGAACGTAAAACACCAGAATCCCAGACCAGAATTTCATTTGAGTTTTAGAATGGTTGTGGATTTTTGATTTCCTTGGTTTGTATATAAAAAAAAAAAAAAAGGGGGAAAAAAAGCACTCAAATAAGAAAAAAGGGGCGAATGGCAAATATATGCTGTGCCACATCCAGTATTTATAATAGAGAACATAAAGGAATTCCCCTGGGTGGACTTTCTAGGCACTAGTTAAATTGATTATTTAAATATGCAAGATATTGAAATAAAGAAAATTTTATTCATAATTAATAGCAAAGAATGAAACATAAAAGTAAAAAATATACAAACCCAACGAATATCATCATGCAAATGGGTACATGAAAAAACCTTTATGCCCCAATTTGTATTTGTTCTCGAATGTGTATAAATATTATATTGGTGTACCAAGCTCGGTGGCCTTGGTGAGCACAGGGCATTTATTACCGCTTTCAGGATGGGAAGCAGAGGGAAAACAAGAAACATTGTTTTTGTTCATGTCCCCTGTGATCAAAGAGTGCTCAGCTCTGAGCGCTTCCAGGTTCAGAGCCGTCAGATCCTGGTCAATGCAGCCCTGAAAAATAACCAAATCGAGTACTGCATCTTTACTTTATTTGGTGGGTTGGGCAGAGGTGGCAAGTGGTCCAAGATTCCCCTGATGCTTCTGTAATGTGTACACTACAGGCGTTACCGTAATTCCTTGTGAAGCCATAAAAGTTAAAGCGGAGGTTCATCCTCAAAACAAAGTTTACAGTATTCCTAGCTTTCACCCGATTTAAGGATGATAGTGTTGAATTTTTTTTTCTATGATGCTTCCTTACCTCTTATCTCCTCCACTTCCTGGTTTTCATCCCTGCGGGGAATGGGCGCGTCGCTCTATTCCCCGACCACTCGGTGCATTGTGGGAGCATTTTGTGTATTATCCTAGGAGTGACGTGCAGGTCAATCACAGCACATAATCTCCAATAGCTGGGCGAGTATTCTCGCGCTAGCTGGGCTGTCACGTGACGCGGGTCACATGACTCGCAAAGCGCGTTCCGAGCTTAGCTGATAAACAAGCACTATTAGAATTATCACAGCGGGGCGTGTCCTTTTAAGGACGCCGCCGGCCGTTGTGATAGTAACCACGCAGTGTTGACGGTCCCCGCCGACACTGCGCATGCGCGGGATTACGCAGTGAATGCTGGGAGATCAGCATTCGCCGCATCCCGGAAAAAAACGCAGGAGGGATTCAGAGCGCCCACAGATAAGATGGCAATGTCCATCGCTAGATTATATGAAATATTCTTTGGTCGGAAACGAGCATCCTGACGCCTAATGAAAGGGGACATGTGAGTAACAAAAATACTATAGCAAATGCAGCTGATTAGTGTTAAAAAAAAAAATTTTGTTTGCCCACAGAACCTCCGCTTTAAGTGAAAAAATTGTAAACAAAGTGTTTAAATATATATATATATTTTTTAAAGAAAAGTTATCTGTATAGGGGTAAACTATTTGGGTGGCCCAGCTCCGTGCTGCAACAATCCACCCATAGGGTAAGTTACTACCTTTTCTTTTAGGTTTCATTTATTCAAATGCTGAATTATACTACATGTCTTTATTCCTATCATGTATTCTACAGATTGGTTTGTCCTGATGAAGCGGTGAACCTCCGCGAAACTTGTTGACCTTGACCAACCACTGAGATTTACAATGATTTGTTTTACTTTTTACCAATAAATTTTTGTTTTACAATTCTGTTTATATAGTTTTAATAGTACCGAAATAGTCCCTTTATCCAATTATGTGGGTAGCTTTGGGTCTAGCCCCAGCAACTATTCCATTGCCCCCATTTCCGCATATATATAGCTGTGGTGCGAGACATATTAGATATCTCTACGCATGCCACATAGTGGGATAATTCCTAGTGCCAGCTAACTTTAGATTGATAAAGGGGTTTTAAATTGTCACCTATGGAACATTTTGGGTATCAGTTTGTCACCCCCAATTTTAAGTCCTGACATGTTTGTATCCATTTACTTATTCACAGCCCCATGTTTTATATGTTCACAGAACATTTGGAGATTTTTGTGTTTAGAATGTTCTAAAATGAATTTGAATGTATTTTTTTTTTATGATAAATATACGGTACCGCGCAAGCGTTTTAGGCAGGTGTGAAGAAATGCTTTAAAGTAAGAATGCCTTCAAAAATAGATTTTAAAATGGTTTATTTTTATCAATTTACAAAATACGAAATGAGCAAATAGAAGAAAAATTCAAATCCAAATCAATATTTGGTGTGACAACGCTTTTGGCTTCAAACCAGCATCGATTCTTATGCAGCGTACACACGATCACTTTTTGCAATGAAAAAAACCGAAGTTTTAAAAAACGTCATTTAAAAATGATTGTGTGTGGGCAAAACGTTGTTTTATGTCTTCAAAAAAACGATCAAAAAATTTGAACATGCTTGAATTGATGTCGTTTTTCAGAATGTCGGTTGTGTCATAAAAAATGATAGTGTGTGAGCAAAACGACATTTAAAACAACGTTTTTAAACCTGTGCATGCTCAGAAGCAAGTTATGAGACGGGAGCTTCAATGGAAGAGTGCCGTCGAACGTGGTATACGTAACCGCGCTTTGCTAGAGCATTTTCAGAAAACGATGGTGTGTGTAGGCAACGTCGTTTTGGAAAATGAAGTTTGAAAAACGTCGTTTTTTTACATCACAAAAAGTGTTAGTGTGTATACGGCATTACACTTGCAAAGTCAGGAATTTTGTAGCATTAGAGTCAAGTGCATGGGAAATCAAATTTACCAAGCAGGTGCTAATGATTATCGAATTTCAAATGTAGGTAGAAATAGTCATTTACTGAAACAGCTATGTAGGAGGCTCAAAACTGGGTGAGGAATAGCCAAACTCTATTAATGGAGTTGTAAAGTCAGAAGATTTATCCCAATGCTTTCTCTGCATCAAGATAAAAAAGCCTGTGTTTAGCAGCCTCCCCAGCACCCCCTAATACTTAACTGAGCCACATCTCTGTCCACGACTCCCTTGGCTGTCCGGCACTCTCCTCCCGCGGCTACCAAAGTCCTTTAGCCAATCAGGAAAGAGAGGGGGCGGGGCCAAACCACAGCTCCGTGTCAGAATGGACACACTGAGCTGCATCTTGGCCCAGGTGCCCCCATAGCAAGCTGCTTGCTGTGGAGGCACTTGATAGGAGGGAGGGGCCAGGAGCAGCGGAGAGAGACCCAAGAAGAGGAGGATACAGGTTGCCCTGTGCAAAAACAATTGCATAGAGCAGGTAAGCATAACATGTTTGTAAAGTCTCTTTAAAAAAAAAACACAGCACAATCACTTTAAGATGAGGTTGTGGAAGACAGCTTAATGTCACATGTCATACACCATGGCAAGACTGAGCACAGCAACAAGACACAAGGTAGTTATACAGCATCAGCAAGGTCTCTCCCAGGCAAAAATTTCAAAGCAGACTTCAAGATGTGCAGTTCAAATTCTTTTGAAGAGGCACAAAGAAACTGGATACGTTGAGGACCGTAGAAGCAGTGGTCGGCCAAGGAAATTTAATACAGCAGATGAAATACACATCATGCTGTCCTTTGACATTAAAAAATGTCCAGCAGTGCCATCAGCTCAGAACTGGAGGAACCCTGTGGGACTCGGGTACACCCATCTGCTGAAGTGGTCTTCATGGAAGAAATTAATGAAAACATAGGAACTGGGGGGGGCAGAAAAATGGCAGCAGGTCCCCTAGACTAATATGAGTCAAAAATGTGAAATATCTGGCTGTAGCAGGAGTCAGTCAGTTGGGGGAAGGGCTGGGGAGCTGTACAATAATAAGTGTTTGCAGGCAACTGAAGCATGGTGGAGGTTCATTGTTCCATTAATATATATATATACATATACACACACACACACACACATATATATACACACACATACACTGACACTGTACTACTTGCCAAATATGCTGCAGAAATCTTCCTTTACCAAGTCTGGCTTCAGCCCTTATTGGCCTTCTTATGACTCACCCTGGCAAACTCTCACGATAGTGAGAGAGCTGTCCACGGTATCATAAGCTTAGGCTTTTTACCAGACAAGAAACAGGAAGTGGGCTGTATAAGATATTTACTGGCAGAAAAAAAAAGGGATTTTTAAATACAGCTTACCTGTAAAATCCTTTTCTTGGAGTACATCACGGGACACAGAGCGGCATATTCATTACTATATGGGTTATATGGAGTACCTTCAGGTGTGGACACTGGCAATCTCAAACAGGAAGTCCCCTCCCTATATAACCCCCTCCCCTAGAGGGAGTCCCTCAGTTTTGTAGCAAGCAGTATGCCTCCCAAAATGTTCACCCAAAAGAGGGGTGGGAGCTCTGTGTCCCGTGATGTACTCCAAGAAAAGGATTTTACAGGTAAGCTGTATTTAAAAATCCCTTTTTCTTTCTCGTACATCACGGGACACAGAGCGGCATATTCATTACTATGTGGGATGTCCGAAAGCAATGCTTTAATGAGGGGAGGGAGACATCTTCCAAAGAAGGATTCAATTTAGAGGTATACTCAAATAATAATAATAATTCCAACTTAGTCAAGAAAAAACTTTTTTTTTTTTTTTTTTTCTTTTTTACAACCAAGGGTGCCCCTGATCCCGAGGATCTTAAACTGCAGCCTGTAGTACTGCCTGTCCAAAGGCAGAATCCGCATTCCTTCTCACGTCTAGTTGATAAAACTTTGTAAACGTGTGGACTGATGACCACGTCGCCGCCTTGCATATCTGAGCCATAGAGATCTGATGGTGTGCTGCCCAGGAGGCGCCCATGGCCCTGGTAGAATGGGCCTTTACCGACAAAGGAGGAGGCAACCTCTTCAAACCGTAGGCTTGAATGATTAATTGTCTAATCCATCTCGAGATGGTGGATTTTGCAGCTGCCTGCCCCTTCTTGGGGCCATCTGGTAGAACGAACAACACATCTGTTTTCCGGATCTTTTCTGTAGCTTTAAGATAGGCCTTCATGGCCCGGACAATATCCAAGGTATGCAGCAACCCCTCCTTTCTAGATGTGGGTTTCGGAAAGAAGGATGGAAGTACCAAATCCTGGTTCAAGTGAAAATTGGATATAACCTTTGGTAGAAAGGAAGGATGGGGCCGGAGAACTGCCCTGTCCTTATGTAGAACGAGATATGGTTCCTTACACGATAAGGCTGCTAATTCTGACACTCTCCTGGCCGAAACTATGGCGACCAAGAAAACCAACTTTCTTGTCAGTAAAACTAAAGGAATCTCAGCCAACGGCTCAAAGGGTTGTTTCTGTAGAGTGGACAGGACAAGATTTAAGTCCCATGGACAAATTGGTGACTTGACAGGAGGATTAATACGCAAGACCCCCTGTATGAAGGTCTTTACCAGCGAGTGGGTGGCCAGCGGCCTCTGAAACCACACTGACAGAGCTGAAATCTGTCTCTTGATTGTGCTTAATGCCAGGCCTTTATCCACTCCTAGCTGGAGAAAACTTAACACCCTATCAATGGTATATTTGCGGGAATTCCATCTTTTGGATTCACACCAGCCTACGTAGTTCCTCCACACCCTGTAATAAATCACCCTGGAGGCCGGCTTTCTAGCCCTAATCAGGGTAGGAATTACCTGCCTAGACAGACCTCTACCCCTGAGAATCAGGGATTCAGCCTCCAGGCCGTCAAATTTAGACGTTGTAATGTAGGGTGGAGGATCGGGCCTTGTGAGAGTAGGTCTGGTCGTAGAGGAAGAGTCCAAGGGTCTCCCACTGCCATCTTCAGGACTAGTGAGTACCATGTCCTCCGGGGCCAAGCTGGAGCTACTAGAATGACTGGCTTGTGCTCCACTCTGATCCTGCGCAACAGGCGAGGAAGTAACTGTAGCGGAGGGAATGCATATAGAAGTTTGAATTGATGCCAAGGGCAAACCAACGCATCGGTTCCGCAGGCCATAGGGTCCCTCGCTCGAGACACGAACCTGTCTAGTTTCTTGTTGAACCTGGATGCCATTATATCTACGTCTGGCATTCCCCACCTCTGGCAGATTGTCTGAAAGACCTGGGGATGCAGAGACCACTCCCCTGGCGACAGAATCTGGCGACTTAAGAAGTCTGCCTGCAGGTTGTCCACTCCGGGAATGAATATCGCCGAAATGCAGGGTACATGAACCTCTGCCCACTGAAAAATCAAGCTCACCTCCCTCTGAGCGGCCTGACTCCTGGTTCCCCCTTGGTGGTTTATGTATGCCACCGCTGTGGCATTGTCTGACTGGATTCTCACCGGGAACCCCTGTAATCTGGAGGTCCATGCCAGAAGGGCTAGGCGAGCAGCTCTGATCTCCAAGATATTGATGGGGAGCTGCCTCTCTGTTTTCACCCAAGTTCCCTGGCGAGAGAACCCCTCGAAGACCGCCCCCCAGCCTGCCAGGCTGGCGTCTGTGGTAACTACCTTCCAGACAACAGGGCTGAAGGATCTTCCCTTTAGAAGATTCTGAGGGTTCAACCACCAGGCCAGGCTTTGTCGGACCTTTGATGATAGCGTCAAAGGGGACTCTAAGGCATGTGCTCTCTTGCCCCAGGCTGCTAGAATGGCTGCCTGTAGGACGCGAGTGTGGATCTGAGCGTATGGTACTGCCTCGAACGTGGCCACTAGCTTGCCTAGTAATCGCATACACAGGCGAATAGTTGGTTTTTTCTTGCTTAGAACCAACTGAACCAACCCCTTGATAGCCTCGATCTTTACAAGGGGCAGGAACACCCTTTGCTGTTCTGTGTCTAACCTCATGCCGAGGTATTCCAACTGCTTTGTAGGCTGGAACGCTGACTTTTCCCGGTTTAGGACCCAGCCGAATCCTTCGAGGTACTGAACCGTGAGGTTTACTGCCTGTTGCAGACACGGCCGTGAGTGATCTATGATTAAAAGGTCGTCCAAGTACGCTAGGACTGTGACCCCTTGGATCCTTAGATTGGCCAGAACTGGGGCTAGGATCTTCGTGAATACCCGGGGGGCCGTGGCCAGCCCGAAGGGGAGCGCCCTGAATTGGAAGTGTCGCTGCCCCACCGCGAAGCGTAAAAATCTTTGATGCGACTGAAAGATTGGTACATGAAGGTAAGCATCCTTTATGTCTATGGAAGCCAGAAAATCGTCCCTCTGAAGCGCGGCGGCTGCTGACAGGATGGATTCCATCCGGAAGGAACGAACCCTTAGGTAACCGTTTAACCTCTTTAGGTCCAAGATTGGCCTGACATCGCCGTTGGGCTTTGGTATGACAAAGAGATTGGAATAGAAACCTAGCCCTTGCTCTTGGGCTGGCACCTCTATTATTACGTCCTGGCAAAGCAGGTGATCCAAAGCTGCCAGCATCGAGGCCTTCCTTGCTGGATCCTTTGGTAGCCTTGACTCTTGAAAATGAGGCGGAGGAAAGTTTAGAAACTCCAGTCTGTAGCCTGCGGTTACAGACTCCCGGACCCATTTGTCGGGGATCTTGGCTTCCCAAACTTCTGAGAAGAAACGAAGCCTTCCCCCCACCCGCGAGAGTGGGGGCGCCCCTTCATAAGGCAGACTTAGGGGCTGTCTTTGTGGGCTTGCGATACCATGGCCTCTTACCCCCCGGGGCCTGTCCCTGCGATCTACTGTTAACGTTGGATCGTGCAGGCGGCCGTCGATACTGCCTGGAATTTGAGGGCCCTGAGACAGGAAAGAGCTGCCTTTTAAATGTAGGACCCCGGAATGTCTTTTTGACCGGTAAAAGGGTACTTTTGCCACTTGAAATAGTCTGAATGTATTTATCCAGATCCTCCCCGAAGAGTCGTCCTCCATGGAAGGGAAACCCTGCCAGAAGCTTTTTGCATGGGGGCTCCGCCGCCCAGTTCTTCAACCATAAGAGCCTTCTCATGTGCACCAAAAATAGTGATAAACGAGAGGCCTGCTGGATGGAATCCTTTATAGCATCTACAGCAAAACACAGAGCTCTGGGAATGTCAGAAAACTCTTCTGCTTGTTGGGTAGGCATGTCCTTTAGCATTTCTTTTGTCTGGTCCTTTAACGCCTGACAAACTCCATTTGCAGCCACAGCTGGCTGTACCACTGCTCCTGCCGTAGCAAAGGATGCTTTTAAAAGTGTCTCTAACCGTTTATCAACCGGATCTTTAAACATATGTATGTTTTCCACCGGGCAAGTTAGTGATTTATTCACACATGAGATGGCTGCATCCACCACTGGGAGCCTCCACCTCTTGGAGAATTTTTCCTCCATGGGGTAAATGACCGCAAATCTCTTCGGTGGCAGAAAAATCCTATCCGGCCGTACCCAATCCCGAAAGATCAATTCCTCCAAGAGAGGATGGACCGGAAAAACTGCGTTGCTTAACGGAGCTTTCAAAGAGCCCAGAGAGGATACCGGAGGAACCTGAGGCTCTAGGCAATGGTAAACTAAATGCCGAGCGGACCATGTCCGTCAAAGACTGTACCCACAGTCTTTCTGTCTGGGAGTCTGAAAATGGTTCCTCAGAGGCAGATCCCTCAATCCCTGAACCCTCTTGGTTCAGGTCTAGTTGATCCTCCTGCGATTCCAATTCCTCCGGAGAGAGAATTTCAGCATCTGAGGATACACCTCTTGGTGATGGGGATCTAACCCGTTTCTTGCCAGGAATAGCTCTAGCGATCAATGCTGCTATTCTCTCTTCTAGCCCCCCTAGGGATACAGCTAGCATCTCCTCTGTGATAAACACAGGGCTGGGCTGATCTGGGCCAGCCTCCTCACCAGACCCCCCTAATGGCTCATCCAAGGCGACCTTTATGGGAATAAGTTGCGGGGAAAGTATCGGCATATCATCAGAATCAGAGGGGGAACCCCTTTGTTTTTTGGTCTTTTTTGTACCCTTTGACCCCGAACCTTTGGAAGCCATAATACAAAATCGAGGGACTCCGCCAACAACAACAGACTGTAGTGGCCAGGAGTACAAAACTAGAGCTTAGGGGACAATAGATCACTAATGCCCAAAAACTGATGGGGCCCCGTATGTTTTTTTTTTTTTTTTTAAATATATATAAGTCTCTTTCTTTTTTTTTTTTTTTTTCAAACATACAGCGACCCCAAACTTAGTTTGCCAGCCTCCAACCTGCTGCAAAAAGGGGAATTTCTTGGCTTAACAGAAAGGCATTGGAACAAAGTCCAGCATGTACTACCCCTCTTCCGCCACCGGGAGTCACTGTTCTGCCGCTCTGCGTCCTCTCCCTTTGAGATCAGCCTCAGACTGAGCACTGACAATGCCTGCTGATCTATAACAGCACAAGGCGCGCCCCTGTATGACGCTGCAGGCACGCCCCCCCCCCGCCCTCCTCTCCGAACGGCGCGAAAAACGTCTATAAGACGTTCGCCGCGCATGCCGGAGCAGGAGGAACATGGAGGAGCCGCGCTGCTGGAGACCCAGGACTGCAGTATCAGGCGGCAGATTCAAACCCCCGGCCAGGTAGGACTCTCCAAAAGGCCCCATAGGGATCCTTACCAGTCCTAGGAAGAAAGCAGCAGGTAGCTAGCAACACCATTCTTAGACAGGGGAACCTAGTGATGGGGGAAATGGGATCATCCTGTCTTTCTCAGACATAGTGAGCAAGGTTGCCAATGCAGAGCATACTTAGGCTACCCCCCTTTTAGGTTACCCCGGAGAGCCTGCTGTCGAACCAAGTCCCGCAGGCTCCCCTCTTACCTGCTCCATGCTGCAGGATGTTTGTCTAGCAAAACGATCCAATCTTCTCCCATCTCCGTGGGTAGCGTAATAGACCTTCAGGCCCTGGGGTCCTATGAAGGTACCCACTGTCCTGGACCTATATAGCACCCTGGCAAACAGGAACTTATGGTCCTTATGAACTCCAAGTCCTGGGCCCAGGGTCCAGCCCTCCAAAGAGGAGCATTATAGGCAAAACCCCACGGTTTGGGGCCCGGGTACTGTCCACTTTGGCACTGAGGCTCCTTGGACAGATCCGGTTAGCCCGCCCTTAATCCCAAGGATGTGGAGCAAAGCTATTCCGTGACCAACACCTAAGACACTGGCGAAAAAACTGAGGGACTCCCTCTAGGGGAGGGGGTTATATAGGGAGGGGACTTCCTGTTTGAGATTGCCAGTGTCCACACCTGAAGGTACTCCATATAACCCATATAGTAATGAATATGCCGCTCTGTGTCCCGTGATGTACGAGAAAGAAAAAATGGTTTTACTATCTGTTAAGACCTGCAGTGGTTAGGGTACTGCGGCCTTCTTTCCGTCTCCCAAGATGATTCTTCCAAATGGTTAGAGTGTTCCCCATCCCCAAGCATGAGCCAAGACTTCATGAAGGGTGTCCAGATATAGAATGACTTTATTGAGAGACAGGTTACTTATATACAGCAAAAGAAATACTTGATGTAATCAGATATACAATTACATTCTCCTCCCACATCATCATACAATGGTGTACTAACGAGACCCCTTTCAAGAGACCTATTGTAGGCCACAGACGGCTGTCTCCGGTAGAATCCACATGAGTTAATTACTGGTCCTTTGCCCAGACAAGGTGTTTTAGAACTTCTCACCTGCTGAACAATAGAACTTCACACAATGAACACTTCTTGAAAGACAGACTACAGATCATTTACATGACACATTGAGATATTGAGATCAGTTTAAGGAATAAACCAATTATCTCCAGGTAGAGAGCACCCTAATTTTCCCAACGTTAGAACACCCCTCTTCCACACAAGGTCTACCTGCCATTACATATCTCCTGATAGCCCCGATCTGGGGGGCCAACATATCCAAATTTCACCCAGATCGGTCCAGGGGTTCTTAAAAGACAAACAGAGTCTGAGAAAATCCAGAATAAAGTCTATTTTCTTCACAATACTCCCCCTTAGTTCCATGGGTCGGCATACCCGCCTAGACCCTGCCGGGTTGGCTAGGGGATGTCCGGGTCAAAATTATACTTCCAAGTCGGTTTGGCGGGAAAGCCCATCCGCATTACCGTTCTGCTTGTCCGGGCGGTATTGCAGTGTAAAATTGTAAGGTAGCAACGCTAGACTCCAGCGCAGCAACCGGGGATTGTCTCCAGAGACTCAGTTGAGCCAGATGAGGGGGTTGTGGTCAGTGAGAATGGTAAAGGCACGGCCATAAAGGTACGGTTGGAGCTTCTTTAAGGCCCATACTAGAGCCAGGCATTCTGTTTCCATGGTGGCATAGCTGACCTTCCAAGGTAATAACTTGCCGCTGAGGTATGCCACCGGGTGCTCCATGCCGTCTTAAGTCCCTGGAACGCCAATGCACACTCCGAGAACCAGGCTACCTGCTTGGGTGGGGACCTTTTGGTCAGGTCGGTGAGGAATTTCGCTGGGGTGCTACACTCTGGGACGAACTTTGTATAATACCCGGTGGTGCCTAGGGACGCCAATACCTGCGTCTTGGTGTGGGGCTGGGGCCAATTGGCTATGGCCTCTACTTTCGCGGGTTCGGGGCCCTGTTTCCCAGACCCTACTCTAGGCCCTAGGTATTGAACCTCTGCCATGCCCCCATGGCAGTTCTCGGGTTTCAGGGTGAGATTTAGTTTCTCTCCCAACCCAACTTGCTCTAGGTTACCTTGGTTAGCTGCCAGCCGGTCGGGTAAGGGAAGTCCTTCACTAGCGCCAGTGGACGGGGCACAGATAGTGGCCACGTCCTCAGAGCGCTCGAAGTACGGTTTCAACATGTTCACATGAAAGGCTTGTCTGCTCCGTTCATCCGAACATTTGGCCACAATATAGGTGGCGTCGCTAATCCGTTCCACCACTTTGAATAGCCCCTGCCACGCTGCCTGTAGCTTGTCCTTTTTGGATGGTCCGAGGGCTAATACTTTTTGCCCTACTTCCAGGTTCCTATCTCGGGCTCTCCGGTCATACCATTGTTTCTGTCGTTTCTGGGCTGCCTGTAGGCTCTCCCGAACTGATTCGGTCAGTGCCCGCAGGCGGTCCCGGAACTCCAGCACGTACGGCAAAACCGGGATCCCTTCCTCTCCTGTGTTGCCCTCCCAGTGCTCCCGTATGAGGTCCAGGGGTCCCCGGACTTTTCTTCCGTATAGGAGTTCGAAGGGGGAGAACCCGGTCGATGCCTGGGGCACTTCCCGGTAGGCAAACAGGAGATGGGGTAGAAATTTCTCCCATTGACCACAGGACTCTGTGAACGCTGTGAGCATCTGCTTAAGCGTGCCGTTGAATCGTTCACAAAGGCTGCTGGTCTGGGGGTGGTAGGGGAAGCTAAATAACGGTTTCACCCCGCAGCTCTGCCATAACTGTTGAGTGACAGTTGCCGTGAACTGGGTTCCCTGATCTGAGAGTATTTCCCTGGGGAAACCTACTCGGGAAAAGATCCTGACTAGAGCTTCTGCAACTGTCTCCGCCTCAATGTTGGGGAGCGCCACCGCCTCAGGGTACCTGGTGGCATAGTCCACCACCGTGAGGATGTAGCGCCTTCCGGAGGTGCTGGGTTTGTTGAGGGGCCCTATCAGGTCTACTGCCACTCTGGAGAATGGTTCCTCTATTATAGGTAGGGACCGTAACTTGGCCTTGGGGTGGTCCCCCCGTTTCCCAATCCTTTGACACGTGTCACATGTCCTGCAGTACGTCTGCAAGTCTTTTGATATCCCTGGCCAGAAGAATGTCTGGGTAAGGCGATCCTTAGTTTTCTTGATACCCAGATGTCCGGCTAGCGGGATATCATGGCTGAGCTTTAGAAGCTCTGCCCTGTATTTGCGGGGTACAACTAGTTGTCTTTTTATAACTTGGGCTGCCCCACTTCCCACTCCCCCTGTGACCCTATATAGCAGTCCCTTGTCCCAGTGGAAGTTCTCTTGAGCATTACCTTCCTTAGGGGTACCTACGGCCTTCCTGTAACCTGCTAAGGTGGGATCTGACTGCTGGGCTTGGCCAAAGTCTTGTGGAGTGCCCCAGAAGGGGATAGGGTCAGGGCATACTATAGGGTTTTCGGTTCCTACCTGGGGTTCCTCAGAGTGCGTCTGTCCAGCTCGGCTTGCTTGCGCCCTGGTAGTCACAGGGCAGGTTCCAGCGGGATATGGGGTAAACAGCTGTGAAGTTAGGCACCCCAAATCGTTCCCCAACAATACTTCCGCAGGTAGGCCCGACATAATGCCTACTTCCATCTGCTTGGCTCCGGTGCCCCAATTTAGCTGCACTTGGGCTGTGGGTAGTTTGTGGATGGCGCCTCCTGCCACTCTTACTGCAACAGTCCTGTTGGTGCGCGCCTTCGCAGATACGGTGTGAGGTTGCACCAGAGTGAGGGTGGCCCCAGAGTCTCGTAGTGCCTCAGCCTCTTTTCCATCTACTGTGACCCATTGTCTGTGGTGCACCCGGTTGTCCCCCTCGACTTGTGCTATGTTCACCTCATGTAGTTTGGTCCATTGCTCAGATTCAGTGCTGTGGTTTTCCAGCAGCTCATGCTGATAGTGATGAGTGGCTGCCCTCGATGGTAGGGGTGATGGCCGCTCCCAATTGCCTCTGCTCCGCTTAGGGCAATGTATCTTGTAGTGCCCTGGCCGATTGCATTGGTGACATACCAATGGCGGTCTCCGGTTAAAATTAGGTGGTGTAGTGGGTGGTACCGCGATCGGTCGGTGGTGGGTCACAGGACCCGGCGTTGGGGTGCTGGACCTTAGCAGGGGGCGGTTTCCACTAGCCTCTCCTTTTCTTCCCTCGTGATGCTTGTCTGCCAGCTTGGCCGCTTCCTCGATTGTGGCCGGCTTCCTGTCCCTGACCCAGTCCTTGGTGTCTGCAGGTGTGTGGTCAAAAAATTGTTCTAGCAAGAAGAGTTGTAGCACCTCCTCTAGCGTCGCGGCTTGGCAGCCTTGTATCCAGTTTTGGGCTGCCCGATACATCCTAAAAGCCCATTCAGTGTAGGAGTCTTGGCCCCCTTTCCGTAATGCCCGAAACTTTTTCCTGTAAGTCTCTGGGGTCACAGCATACCTGGCTAGCAGAATGTCCTTTACCCTGACGTAGTCGTGTATGGCTGTATCAGGAACTGCTCGGTATGCCTCCGCTGCTCGGCCCGTGAGTTTGCTGCTTAGAATCGCGGCCCATTGTTCCGATTCCAGACCTTCCAAAGTGCATTGACGCTCAAAGTCTTGTAGGTATGTGTCAATTTCCATTTCTCCATCCGAAAAACTTTTAAACGCAGCATAGTTAATCTTTCTCCGCTGCCCTCCATTTGTAGATCTGGATGAGGGAGCGGTGTCTCCTTGGTTTACGCTTGCCTGTTGTGCTCTGCGTTCTGCGCTCACCTGCTCCAGGACTTGCGTCACCATCTCTGGTGTGGGATTTGGCCCATATAGGTTTAGCCTCCACATCACCTTCTGTTGGAACTCTGCTTCCTCCTGGCTAACATTCGCCATGCTGCTGGTTTGGTCGCCCTCCATTAGTTCTGCTATGAGGGTAGTTTTCTTTTTGTTGCTTGCCACCTGACCTCGGGCTTCCAGCAGATCCATTAGCGTAGTCCTCTTTAGTCTCTCGTAATGCTGGGCCATTCACTTGTTGTCTTTATGCGTCTCATTCAACCCCGCTGCTTGCCACCAGTTGTTAAGACCTGCAGTGGTTAGGGTACTGCGGCCTTCTTTCCGTCTCCCAAGATGATTCTTCCAAATGGTTAGAGTGTTCCCCATCCCCAAGCATGAGCCAAGACTTCATGAAGGGTGTCCAGATATAGAATGACTTTATTGAGAGACAGGTTACTTATATACAGCAAAATAAATACTTGATGTAATCAGATATACAATTACATTCTCCTCCCACATCATCATACAATGGTGTACTAACGAGACCCCTTTCAAGAGACCTATTGTAGGCCACAGACGGCTGTCTCCGGTAGAATCCACATGAGTTAATTACTGGTCCTTTGCCCAGACAAGGTGTTTTAGAACTTCTCACCTGCTGAACAATAGAACTTCACACAATGAACACTTCTTGAAAGAGACTACAGATCATTTACATGACACATTGAGATATTGAGATCAGTTTAAGGAATAAACCAATTATCTCCAGGTAGAGAGCACCCTAATTTTCCCAACGTTAGAACACCCCTCTTCCACACAAGGTCTACCTGCCATTACATATCTCCTGATAGCCCCGATCTGGGGGGCCAACATATCCAAATTTCACCCAGATCGGTCCAGGGGTTCTTAAAAGACAAACAGAGTCTGAGAAAATCCAGAATAAAGTCTATTTTCTTCACACTATCCAAAGTTAAAACAAGGGCAGAAGATTTAATAGTTGGAAAGTTATAAAACTGACTGAAGGTCTGCTTTAAAAACCCATCTTCAGTGTAAAAAAGAACAAGGAGTCCTGGAAGTGATTATTTGGTCCCCACAGAGCCCTGATCTCAACATCATGGAGTCTGTCTGGGATTACATGAAGAGACAGAATGATTTGAGGCAGCGGACATCCACAGACGATCTGTGCTCAGTTCTCCAAGATGTTTGGAACAACCAACTTCTCAGTTCCTTCAGAAATTGTATGCAAGTCTGCCTAAAACAGCATGTCCAAACGTCCGGCCTGCGTTCCGGACGGCCGCCTGGTCATTTTGACATGCATGTCTTTTGTAGCCCCCAACGAATCCCAGAGCAACAGGGGCCACAAAGGAAATACATGCTGGCTGTCTTGGAGGAGGCGGGCATACAGGAGTACTTCCTGTTTACACACGACCTGTGCAAAAGGAAGTCCGTCTCCTGCGCCGCCATTGGACGACTGTTCTGTCCATCACAGGATGCGGAACCTTCGATTAAAGAGGCCGCCGATAAAACAGGACATTCTCCTGTATGTCTGTCGGTGTTCGTCCCGCCCCCTCCCTGTCTCCTCCAATGCTGCAGATGAATGAATCAGGCTGCAATGGTGAGGCTGCACCCAGGACAACGGGGGTGCTGCGCCCAGGACAAGGGGGGTGCTGCACTGATGGGCAGTGACCCTTATTTTGATTCACAATTCTTTATTTAAAATGTAAGATTTTTTACAGTGAAGGCGAGTGTTATACGCCGATAAATACAGTATATCCAAATAACACGCCTGAGCTCATCTCTTTACTTCCACAGCCACAAAAGGCAAGGGAATTCTTGTTGGGCAATGTATTAGTGCTTGAACGAACACACTTAACGGTTCACAGAATTTTAGGCAAAATGGTCGGCCATCACGCATGTTCACGTCATCAAATCTGACGTGAAAAAAGTTTGGACACCCCTGACCTAAAAATATTAAAGCGGAGCTCCACCCTAAAGTGAACTTCCGCTGATCGGAAACCCTCCCCCCCTCCGGTGTCACATTTGACACCTTTCAGGGGGGAGGGGGGGGTGCAGATACCTGTCTAAAGACAGGTATCTTCACCCACTTCCGGCCTCACAGTCTCAGGTAAAAGACGGGTATTTCTTCACATCCTGTCCGTCCCCCGTTGTGTGCTGGGAACTCTCGGCTCTCAGCACACAGCGGGAGCCAATCGGCGGGCGCAGCGCGATTCGCGCATACGCCATACGGAACCAGGCAGTGAAGCCAGAGCACTTCACTTCCTGGTTCCCTCACCGTGGATGGCGGTGGGGCAGCAGAGTGACGAGCGATCGCTCGTCCTCTGCTGCAGACGGCGCTGGACTCCAGGACAGGTAAGTGTCCCAATATTAAAAGTCAGCAGCTGCAGTATTTGTAGCTGCTGGCTTTTAATATTTTTTTTCAGGGGGAAATCCGCTTTAATGCTGGTTTGAAGGCAAAGGGTGGTCACACCAAATATTGATCCGATTTGGGATTTCTCTTCTGTACATTAAACTTTCTATTTTTGTTAATTGATAAAAATAAACTTAACCCTTCCATTTCTGAAGGCATTTATTCACAGATTTTTTTTTTACCCATGCCCAAAACTTTTGCACAGTACTGTAGATTTGATAAAAGGTTGTGAATATGATTTTTTTAACGTATTTTTCACTGTGCTTTCAGAGAATGTTTTTTGTACTTATTATTTTAAGAGCATTTTCATGTATGTAGCGCCCCCTACTGTCAGTTATGGGCGCTATTGTAAATGTAGTTATCCTGCCGAGTTATCCTGCTCTTATCCATGTTAATTCCCTAAATTTGCGTTTCGGGCAGGGCTGCTTGTGGTCCCATTCACTGTGCTGAGGATATGTTACCACCCTTGGGCAGTAGATGGCGCCAGAGGGGTTCCAGAACAGAGTCGCCTTTCCTCAGCAGCCAATCAGAGGAGTGTTTCCCTCGCTGGGCATGCTGGAAGAGGGTATATCTGATGCGGGTGCCTTTTTGTCCGGGTCTTCTACCCGGGTCTCCTACCCGCAGCAGGTCGCAGGTGCGGCACCCACCTTCAGGGTGCACGCACGCCACGAGGCCGCCACTTTGGCCTACCTGGCCAGGTCCTACACTATGCGGAGCTACGAACTTCGGGCTTCATGGCTCCCGATGCCATCAGGGACCCCAGTGACTTACTGGGTTCCCACTTCTACTGAGAAGATCCCAAGCTGGGTGCTGTTCGGTGGAGGATCGGTCTGAGGAGAACCCGGAGGCAGGTGATCCAACAGGGCTTGAACGAACCATCGAGGATCTGGTTACCAGAAACTGACAGAACAGAGTCAGACTGTCAGCTGGTGACCTTTACTAAAATACCTACTGGGAGGATTTGCTCTACAGTTCTACTCTGCTAACATTGGGCCTGTGGCAGAGGTTTCCATCTTAAAACCTAATCGAATTAGAGCCAAGTCGGTGGCAGAGACTTGTTCCTTCCCAGAAGCTTAAAGTGACACTTCGGCTGCCGGGCCTGTGAGAGGGGTCTGTCCGGGGGCACTTCACCCACTCTCGCTAGAGTGGCGACGTGATAGATACTACTGTTGAAGGCAGGACTGCCTTACTTATCCAAATCCTGATGCTGCAAGGTTCATCTTCTTTCTTTCATCAACCTATCCTGTCTACCTCAAGTTGATGTTGGTCATGTTTGACTAGGAATAAAGCATTGGAAAATTCAGCCGTCAGTCTGGACATTCAATTATTGCTCTGCTCACCACCTTCAACCCTAGACACCACACAGAGGTAACTTAAATATGCCAATCCCAAATCTTATCAGCGGCTCCTGAGGGGGTAGCACTACACACACAAAAAAAAAAGTTAAAGTGCATTTTGTGTAAAAAAAAAAAAAAAAAATTAAAATAAAAAGATGTGTTCATGGCACTGGAATGATTAAGGAATTTTAATAAAAAAACAAACAAAAACAAACGTATGAAAATCAATGAATGGACTCTTTGCTTCAAAGCAGAGTTCACATTCCGTATCACAGAAGAGTTAACAGGTTTATGCCGTTCATTTCATGTGCAAATACCTGAGATATACACCTAAGGCGTGACTGGTGACTCACTCGAATGGCGGTCATTGTCATATCCTACCTAAAGAAAATTAAATTCTGAGCCGTACATAAGAGCGATGTATAAAATTACACAAGGCAAGTCAGTAGAACAGAACACCATGGATTTCAACATGAGAATAGGAAACCAGTAATGGTTAGGCTGCAACTGCTGACCTCCTTCTGGAAATGCTTGTTACCTGGCTGCTCTGGCTTTAAAGCATTCTAAGTCCCGACTCCAGTCTGTAGAGCATGGGTCTTCAAACTACGGCCCTCCAGGTGTTCAGGAACTACAATTCCCATCATGCCTAGTCATGTCTGTGAATGTCAGAGTTTTACAATGCCTCATGGGAAGTGTAGTTCCGCCACAGCTGGAGGGCCGTAGTTTGAGGATCCCTGCTGTAGAGCGTACCTACAAATACTGCAGCTGCCTTCTTTTTAAAAAAATGGACACTTACCTGTCCAGGGTGCCCATGATATCGGCAGCAGAAAGCTAGCAATCGCTCGTCTCTCGGCTGCCCCCACTGCCATCCTCGGTGAGGGAATCAGCCTTACAGCTTCACGGCCTGGTTCCCTACTGCGCATGCACGGCCTGTCCTCACTGGTCCCCCCTCTCTTCCCAGGAGACAGCAGTGGCAACGCATACTAGCACATTATGCAAAACTGACCGTGGAACAAAGCTCTCTAGCAACGCACTGTAACTGCTGACGGAACTTCAATCTTCACCCAGTCTTCCTTTTCTGGGCTTGCGGACTTGGCACAGAACTCACAGAGTGGCCCAAGCAGTTGTTCCTTCAGAGTGCATGTGCCAGTGCATCTACAGTAAATATCTTCTAAACAGCACATATGAGATTTACAGTACCTATAGGCAAGCCTTATTATAGGCTTACCTATAGGTTAAATTCATGCGTGGGAGTTTGCTTTCACACTAAAAATTGATGAACAAAAAAACATTGGTTAGATAAAAATAAATAAATACCAAAAATCAGCATGAAAATTATAGCGAAAGCCCACCCCCAGAAAATCGAAATATTCTTGCCTTCCAGTGGAGCTGCTCCTGTCCTAAAAGCAGAGCGAGAGCGCAAAAAGGAGATAAAGAAAGAGAAAAAGAGTGCACGATAGAGAGCGAGCGCAAAAGAGAAAAAAAAGAAAGGGCGAGAGAGTGGCGAGAAAGCGCAAGAAAGAGGACGAGAAACACACCAGTATCCAAATTGCATGAAAAATGCACTGGAATCGCATTGCAAACTGCATCAAATCCCAGTGGACACACTCCTTGAAATCGCACTACAAAACAGAGTCAAATCACACCCATCTGTGTGAACTTATCCTTAATCTGCAGATGGATGAAAAAGCAGATACAAAAGTACAAAAAAGTAGAAATGTTACTTTGTATACCTCTATCTTGTGCTGACTGAACAATGTTTACAACACTGTGTCAGCTTTTGCAACTTCTAAATTCACACAGCAACTCTCGGCTGTCATTTTAACAGTAGAGTATTGCTGGAAAGTGTGAAGAGGGGAGCACCAGAGGGGCAGAAGGACAAGACCCAATACAAAAAACCTGTGCACTTTTTTTTTTTGGGGGGGGGGGGGGGCTTCTAGAATTGTCCACAACTCATTGACGAAAACCCAACAGTTTTCTGGCTGATCACGTGACATTTTGGACTCCTTTCTCTGTTCTGGCATTGATGGTCTTCGGTGCTACAGAAAACGGTGTCAATGATATAATATCCAACAGTCTCTCCAATTGCACAGTAAGCCCAGACCAACGTAATGACACACACAGGGTTGGGTGTCCACGACAACCTGGGCTCACAGGAAGTGGGTTGTATAAGGCCTAGAAGAGACCGGAGAAGAGGCGACTATTACAGCAAAAGCAACTTTTTTTTTTAAATGATTCCCTCCTTATCTTCCTCTCTTCCATGTACAGCAATTTATTAGAAAATAAAAAAAATAAAAAAAGAAGGAGGAGGCGGCGATACTGGGTTTCTGCAATAAATCCTTGTTTGTGTGTACAGTCTGTAGAAATCTAAAAGGCACTGCACAGGAATTGTGCGCTTCTGGTTCTTTCAGTTCCAATCCATCAGCCTGCTCAGTGACTGAACACAGACGCCGTGTGTGAGACGCACTGATCTCATCTCGGCAGATGCCAACTCTACTACGTCATCTGGAGCCATCGGAGGGTGAATCTCAGAATCGCTACATGAAATACACACATGACAATATACAGTATAAGAGCGAGTCCAGGACTACACCTAGGACCTTGGCATGCGGGGGATGGGCTTATAGTTGTGCCATCGATTTTGACAGAGAAATCAGGGGAAGGAGCAGATGGGGAGGAAGAATTATAAGTTTGGTTTTAGATAGATTGGAGTTTGAGGAAGTGGAGTGACATCCAGACTGATATTTCCGATAGTAAATTAGCAATACGTGAGGAGATGAGGGAGTGAACTGAGGGGTAGAGAAATAGATTTGGGTTGTTGTCAGTGTAGAGTTGGTATTGGAAGCCATGGGAGGCCATCAGCTGACCCAGGGAGGAGGTGGAGATTGAGAATAGGAGAGGTCCAAGAACAGAACCTTGGGGAACCCCAGGGCCGGTGCAAGGATTTCTGCCTACACAAGCGAAGCTCCATTTTGGCGCCCCCCCCCCCCCCCCCCCCAACGGCCACCCACCTCCCTTGCAAAAATGTTTTTCAATAATTTTTTTATATAAAAAAACACACTAACATGCCAGACCTGCCCCATTACATGACCAGACTGTGCCCCATTACATGCCAGACCTGCCCCATTACATGACCAGACTGTGCCCCATTACATGACCAGACTGTGCCCCATTACATGACCAGACTGTGCCCCATTACATGACCAGACTGTGCCCCATTACATGACCAGACTGTGCCCCATTACATGACCAGACTGTGCCCCATTACATGACCAGACTGTGCCCCATTACATGACCAGACTGTGTCCCATTACATGACCAGACTGTGCCCCATTACATGACCAGACTGTGCCCCATTACATGACCAGACTGTGCCCCATTACATGACCAGACTGTGCCCCATTACATGACCAGACTGTGCCCCATTACATGACCAGACTGTGCCCCATTACATGACCAGACTGTGCCCCATTACATGACCAGACTGTGCCCCATTACATGACCAGACTGTGCCCCATTACATGACCAGACTGTGCCCCATTACATGACCAGACTGTGCCCCATTACATGACCAGACTGTGCCCCATTACATGACCAGACTGTGCCCCATTACATGACCAGACTGTGCCCCATTACATGACCAGACCTGCCCCATTACATGACCAGACTGTGCCCCATTACATCCTAGACCGTGCCCCATTACATGACCAGACTGTGCCCCATTACATCCTAGACCATGCCCCATTACATGACCAGACTGTGCCCCATTACATGACCAGACCTGCCCCATTACATGACCAGACTGTGCCCCATTACATGCCAGACCTGCCCCATTACATGACCAGACTGTGCCCACAGTGCCCTTACCTTATCCCATTCGAATCGCGGCCGTGTAACCAGCTTACCTTACCAGAATCGCGGCTGTGCGATTTTTCAAAAGCCGCGCCTCCGACGTCTTCTGTTCCGTGATAGGCGGAACATTCAGCTTCCCATGAGGCACTGTGTTCAGTGTCCGCCTATCACGGAGGCCCTCTCGTCCGAGGACGAGAGGGCCTCCGTGATAGGCGGAGACCAAACACAGGACGAGAGGGCCTCCGTGATAGGCGGACACCAAACACAGGACGAGAGGGCCTCCGTGATAGGCGGACACTGAACACAGTGCCTCCTGGGAAGCTGAATGTTCCGCCTATCACGGAACAGAAGACGTCGGAGGCGCGGCTTTTGAAAAATCGTACAGCCGCGATTCTAAGGCAATTTTTTCGCCCCATCCCAGGCTGCGGACCTGCCCGCCCCAAGTGGCCGCTTGGTCCGCCTGGTGGTTGCGCCGGCCCTGGGGATCCCCAACAGAGAATACAAGGAGGAGAATACAAGAGGAGGCGGAAGAAGTAGAGTTGTAAGAAACGCTAAAGGTGCAGTTGGATAAATCGGAAGAGAACCAGTGAAGAGTACAGTCAGTCACAGACTCCAAAGGCGCAAAGTTTTTAGAGGAGGGGGGTGGTCAATCCTCTTACAGACCAGAGCCGATTTGTGACATCAGCCAAAAGTGGACTTTAGAGCGTCAAAAATATAGTACCCACTAGAGAAACACGACCATACTGCTTACAATTTTATTTATTTTTTTACAGGAGAAAAGTTTTGATACTATACTTACCTTTCCTCCCCCTTCCTTATCGGGCAGAGGTAACCTCTGGTTTCTGCTGATGAAGTCCTGAGGAATGGTGAGCACCTTAAGCCCAAAAGACGTGGCAGCAAGATCTGGTGTACTCTACATTTTCCAAAACTCAGAAAAAGGAAGATGTTACCTTGCAGGTCGTTTAAAAAAAAAATGTTTATGCTGCATTTCAACACAGGGGGGGGAGGTTGGGGTGGTTGTTAGCTTTAAAAGAGCAAAAGGATGCATTTGATTTGGTTAGGCAAAGATGTTATAGAATTTAATTAATTGGCGAGCCAGTCAGTCCTGACAACACAAACAAAGATTGGCCCATCTACAGAACACAGCAATCCATCCAAAAGCAGAGATTTATAAATAGTGGAATTAGTCAGTGACAAGGCGAGGGGTGACCTGTTCCATCATTACACAGCACTGGGCCGGTTCCTCGTGTCATCCTTACATCTGGCATCAGAAGCAGCCATTAGTATTCTGCGCCCGAGGCCGGGCTGCTCTCGCTGAAGCCGTACGCGCCATTCTGGAGGAGAAGCCAAAATAAATGTTCATTCTCCCATTAGCGATGCTGACGGGGCAGAGCTGAAACATGATACAGATGGCTGCTGTCATTAGCAAGAGAGGTGCTGCCAAGATTGTACTATGAACCCGATGTCACTAACAATGCCGGTAAAGAACTCGCAGCCAGATTTTGTATTGCATCAGTTTAAAAAATATTGCGATTTAGAGAGGAAAGGAGCAGTGTAGTACAACAATATTACCAAGGAGGAAGCACAGCCTGCGAGTGTAACAGACTGTTCATACACATTTAGAACCAGTGGCGGCTGGTGCTCCTTTTGCCGGGGCGGCAAACAAACCCAGCGACACCCACCCCATGTTCGGCCGACCCATCAGTCAACCCCCCCCCCCCCGGTCTGTCCGTCAGTCAGTCAAAATCCCCCACCACTGTCGCTCGGCTGTCCACCCACCAGCCCCACACTTACCCCATCTAGGTCGTGGGCAGCTTCTCCCTGTGTCTCCTCCTTGTCGGCCAATACAGTCGCTTCTCCTCATGACCAATTGGGTCTTAAGACCCGCTTCCGGATTGGCTGGGAGGAGATGCAGCAAGACAATAGCAAATAGTAATTCGCTATTGTCACACAACTGAGTGGGATCAGGGCGCAGTACTCTGCTTTTTTTAAGCCAATTAGAACCTCAGGCTCCAATCATGTGGCCACCACTGTTAAGAGTCTTTTGTAAATGTTCTCTGATGGGAAAAGTTCCCGTCGGAAAACCTGAGGGGAAAGCCAAGAACCTGCTCGGTCAGCCTTCACCCTACACACGGACGGTTTCCCGACAGGAAAACTGCAATGGAGCTTTGGCCATGTGTATGCTCCATCGCTGTTTTTCCCATAGGAAAACTGCCAAAAACCGCCGGGCAAAAGACCTTTTTTCCGCAGGGAAAACCGGCGAACTGGTTCTCTCTTTTTTTTTTTTTTTTTTTGTCTGGCGGTTTTTGGGCAGTTTTCCCATCGGAAAAACTGCGAAGAGCATACACACGTCCGGGATTCTCGGCCAAAAGCTCTCCTCAGTTTAACGTCAGGAAAACTGATCGTGTGTACGAAGCAGTCGCCTTTACTTGTAACTCAGCCTGGCTGAACAACAAGTATACCAAGGAAGAACGGGCGTTTAAAAAAAAAAAAAAGAAGAAAAACGGGTTATTAAAGGGGTAATTCCCCCAAAAACCTTTTTTTAACATTGATTGAGGCTCGTTATGTCAAGGGGAATCGGGTGTTTTTCTTTTAGAATCTAAGCAGTACTTACCGTTTTAGAGATGCATCGTCTCCGTCGCTTCCGGGTATGATCGTCTGGTCTGGGCGTGCCCATTTGATTGACAGGCTTCCGACAGGCTTCCGACGGTCGCATACATCGCGTCACGAGTAGCCGAAAGAAGCCGAGCGCCGGTGCGGCTCTATACCGCGTCTGCGCACCGTCGTTCGGCTACTTTCGGAAAATCGTGACGCGATGTATCCGACCGACGGAAGCCTGTCAATCAAATAGGAACGCCCAGACCCGAAGACCATACCCGGAAGCGTCGGAGACGATGCATCTCTAAAACGGTAAGTACTGCTTCGTTTCTAAAAAAAAAACACCCGATTCCCCTTGACAAAACGAGCCTCAATCAATGTTAAAAAAAAGGTTTTTGGGGGAACTACCCCTTTAAAAAAGGAAAAAAAAAACATGTTATTCTTACCTCCACTGTGCAGTTCGTTTTGCACACACAGAGTGGCCCCGATCCACGTCTTCTGGGGTCCCTCGGTGGCTGTCTCTGGCCCTCCCCGCAAGTACTGACCGCAGTCATGCGAGAGAGCTCACATGGTGGTAAGTAATTGCGGGCACACTCCCGTGATACAGCGAGCGGCCATAGCCACTCACTGTATCACTCTGCCCCGCCCCTCGGCGCGCCACTGGATGTGATTGACAGCAGCACCAGCCAATGGCTGCGCTGCTCTCAAACCATCCGCTCTAGCCAATCAGCGGCTTGGCTGAGCGGCAAAGAGGATCTCGGGACCACGCGGGACTTTCAAGGGGTCAGGTAAGTAGAACGGGGGCTCGGGGGGCCAGCAGCACCCAATGTTTTTCACCTTAATGCATAGATTGCATTAAAAGGTGACATTTTTTTTTTTACTTTACATCTCCTTTAAATTTCACTTTCCCCAATGCATTTTACCTGCAAACTTGACAAAATCTTGTGTATTTGCAGAAATTTGAGCACAATAAAATTATTGGACTAGAAGGGGGGTATAGTGGGACTTTAAATAACGCACATATGTACATGTGCCTCCATCCCTAATCTCTAAAAAATAATTGAGGGGGTTTTGATTTTGAATGAGGCAAGTGAAAACCAACTAGGTAAAAAAAAAAAAAAAAAATGTATGAACATGTTTACATTAGCAAATAACATAGCACACTGCAATTGGTACATACATAGGTATTGGTCATCTCCTATATACATAAACACACCATAGACAAGTTGCAGTTTATGTATATAGACAAGTAACAACCTAGCACATTGCAGTTGCCCGTAATGTAAGACAATATATTCTGGGTCATTGGGTCAGTTAAAATAGCAAAATTTGCATGGTAAGGTCTAAGTGGAAAATTAACGGTATATTGGAGACATGGCTGCATCCTATAAAGCTTGACGTGTTTTGTGGATTCACTCCACTTCCTCAGGAGTAGAAACCAATATATCTAAAGACATGTTACTCACGTATATGCATAAACTGGACCTGGTCTATAGTGTGTGTGTGTAATATATATATATATATATATATATATATATATATATATATATATATATACACACACATATATACACATATACACACACACACACACACACACACACACACACACATACATACAGCCCTCAAAATTTCCACTCGCCTACTAGCATTTGGCGAGTGGATTTAAGCTGGGGGCGAGTGACGAAAGAGCTGCATGACCAATCTCCCTCCAATCTGTGCCTACACTTAGAGTCCCGATGAGATTGGCGGCCAAAGAAGAGGAAAGGTGCATGCTCGGGAAAAGTAGTCTGGTGAGCCGCGCACAGGCAGAGCAGTACACGAGTGCTCTCCTTACAATTCTCATTAAGCCATGGGACCCAACAGCATGACCTCTCTGAGCCTGCCCCCCTCCCCCCGACCAATGTAGCTGGAGAGCAGAGAGTAATGAGTGAGGTGGAGGATTGCGAAAATTACCACTCCAGTGCAGTGCTCACTGAAAGTTGCCCTGACAAGAGAGTGGCAGCCTTCCAGTTTGTGCAGTTTTCTTCTCCTTGTGCTCTATGTAAGTGTCCAACAGTTCAGCCTGAGCACTGTGAGCAGACTGGTCTCAATGTGTGCTGTGCAGTGTTAGTGTGCGCTGTGCTATGGTGTCAACGGCTGTGCAGTTGTGTGGATCTCAGCGCTGGATTGTACTCCCTCCCACTGTGCTGCAGCTCCTCTCCTCACTGCCAGCCTGAATAAAAGGGAAAAGTGGGGACATGCAAGCATGGAGCCGCACACACAGGCTCCTGATAATGAGATGAATAGGAGAGGGAGAGAGAGGATGGATGGGAGTTGCAGAGGAGACAGCAAGAGAATGGGGAAGAGACCCAGTTATAGTGCCATGTCCCTCTGGTCTGCCCCCAGTGCCCTGTCCCTGTCCCTCTGGTCTGCCCCCAGTGCCCTGTCCCATTTTGTTAAAGTTGTTGTTGGTAATATTTAATTGTGTAACTTGATTCTGCATAAAACATTTAAAAGTGTCATTCCATGAGATAATCTACGAGGGCATGTTAACAGGCGCAATTAGGCCTGTAAACATGTAAATATATATATTTAGTGAGGGATTCGCTTGGTGGCGGGTGTGTGTGACCCCCTGGATGGGTTCACTACACGCTGAATTATACAGAAAGGCTATTGAGGATGGTTGAAAGCAAAGGATATGGTTTATTCTTCTATATTGCTGGATACACGTGCAACCTTTCTGGCTACTTCTGCAGCCAACACCCAAAAGTAATTGGTGTATTGTCTAAACAAGGCAGAAATGTATCTCCCGTCTGTGACAACACCCACAGATTTACCCGACTTCCTGTCACAATGTATGTATGTATGTATGTATGTATGTATGTATGTATATATAGCCAATACTGTATGTACCAATTGCAGTGTGCTATATTGTTTGCTTATGTAAATAAAAACGTTAATACTTTTTTTGCCTTGTTGGCTGTTACTTGCCTCATTCAAAGTCCCAAATCCCCTAATTTATTTTCAGATATTGGACTACTGGTCCAAGGAGTAGCCAGGTGTCCCTGGTAGATATGAAGTCAATGTTCCCTCTATGGCAGAGTGGCAGATGTTTGTAAACTGTAAAGCATAAGACTGGATGAACAGAATTACAAATTTTCCTGCAACTCTTTGAAAAAATGTGGGTGTTGGCCGTCTTCCTGGTACATCTTTTTAAACTATGAAAACGGACAAAGATGCAAAGTAAATCTAATAACTGAGCAAAGATTGTTTTTATAAGTGAAAGAGGAAATGCATGTAGTTTTCAGGACTGCCTCCCATTCCAGTACAACGCGCTGTATATAGCAGACAATTACCGAAAATATCGATGAGCTGGAGGGCACAAAGGAATTTCTTGAAGAGAGGATCAAGATTCTTATTCCATGCACTTAGCATTGACATTCAATCCAGACTAACACTGGAGACTTTATGCTTTATCAATGTTCTGCTCACAGACAGCCAATGGCGGGGTCAGCGCTGATCGGACTGCCAGCAAAATTCTGAGATGGAAAATGGCCCGGGAATTCATCTTGTGAACAGAGAATCCCAATGCTGGAGTATAAAGGCTGGATCAAGGGAAAGACGCATGGCATTCGCCTAGAACAGAGCTACAAAAAAAGTGGTCAGTGTTGTATAGAGCAAGTGTGCTAGTAAGAAGTTAGATGCAGTGCGTGTATGGATATATATATATCCATACACACACACACACACACACACACACACATTAAATATGCCCACATTACTAAGACATTTGCTTTACACACTACCTAAGTGCATCGATATCCCGTACAATTGAGAGATTGATACAGTATATATAAAAATAACCAAAAAGGACCAAAAAGTTTTGTTTGTGTTTTTTTGGTAATTTTTTTATAGAATTGTGAACTGTTTTTTTTTTACTACTTTGGAGCCATTAATGCAAAAAAGTAGGGTGGGTAGGTATCACGTGGGTAGGTACCTGAGCATGATGGGACTGTGACGTCGTAGGTGCCTATATAAATCGGTGTGAGCCACCGCACTCGGCATTGCAGCGGGAGGAAGCGACGTGTCAACATCTAAAGAAAAGAAGCGAAGACAGCAGAAGAAGGAGAAGGCAGAAGTCGACAGAAGAAGACGGAAGAAGAAGACAGAAGCCTGGGCACACCACCCCCCGCCGAAGACGTCAGAGGAAGCTTGCATGGGGGGGGGCGCTTTTATAAAAGCAACCCCCCGGCGGCGGAAGAGAACCAGATGGCGGGAAGAAGAGCGGCCCATACCCGAAGATGTCCAAGAAGCAAGCCCCCCCTCGTGAAAGAGCTAAAGAAGAGAGGGGGGGCCCGGAGCAGACTAATAAAATATTTTAATACCCAGTGTTATTTATTTGTGTTTACACTTTGCTTGCAGGTGAATGGGTAGGGGTACGATGTACCCCATACTCATTCACGTAGGGTGGGGGGCCGGTAACTGGGGGCCCCCTTATTAAAGGGGGCTCCCAGATACAGATAAGCCTCCCGCCCACATACCCCGACAACCAACGGCCAGGGTTGTCGGGAAGAGGCCCTGTCTTCATCAGCATGGGGACAGGGTGCTCTGGGGTGGGGGGGCCACAGTGCGCCCCCCTGCCCCAGAGCACCTGACCCCCCCCCCCATGTTGAGGGCATGCGGCCTGGTACGGCTCAGGAGGGGGCGCTCGCTCATCCCCGCACCTTTCCTGACCGGCCTGCTTTGGATACGGGTCTAGTATGGATTGTAGGGGGACCCCCACGCAATTTTTTCGGCGTAGGGGGGTCTCCTTACAACCCATACCAGACCTAAGGGCCTGGTATGCTCCGGGGGGGGAACCCATTTTTATTTTAAAATCCGGCGGAGAGTTCCCCCTCAGGATTCATACCAAACGCCGCTTGTAGAATTGGCGGGAATCCAAGTCGGATCTATGACGCGCTCGCTGGAATGTGCTTTTACTATTCCAGCGAGTGCGAGATGTCGGCACCCTGTCGCCGAGAATCAGCGCAATGCTGTCGTGCTAAAAACACATTCTCGGCGGCAGGTACTGTACACTCCAAAGACATGTTGGTAGGATAATTGGCTCCTGTCTAAATTGGCCCAAATATGTGTATGTATTAATATAAGATAGGGACCTTATATTGTAAGCTCCTTGAGGGTAGGGACTAAAGTGAATGTACAATGTATATGTAAAGCGCTGCGTAAATTGATGGCGCTATACAAGTACCTGTAATTATTTTTAAAAAAATGGGGGGAAAAAATAAGATATTTTATATTAAAAGCGGAGTTCCGCGCCAATTTATTTATTTTATTTTTAAAAGTTAGCAGCTACAAAATACTTTTTGGATTTTACGTTTATAACTGCTTTTATGACATTTTGATATCAATAAATTTATCTAGTTTTTTTTATACCATTTGTACCGTGTGCCTTCAAAGTCCACCATACTAGCCTTCAGTCAATTCCAAAAATACTGCAGCTGCGGACTTTTAAAATACTGACACTTACCTGTCAAGGACACCCGCGATGTCGCACCCTGAAGCCGACCCGTCTCTCAGCTCCGGGTGGAGGCGCTGCCATCTTCAGTAAGGGAATCTGGAAGCAAAGCCTTGTGGCTTCACAGCCTGTTCCCTACTGCGCATGCGCAAGTCGCGGTGCACGTTCCGATTCTGCGGCGATCTTTGACCGAAGTGGGAGCAAATACCTGTATTAGACAGGTATATGCTCCCCTTGAAAGGAGCCAAATGTGACACCAGAGGGGGGAGGGGAGGAAACGGATAACCGGAAGTGCAATTTTTGGGTGGAACTCTGCTTTAATTAGAATATTTTAGTTTTGCATTTCTCCTTTTCTGTTGACTTATACCATACTTTACACTGTATGTTTTCATGCTATTTTTCAATAAACATTTATTGGAGAAAAATAAATAAATATACATCCCAAAAATATATACATACACTCGTGTATGTATATAAATTTTAAGTATATATATATATATATATTATATATATATATATATATATATTATATATATATATATATATATATATATAATCTCATTTTATGTTTTTTCTTTTAAACCGGCTTTACAATGCAGTAACACACAGGGGCAATTAATGTCTAGGGGGGCGCCATTAGTTGCAATGCAATAAGGCAGTGAACCTCCTTTGCAGCGTACCGCCGTGCATGGTAACAGACTGCTATGCATTGTAGGGCTCTGCATCAGGAACAAAGGATCAGGTCTGGTTTTCAGTGCACTAGGGCGTATTGGCCTTAACACAAAACGCATGCAATAACACACTGCAAAGGGGCAGCTCGTGTTTTAATTAAGTTGCCCAAGGGAATTGATCTTACAGGAAGACAGATCACAATTTGTTTGGCATGGAAACGGTTAACTGGGCAACAGATTGCGCAAGTAATTGTTAAATGCTTGGATTAGCCAAATGTATTGAGTATAATAGTGTGCTATCCAGGCAAGTTTGTGTTCATTAGGTCGAAATGCTCGATAAGGGCTGTGGGTTGTAGCAGAAAGTGTGCCGATACAGGTTAGAAATGGAAGAAGAAAATGGCAAAGTAAAATTATTTCTCCTAACAAATTCATTCAAGGCTATGTTGCAAAAATGAATGCATCCCAATGAATGTCTTAAAGTGGTGTTCAAAGCTGAAATGTTTTTTTTTTAAGTCAGTAGCTGCAAACAGTGTTGCTGCTGACTTTTATTAAGGACACTTACCTGTCCCAGGGAGGCCGCGATGTCGGCCCTCCGAGGCCGATCAGTCCATCGGATCTGGAGCCGACGCCGCCATTCCAACTAAGGGAAACTGGCAGTGGAGCATTGGCGGTTTCACTGCCAGTTTCCTACTGCACATGCACGAGTCACACGGCGGTTTGTGAATGGCCAGCTTGTCTTCTGGGGGACACACAGGTCCCAGAAGACAATGAGGGAGCTTGCCGCAGAAGAGGACGCGATGACATGGGCCCGCGGCTCAGCTGGATCGGAAGTACACTCGATACTTCCAAAGAGGTGGAAAGAAAAATGAGTATCCAAAAACGAGATGTTGAGGAGGTCTTTAGTTTAAGACCACCTCTCAAAAATGGATGGAACTCCTCTTTAAGCTCGATGCACACTATACAATTTGTTCGTTTTTTTTCTTTGGATTTATCAAAAACATAAGGCCAAACCTAAATACACTTTCAATTTGCATGCAATCAGGCGGGCCCCTGCACTACATAGTCGAAGGTAAATCAAAAGGAAATCAAACAAAAAGTTGTATAGCGTGTATAAAGCTTTAGGAACAAAAAGGTACATTTTAGACAACAAAATCCTAATTAACAAGAATTCAACTACAGTTGAGTCCAGTTATTCATTAAACAGGTGTCCAGCAGACCATTGATTATAAAAGGGCGTTACTCTACAAAGAAAACTCCTTCCAATTTCATGATGTCCGCAATGGCACCACATAGAAGAGAAATGTCACAAGGCCTAAGAAAATTATTTCTTTAAACAAGAAAGGTCAAGGCTACAAGAAGATCAGCAAAGCTTTACTTCTTAGTCAGAATACTGTAGTAAAAGTGATACAAAAATTTAACAAAGGTGGAACTGCAACCATCTCACAGAGACGTCCAGACCACGAACGTTAGTTATCACCTCGACAGGAGTTTTCTGATGAGAAGGGTTGAAGCAGTGGCGTATCTAGGGTATGGCAGCCATGGAAAGTGCCATGGGCGCCATTATGAAGTTAAGTGGCTGGGCAGCAAGGCACCTACCAGGGTCTGAGGGTCTCTCCTTCCCTCCTCCCGAGCATAGGCAAGACCTCACTTTCAGCACCTTTGCTAATGGACAATGGCAGAGCTATCCCTGCTGCGTTCAGCCACAGCCCTCCCCTGTTCTCCCAGGCTCACCCATTCCATCTGGTTGGATTGGCAGGAACATCAGTTTCTCCCTCTCCTCTGAAAACTGAGGTCCTGCATTTACCTGGCCTTTGGAGGGCAGAGGAAAGATCAGGCGTCTAATAAACCCCAGATTTCTCCATAAAGAGGATAGGTCACTACCCAAGGTATCAAGGGATGATAAATGATGATAAATAGCACTAGTTTTGTTAACTGTTTTTTTTTTGTCATGGTTATCTGAAAGATGGGTTTCAAACGTTTCGACAGGGGGAGCAATTTCAGTGCTTGCCATAGGTGCTATTTTCACTAGATACACCCCTGGGTTGAAGAAAATCACCATGCAAGTTCACTGCAGTTAGTGAAAGTAGTAGAAAAATCAAACTGGGGGTTCACACAGCAGAGAAATGGCATGCATGGGTGTCGTCCACAAAGAAAGCATCTCCTAAAAAGCTTGCCTAGAATTTGCCAGGGCCCATGCTAAAGAAGAAGAATACTGAAACTCTGTACTGTGGAGTGAGGAGACCAAGAGAAATGTTTTTGGAATCGATGGCTTCAAAACTGTATGGCGTTGCAAAAGGTGAGGAGTACAAAGAATAATGCATGGTACCTACAGTACAACATGGTGGTGGCCATGTACTTCTGTGGGACTGAACGAGTGCTGCTGGTGTCAAGGAGCTGCATTTCATTAATGGTATCATGAATTCACAGATGTACTGCTCTATATTGAGAAGATGCCAACATCACTCCGTGCCCTTGGTCGTCATGCACTTTTCCCAACATGACAATGATCCAAAACACCCATCTAAGGCCACTGAAGAAGAACAGGGTGAAAGTGATTCAGTGGCCAAGTATTTCTCCTGATCTGAACCCATTCGATCACCTATGAGGAATTCTGAAGAAACAAGCATCACTCTCCAGCCAGCATCCAGGCTCTAAAAGAGGTCGTTCTTGAAGAATGGAAAAAGACCGATGTTACAATATGTCGCCAACTGGTTCATTTCATGCCTAGAAGACTTGGTGCTATCCTTACAAATTATGTAGGTCATACAAAAAAAATACTAGATGTAGTAGCTTTTATTGTGGGGTGTGTAACAGAATGGCCCGTGACACCCAGAGACTTTTGAGAGATGCGGGGTGCTCCTGTGCCGGTGTCACCAATGACTTATGTCTAGGGTCACCTTATGTCCAATAGGGCCATAGGGCGACTGAGAAATTATCTCCTAAATTACATGAGATGGGACATTACTGATAATTCATGTATTGCAGGATATCTTGAGATATTACAAGTTGTTGGTTAATTCATTGTCCAATGTGTGAGGCTGTTGAGATGCTAACTAAGACTACTACTGTGGATTGAAACTGAGAGTTAGCCTGGCTCCTGAAAGACCTTTCCATTGTGTGATAGCACTGTTTAAAGCTCATTGATGATCAGGTGTGAATACTTTTTTGTCGGAGACAGAGGGTCTGTCTAAGATGTGGATTGAGGGGAACTAATTGTGTGATGCTAACACTGTGAAAAGTCTATTGATGATAGATATGTGTTGTGAGTTAGCAGTCTAAAGGTCAGATGTCTCCTTTCAGGGTTAGGGAATTAGCATGTCAAATATGTTTAGTAAAGGAATGTGACTTGTCAAGCTGTAGTAATTACCTCCTCCAATTGCGGAGATGGGACGTCTGGGGGATGATTAATGATTAGCTCAACTGGATGTCATTAACTAAAATAATGTGATTGAAGCCCCCCCCCCCCCATGGTGTGAAGTTGGGGGTGGAGGGTTAGATTGTTCCTGTGATTACTGAAACATGCCTTTTACTGTATATAAGAGAGCTAACCATTAAAGAGTTTGTTCATTAATTTTGAAACCAGAGGATAGAGCTGTGAGTCTAATTTTCTGGGGAATCGATATGGATCATGTCTGCTGGTTTGTCGGCGTGTCGGATAAGCTGTAGTGGGTGGATGGAAGATCGTAAACGGTGGTGACCGTTACAGGGTGTATCCATTTTTGCATCAACTAATTTGCGTACAACTGAAGATTTTTTAATCCAAGTTATATTATCAAACTTACTTTCATGTCAGGAGCTAAACCAAATGTTTATGAAAGGAGTATTGCCAACATTTTGGTAATTGTACTTGTGTTCATTGAGCCATCGATTAAAATCTTACTTTAAAAAAAAAAAAAGGGAGGTGTACTCATTCATACTGAGCAGTGTGTGTATAATTTATATACATTTATATACATACACACACCACACACAAATAATGTACCTGAACCCTCACAGTCTCCAACAAAATAAGCCCAATTACAGGTAAATAACATCGATGGAGGCACCAGCATTTGTTTTTTTTTTCTTACACTTCTGGTTTTGTATTGATCCTAATAGGTTGGAAAAATCCAAAGTCAAATGGCCACCTATCTGTATGAGGTTTTGTCTTGGCTTACCTTGGGGCGTTTCCACTGTACTCCTTGGACCCGCTGTGTCTTCCAGAACAGAGAGTCATTGTTGGGTGGAAATAGAGGGTCCTCGAAGAGAACTTTATTCTTTTGGCACTCTTTCTTCAAGGTGTAATACTGCTGGTTCATGAAGGGCTTCACCGAAGAGAACATTCTTCACCAGAACAAATATCACCTGGACACATCAGAACAGAGCCATTTAGAGTTAAAGTAACATACATTATTCTAAATACAATGAAACAAACGGTTATAGACAATTTAAGAATATCTAAACCCAAGAACAAACATTTAATATATTGCAGCTTAGATGTGGTGGTGGTACTAGTTCTAATTTTTCTTTTTCTTTTTTACCCCCCTCCCCGGAAGGGTATAGAATAAAATGTATATAAATTAAAAAAAAATTCTATTATAATATATCAAACAAACAGGACACGTTCTCCAATGCAATAGTTTACGGTTTATTCTATACAACTAAATTATTTTGTAACAATGCTACTGTACATTTACGAGCATACCATGCTCTTCATATATATATATATATATATATATATATATATATATATATATAAATATAGGCAGGGGCGTATCAATGGGGAATGTTTGGGGAGTCCGCCCTGGGTGCTACACTGAGGGGGGTGTTGGTGGCTTTGCTATGGGGGTGTGCTCAGCACCCAGGTCGAATGACACCCGCCAGGGGTGACAACACCATCCCGAGGGCGGCAATAGCTCTGGCTGCTTCCTTTGAAAGTTATCTTTTGGCCAGAACACCCCTGGCGTTGCGGCCGCGCTAGCCTGGTCTGCCTTTTCCTAATCGCTTCTCCCACCACTGCTGTTCTGCCAAGTCAGGCCTGTCACCATATTTGCGCCTGGGCGGCGTGGCTGCTGATGTGTCCTCCGGAGACTGGACCTCCCTAGCTGCCACCCGGTTGTACCCGAGGATGAGCCAGCCACCCGCCCTGGGGGAGGGGGGGGGGGAATAGTTGTTGTGGATAGCGACAGCAATGTCCTCCACCAGTCCGCAGACCAGTTTCAGCGGACATGTTCAATCGTGTGTACGGCCTATCGGACCATTTTCCAGCGGACAAAAATTTCCAAACATGCTTTAAAACATGTCCGCTGGAAACCTGTCCGTCAGACAGGTTCGATGGTTAGTACGCAAACCATCTGACCAAAATCCCCCGCATTTGCAGAATCAAGTCGACGCATGCTTGGAAGCATTGAACTTCGTTTTTTCATCACGTCGTTGTGTTCTACGTCACCGCGTTCTGGTCCGAGGGGATTTTGGTCTGAGGGTGTTTGCGCACATCAGACCAACAGACAATTCAGCCTGGTCCGATTAAAAACGGTCCGTTGGACATGTTTCCTCGGAGATGTCTGAACGTGTGTACAGGGCCTGAAGCCTCGGGCCACAAGACTACAGAATCTGGAGAAAAACAAAAAACACTGCTTTCTCTGCTCAGAAATAATAGTCTGGAACTTTGCACTAACTCTCAATGTGAACCCTGTGTCCTTTTCTCTTACAATAAAGTGTCAGGGTCTTGCAGGGTCACAATTAGGGTTGTCCCGATACCACTTTTTTAGGACCGAGTACAAGTACAGATACTTTTTTTTTCATGTACTCGCCGATACCGAATACCGATACTTTTGTCACCGATGTGACAGTTTTCAAACCACAATACAGACTAAGGATATTTTCTTTAGAATTATGAAGAACTCTAACTCAAGACATTATAAAAGAATAAAAATGAGTAAAAATGAATAAAAATGTTTTATTTTCTTGTCACGCAGTAGTAAAAAACTCAAAGAATTTTCACAGAACATGTTGATAAATACAAAAAAAGTATTCTATTTAGGTATCGGGAGCATTTGCGCGAGTACAAGTACTCCCGCAAATACTCGGTATTGATCCCGATACCGATACTAGTATCGGTATCTGGACAACCCTAGTCACAATCTAATATAAAAAGGAAAATGGCCAATATCTATAAAATCCTGTAAAAAAAAAAAAAAATAAAGGAATTCTTATATTTCAAACTGCTCACACGTTGGAAAAACAGAAAAAATAAAAATAAATATATAATAATAATAATAATAATAAAAAATTATATATAAAATTGGAATCAAATCGTAATTATGCTTTTGTATATAAACTGATTAGATTCAAATCAATATAGAAAAGCTGCAAGGTTACCTTAAAATATCACAGGTAAATTGCTTGAAAGAATTAAGAATTTGGTTGACGAAGCTCTCAGCTGTTTTTCTCAATATGTAAAAGGATCACTTTCAGTTACAATTCAGAAACTTGTTTTTCAAGTCAGTTCAGAGCAAAGGACTCTGGGTAATAATATGTTCCAGTTTACCAACAATCGGTATCTACTTGCCAAAAAAAACAAAACAGTAAAAGCTGTAAAACACCGAGATGACTCAGACAAGTGTAAGGAAATCTGTTAATAGGCAACACGACCTGCCAAGTGCAAGTTGCTTTAGAAATGTCCTCATCGGGGGGAATACCCCAAATAACAATGTTCAGCAATGCCTGCTAACTATTGTGCAATATTTTATAGACATTCTTAATTTGATAATATAAGACAGGTGAGTCATGAGGAACTTTAATGATAGCTTTCTCTGCCGATCAACTAACCCAGTTCTTAGAAGGAAGCAACGCCTAGTTGGTTCCCACCATTAAAACCGTTTACCAAGTACTTTTTCCTTCGGGAAGCTTAGGGACATATACCCTCTTTCAAGTTTTTAATGCTGAACAAGTGGGGTTCAAATTATCGGTAAGCCAATCAAATTACAACCGATGCGCCAGTAGGGCTACTTGCCACAAAAATGGGGCATTCCTTAATGAGGTGGCCCAAAGTTGAGGATCAACATGTACATATTTGAATGAGAACACCAAATCAAAAGAGCTTGGTGGGGGGGTGCAAGATCTCAATACTGGCATTAGTTCATAACCGGAAAAACATGAGACATCCAGTTGGTTTCAGGAGCTCAAAAATAAAAATGATCCCTCTTTTTCAGGTCTCAAGTGTTGTAAGCAGTGGGTCCAATTCCTTAAAGCGGAGTTCCACCCTTAAAACCACTTTGTTTCATCCCATCCAGCATACTGGCGTCAGCGCCAGTATGCTGTTTTTTTTTTTTTTTTAATCCATGTACTTACTTTATAATAGATCATTTAATTTCGGGCGCACCGCGGTATGTCGCCGCTATAAAGGCGTCACGCCTTCCGGAAACAGCCGATTAGCATTCGGCTCTTCTCGGCGCCTGCGCACAGACCCAGAAGCTGACTGCGCAGGCGCCGTATATAGCCGCGTCACGCCCTCCGAAAAAAGCCGAACTAGGACCGGCTATTTACGGCGCCTGCGCAGTCAGCTCCTGGGTCTGTGCGCAGGCGCCGAGAAGAGCCGAACGCTAATCGGCTGTTTCCGGAAGGCGTGACGGCTTATAGCGGCGACATACCGCGGTGCGCCCGAAATTAAATGATCTATTATTAAGTAAGTGCATGGATTAAAAAAAAAAAACACAGCATACTGGCGCTGATGCCAGTATGCTGGATGGGATGAAACGAAGTGGTTTTAAGGGTGGAACTCCGCTTTAAAGTGGAGTTCCACCCATTTTTTTATGTTTGTCTGTGCTGCATGCCCTAATCTCATAGTGTTCAGAATGGACAATTTTTATTTATTTTGTTGCTTGTAAATACTTTTATTTTGTAGTCCATTACTTCCTCCTCCTTATTAGCCTAGGCTATTAAGTCACATGGCTATTTGCAAGGGTTTCTGGGATAGGCATCATGTTTCCCAGTAGTCCTTGCAAACCTGACAAACCTATTACATTGCTTGTGCAGCACTGAGCATGTGAGAGATATGCAAAGCTGAAATCCAGGAAGTCATACAGTCTGGCTTCATGATGCCCACACTTAAGATGGCCACGGTCTATTTCTAGATTATAAATCTAAATGCTGTAACAACCCAACAAAACGGACCTTAGTTTACAGACTAACTTTACTAGAATACATTAAGCTTGTGTATTACAGGGGTATTTATATTTAAAAAGTGAAATTGTGGGTGGAACTCCCCTTTAATGTGTAGGAGGTGAAAGAAACAAAGGATCGGCAAAATGCTCCAAGTGTTTTTTTAATCAATATCAGCTACAGCAAATACATGTGAGCACGAAGTTTAAAGTTGCACCATTTTTGAGTCTTACAAAGTTTTGAAGAAGTTGCAGATCTTTGAGCCCCCAAAAGGCATAGGCTTTTTTATGTTCTCCTCTTATGAACCAAAATTATATTAACCGCTTGCTTACTGGGCACTTAAACCCCCCTCCTGCCCAGACCAATTTTCAGCGCTCTCCCTCTTTGAATGACAATTGCGCAGTCATACAACACTGCACCCCAATGACATTTGTATCACTTTTTTCCCACAAATTTCATTTTCTTTTGGTGGTATTTGATCACCTCTGCGTTTTTTTTTTTTTTTTTTTAACAAAAAATAAAGTAAATGTAGCGCTCACCCCCGAAGGAGCCGCTGGTTTGATGATGGGACCGGCATGTTGAAGTCACCCTTGCTTGGTCTAGGGATGCACCAGAACACTTTGTAATAATTTGAATGTCCAGACAGGCAATAAAGATCTTTTCAAGCTTCAATTCCAGGCCAACATCGCCAAACATCAACTTCAATTAGAAAAGGACAGGACAGGTTGATGCATAGAGAGAGATTCTTGATGTCAGTCCCGGAATAAACTCACAGCACAACTCAGCCGTAGATAGCGCCATTCTACACGTGTCACCGCCACAACGCAGGCTAGGAGGAACGGGTCTCTTCCACTGACCCGGCTCTAGGCCTCTGCTACAGGCCAATGTAATCTGAATAATGTGTCAACACTCGAACAGAGCAAATCCTCCCAGCTACTTTTCCGTGCGTCCGGTACCATGCGACAGCAAAGCATACCCGTCAATGGCTTGGGTACCGGATCCTCCCTGCGACATTTAGGAACCCAGCTAACCACTGGAGTCCCTTCAGATTCGTCCCCGATCGAGACTCAGCACAGCCTGGATCCTGGCCAGGTGGGCCACACCAATGGGGTCCCTGGGTGCGCACACCCTAAAGGTGGATGCCGCACCCCGAATCCGGGACCCCCCGCAGGAGAGCGCAAAAGAACCCCGAACACCTGACCTCCATCCCAGATATACCCCTCCCCAGCATGCCCAGCGAGAGGGGAAACTCTCCAATTGGCTGCTGAGGAAAGCTTGATCTGTCAGGAATCCCTCTAGCTCCCACTGCTGGCCAGGGATGAACTTACATCCCCGGAATGCAGTCCGAGCCAGTGGACCTTCCCAAAATGACACAGGCCAGTAACTTAACAATCGCGATTGAGAGCAAAGTAACTCTCTCAATCAACTATTATTTTAAGCGCAATACCCGCGCTAAACGCAGGGGGGCGCTACATAAAAAAAAAAAATACAAAAAAAAACGTTTTATATTTTGTTATAAAATTTTGCAAACTGGTAATTTTTCCTCCTTCATTGATGATCGCTGATGAGGCTGCACTCATGGGCACCAATAGGATGCACTGATGGGCATTGATAGTTGGCACTGAGAATTGGCACAGGTGGGTGGCAGTGATGGGCACAGGTGGGTGGCAGTGATGGGCACATGTGGGTGGCAGTGATGGGCACAGGTGGGTGGCAGTGATGGGCACAGGTGGGTGGCAGTGATGGGCACAGGTGGGTGGCACCGTTTTATATTGGTGGTCACTGGCAGGCGGTACTGGTGAGCACTGATGAGGCTGATGTGCCTCTTCCACTGGGGACCGATGTCCCATGTCAGCGCAAGTAGAAAAAAAAGCAAAATCACCGAGCTTTGTTCACATCACTTAATCAGCTGTCATTGGCTGATCATGGTAAGTGGTGGAGACTGGCCCTTACTCAGATCTGTGATCCCGAGTCTCAGTGACTCTGGGATCACAGTGTGTGCCCTGCAGGGGGGAGCATGCAAAGGGGAGGGGGTCTATTGACAGCCTCCCGGTAATTTAGATCCACGATGTAGCCGTCGTTCAGCTTAAGCGCGGATGCCTAGTGTTCAATATTCGATTTTAGACTCTCTACTGTGGAGTTTCACTCTCTCCATTTGTCAAAGTGACCATCGTCACCAGGACAGAAGGTGATGGGACAACACAACAAAAGAGAAGGAGAAAATATTCCAATAGGGACATCTGTCCTGGTGACTACAAGGAATTTCTTCTCACCCATTGAAGACTGACACTTTGTGCGTCTTTGGGACAGGAAGTGAAGGGAAATCTCAATGAATGAATGAATGAGAAACTTATATAGCGCGGCACATGAAAAACTGAAACGCCTCTGAGGCCCTGTACAGCCTACTAGCAGCCCCTCCCCCAAATAATAAATGAAATATTCGCTAAAAATAATCTAAAATCATTTTTAGAGGACACAAATACAACAAAATGCCCGCTAAATCTAAGAGAAAAAACTGTATTGAGTTAATAAAGTTCTGTGTGTGAATGAGGTTTCCATACTAAAATTACCCCACTGTGTGCCCTTATGAGATTCTGGCAGGAGAGAGAGAAAAGGAAGGCGGCATTTAAAGGGCACACAGGGGGGTATCGAAGATCAGAACGGTGGCGGAGGGGGGGGGGGGGTTAGGAGTGCATTAAATAGAATGAATCCCTGTGAAGCCGTAGAAGGTGGGGAGGGGAAGCCACAATTGCTGCAGGGGGAGCCACAAGAGATGTCAGCAATAAGGCAGTACAGCCGGCTTCGTGCCCTCGGCAGGTGTCTGAGGCCCCCCAGTTTGAACTGATGGGGCCCGGTGCAGGAGGGCTGGTTGTACTGCCTTATCAGTGGCCCTGGGAATGCGGGTTTCCCACAATGCGACTCTACTCTCTAAAAAGGAGATTTATAAAAGATACAATACTGAAAAATCATCTATTTTTTCCTCTCCCAAAATGTTGTTTGTTTTGCAGCCATCACTTGGCATTGAGCTTTGCTGCCTTAAAATCTTTGCTAGTTCTACTCTGGCCACCTATGTGCCATCAAGAATATAAAGTGCACTATCAGAGGCTCTCTAATTTTGCGGTCGCCTAAGGCCTCGTACTCACAGGGGCCTTGCGGCCGCTTAATTTGCCCCCTCTCTCCCCCCTCATGCATTGGCTGAATATGTCCGATAGGTGAGGAGGGTGCCCTGGAATTTTCTGCAGCCATTTTTTTTGCGTGAATTATTTTTCCCCCATTATGGGCGTGAGTGGGGCCTCTAAATTTTGCCTAAGGCCTCACAAAGCCTAGAGCCGCCTCTGAGCACTGTTATTTGCACAGCATAAAAAGGGCATAATCTGATATTATTCACTATTTGCACAGCCTAAAAGACATCATATAATATATCTTAATATTTTGCGATTCAGTTCCCTGTGTTGCAGTTTTGAAGATGATTTTCTGTATTGTGCCGCTGCGGTTTTAAATCTACATCATTTTATGTGACCAAAAAAATGGTAACCCATTTAGCAGGTCATTAATAAAAAAATAAAATAAATGAAATTAGAAAGAGGATTAATAACCATATGCAGTCAAGCTGAGTAATGTGCAATGAGCTTATTAAAGTAAATATCACAGGATATTGATTGACCTGATGAAGACTGTGCTCACATGTATTCCCTGTAGCTGATATTGATCAGAACCTTGTACTACACACACAACACAATCCATATCCTGAATATAACTTCTAATAATTCTGAGAAATTATGCAATTATATATATATATATATATATATATATATATATATATATATATATATATATATATATATATATATATACACACACACACATACAGAGCTTTTTTTCTCAGAAAATAGGTGCAGGAACTCAACCATGACCCGTTCAGATTTCACCAACAGTAGAAGGGTCTTAAAGGGGCATTAAATACCAGGATTGCATTACATACAGTGTAGAGAGTTCAGGGGGGTTACACACAGAGTGCAGAGCTGTCACTTGTAAACACAGAAACCAGACTTCTGTGTTTACAATTGATTGTGGTGAGCAGGCACCAAAGGGTCTGAGCCAGAGGTGGTGGAACTGAGTTCCCCCAAGTTCCCCCTGAAAAAAAGCCCTGCACACATATATATATATTAGGGTTGTCCCGATACCACTTTTTTAGGGCCGAGTACAAGTACCGATACTTTTTTTTCATGTACTCGCCGATACCGAATACCGATACTTTTTTTAAATGTCATGTGACAGTTTTCAAACCACAATACAGACTAAGGATACTTTCTTTAGAATTATGAAGAACTCTAACTCAAGACATTATAAAAGAATAAAAATGTTTTATTTGCTTGTCACGCAGTAGTAAAAAACTCAAATAATTTTCACAGAACATGTTGATAAATACAAAAAAAGTATTCTATTTAGGTATCGGGAGCATTTGCGCGAGTAAAAGTACTCCCGCAAATACTCGGTATCGGTCCCGATACTAGTATCGGTATCTGGACAACCCTAATATATATATATATTATATATATATAGGTTGTCCAGATACCAGATATATACACACACACACACACACACAGTTCCTTTAAAAAGTATTCATATCCCTTGAAATTTTTCACATTTTTTCATCTTACAACCAAAAACGTAACATTTGTTTTCTTGGGATTTTTCATTTTTTTTTCTTTTTACAAAGTAATATGTAAGAAGTGTGGTGTGCATTTGTATAGCGCCCCCCTGAGTCAATACTTTATAGAACCGCCTTTCACTGCAATTAGAGCTGCAAATCTATTTGGGGATGTCTCTACTAGATCTAGAGAGGGAAATTGTTGGCCATTTTTCTTCGCAAAAAAGCTCAAGCTCTGTCAGATTGGATGGCGAGTGTCTGAACAGCAATTTTTAAGTCTTGCCACAGACTCTCTATTGGATTTAGGTCTAGACTTTGATTGGGCCAAACGTGAATATGCTTTAATCTAAACCAGGGGTCTCCAAGCATTCTAAACAAAGGGCCGGTTTATTGTCCTTCAGACTCTTGGAGGGCCGGACTTTGGCCAGCGGGAGTAGAAATTTTCCTGGCATCATTGTTGGTGAACATCTGGTATTAGGGTGAGGATTAGTGCCCCATTTCTGGTACCATAGGGAGTTATAGTGCTCTATTACTTGTATCAGTGGGAGAAATGGTGCTCAATTGTCTGTGTCAGATGGCAGAATAGTGTCTCGTACCAGTGGGAGGTATAGTGCCCCAAGGGCCGGATAAAGGCACGCAAAGGGCCGCATCTGGCCCTCGGGCCGCAGTTTGGAGACCACTGATCTAAACCATTCCATTGTAGCTCTGGCTGTATGTTTAGGGTCGTTTTGCTTTTAGGCCAAAAAGTTTTAGTCTCGTCTGACCAGAGCACCTTCTTCCACATGTTTGCTGTGTCCCCCACATGGCATCTCACAAACTCCAAACAGGACCTCTTATGGCTTTCTTCCAACAATGGCTTTCTTTTTGCCACTCTTCCATAAAGGGCAGATTTGTGGAGATCACAACTAATAGTTGTCCTGTGGACAGATTCTCCCACCTGAGCTGTGGATCTCTGCAGCTCCTCCAGAGTTACCATGGGCCTCTTGGCTGATTCTCTGATGATTGCTCTCCTTGCCCGGCCTGTCAGTTTAGGTTGACGACCATGTCTTGGTAGGTTTGCAGTTGTGCCATACTCTTCAAATTTTTGCATTTTCCAACATGCTCCGTGAGATGTTCAAAGCTTGGGATTTTTTTTTTTTTTTTAATAACCTAACCCTGCTTTATACTTCTCCACAACTATCCCTAACCTGTCTTGTGTGTTCCTTGGCCTTCATAATGCCATTTATTTACGAAGGTTCTCCAACAAACCTATAAGGGCTTCACAGAACAGCTGTATTTATACAGAGATTAAATAACACACAGGTGGACTCTATTTACTAATTGGGTGACAATTGCTTCCACTAGATTTTAGTTAGGGGTATCAGAGTAAAACGGGGCTGAATACAAATGCCCGCTACACTTTTCAGATATTCAGTTGATTTTTATTTTTTTAATTTATACATTTTACTATCACTTCACATATTCACTAACAGCTTCAACTTGTCTAGGAAGGCTGTCCACAAGGTTTGAGAGTGTGTCTATGGGACCTTAACCACTTAAGGACCCCCGCACGCACATATACGGCCACAACATGGCTCGTACAGGCACAAGGGCGTAAATTTACGTCCCCGCCTTCGTGTGGTTCGGGGGTCCCATCGGGACCCCCTCCGCGGCGTGCGGAGGTCCCCCTGGCTCCGGGATCGATCCGGGACGAGCGGGCGGATGTCCGTGTTTACCCGCCCCCCCCGCGATCGCTCCCAGCCAATGCGCGCGCTCCCCCTTTGTGTCACTTCCTCCTCCTGTGTAAACACAGGAAGGGGGAAGTGATGTAATCTCCCATCGCAGCGGTATTTCCAACCGCTGCGATGGGAGAAACACCTCACAGTAAGTGTGCACCAACATTACACTGACACACACACACATAGGCACATTAACCCCTTGCGATCTAATCACTTGTGATCTAATCACTGCATTTAGTGTCAGTGTGACAGGCAGTGTAAAATCAGTTAGTGTTAGGTTCAGGATAGCCCCCCCACCCCCCTAATAAAGTTTTAACCGCCTGATCACCGCCCTAGTTAACCCTTTCACTCCCTATTGCCAGCGTCACTAAGCGATCATTTTTCTGATCGCTGTATTAGTGTCGCTGTTCCCGCTAGGTAGCCATTTTTTTTTTATCGCAATTTTTTTTTTTTACTAAAGACATGTGGCTAAATAAATTTTGGCCTAAATGTTTGACTAAAATTTAGTTTATTTGATTCTTTTTATTAACAAAAAGTAAAAAATAGTGTTTTTTTAAAAAAAATGTCGCTCTATTTTTGTATATAGCGCAAAAAATAAAAATCGCATAGGTGATCAAATACCACCAAAAGAAAGCTCTATTTGTGGGAAGAAAGGGACGCAAATTTTGTTTGGGAGCCACGTCGCACGACCGCGCAATTGTCTGTTAAAGCGACGCAGTGCCGAATCGCAAAAACACCTTGGGTCATTTACCAGCGTATTGGTCCGGGTCTTAAGTGGTTAAAGAAGAAGTAAACCCTGATGGGTTTTACTACTTCTTTATTTCCCTGCAAAGGTAAAACATAAATGAGCTACTATGCATCGCGCCCAAATGTTTTAGAGCAGGGGTGTCAAACTCAATTCCATTGTGGGCTGCATCAGCATAATGATTGCCCTTAAAAGAGCCGGTTTTATCTGTAACATTAAATGAGTGCATCCCCTCCCCTTACATTAGATGTCAAGAGCCACCCCACCTTTAGAAGTTGAGTCCCCCACTCTCCCTTACATCACAGTGCACCCCCTTTCCTTATGCTGCTGCTGGGAAGAAGCTGGATGCATTGTTTGAAAGCAGAAAGTAGGGGTCTGGAGGACCACATTAAATAACCTGGAGGGTCGGATTCGGCCCGCAGGCCTAGTGTTTGCCACCTGTGTTTTAGAGCAGGGGTCTCCAAACTGTGGCCCAGATGTGGCCCTTTGCTAGCCTTAATCAGACCCTTGAGACACAATTCCTTCCACTGATATGAGGCACTATTCCTCCCTCTGACACCAACAATGGGGCACTATATCTTCCACGGATACCAATGATGGGATACTATTCCTCCTACTAATAGGGGGAATACTCCTCTTCCTATTGACCACCAACCCTGAGGCCATATTTATTCTCACTGATGCTGGGCCCATGACATTTTCTGCCCCTGATGCCCACAATCCGGCCCTCCTAAAGTCTGAAGGACAATAAAGTGGCCCTTTGTTTAAAAACCCCTGTTTTAGAGGGTTGGGGAAGATGCAAGTATAGAGGGAGAGGTTGAAGATATGAGTCTTTGTTCATCACCCACCATGCCCACAAACTTGCAACTTGAGAATGTATGTCGGCCATCCCTACTCCCGGTAGTCACCATTGGGCTCCCGGAAAGTCAGGGTAGGCTCCACAAATAATACATTTTATATTGAGGCTACAAGCTCCTCACCCAACCTTCTCGGATATTAGAGAAAACAACTTCTGCCAAAAAAAATATCTGCTCCATAAACAATTTACTTCCAGACGTCCTCTGAACTCTTGGTCACCCCACATTACAAGTGCTTTATACTGATAGGAAGAGAATAATTCATATTTTTGTTTAGAAGATGCAGACAGAGAATGTTTCTCTGGAGACGGGAGAAACAAATTCTTCTGTGCAAACCTCAAAACAGCAACAGGGGGACCCAAAATACGATGCATCACAGCTCATAGAAGTTGCTGGATGTTTATGGCGACATGATTTTGGCATTAAAACAAAAAACAAGATAAGAGGCTCGGAGCGTGTAGTTGGATAGACAAAAACACACCACAGACTATTGTACAAGATACACCAGAATTAGGCCCCTTTCACACAGGGCGGATCAGTAATGACCCACTCCGTGAACCTCTGTTTGCTCAGTGGGGATCGCTCCTTTGCAGTGGTGTATTTAGATTTCGTGCTGCCCTAAGCCTGACTAAACTCGTTCAGCCCCCTAATTTACATATGACCCACCCCTTCCTGTCAAGGCCACACCCCTTCCTGTTTAAGCCCTGACATTTTCGAGTGGGGACACTAGTTCTGAGGGCCGGGGCAATGGATTTCCTTAATTTGCATAGATTTCCTCTCACTTCTTGTTTGGCTATGGGGCAGGAAGTGAAGGGAAATCTCTGCAATGGGACAGGGATGGTAAAAAAAATAAACGGACAGGGGCTCTAACCCACTCTTACTCTTTCCAAAATTAAAAGAAAAAGTGTTGCCTATAGTTCTACTTTAAAGCGGAGGTTCACCCTAAATATAATATCTCCCATGCGATCCAGCATACTGGCGTCAGCGCCAGTATGCCGTTTTTTTTTTTTTTTAATAGCACACTTACTGTATTATTGTAGAATTCCTTTTCTGTCCCCCGCGGTGGACGGCTGTAGTATAGCGCGTCACATCTTCCTAAAATACCCGATATGGACTCGGGTAATCTCGGCGAAAATGCGGCGCCTGCGCACAGACCTAGGAGCTGACTGCGCAGGCGCCGTATTTCTCCGAGTCCTATTTCGGAGGGCGTGACGCGCCATAGCCGTAGGACTCGGAGAAATACGGCGCCTGCGCAGTCAGCTCCTAGGTCTGTGCGCAGGCGCCGCATTTTCGCCGAGATTACCCGAGTCCATATCGGGTATTTTAGGAAGATGTGACGCGCTATACTGGCGCCGTCCACCACGGGGGACAGAAAAGGAATTCTACAATAATACAGTAAGTGTGCTATTAAAAAAAAAAAAAACAGCATACTGGCGCTGACGCCAGTATGCTGGATCGCATGGGAGATATTATGTTTAGGGTGAAATACCGCTTTAAGCACAAATTTCTAATAATTTTATGGAGAGGACTAAGAAGATAATGGTGCAGCAGAAAACATAGATCACAGTGAGGAAGGTTTGTGGTCCAGGATGATAGGACAGTCAAAATTAAACCCCCCCCCCCCAGTTATGGAATGTCAGCCGACCGCATACTGGAAGCAGTGCAGCTGCTTTATGGGGGCTCCAGACTAATTTACCTCTCATCCCAGTCTGCCCCATAAGACTGGCGCTACACTAACAGTCTTTCGGTGCTGCCCCCTGCAAAGTGCTGCCCTAGGCCTGGGCCTTGTTGGCCTAGGCCAGGATACAGCGCTGATTCTTTGATCCCCACTGACCCGGCGAATGACAGGGCAGTCTCCCCACACTGTGCAGGGACCACCCTGTCTTTTCTCCGCTCTCCCCTATGGGGGGATCGGATGAACAGTAACTGTATGTCCATCCGATCCGATGGCGGAAGGAAAAAATAGTGTTTCCGTCTGCAGAATCAGAGCATTGCGGAGGCGGATGAGATCGGGCGTCAGCGGATGTTCATCCGCTGACACCCGCGATCTCATAGGGACCAATGTATGTCCCTTTTTCATCCGCACACAGATGGATGAAAAAGCGGACATACGGCCCCTTGTGAAAGGGGCCTTACAGATACAGTTATGGGAAAAACCAAGTGCACCATTTACTAGTAATGGCGGCAATCAGCGACTTTCTGCCCATCACCGCCTCCGCCCGCCTTACAGCCTGTCAAGTCTCACGCTCCGGGCCCTGGCTACTACTACTACGGGTGGGGTGCGGAGGAAGATCACTCCACCAGGGAAGGCAAGGACTTGAGCCAAGGCAGAAGAACATGCGAGCGAAGCTGAAGAAATATTCCCTCCGCTCCGACCAGCACATGATCCTCATGAAAAAATACAACCCCCCCAAGCTAGTAGGAGCGTCAGAGGAAGGGGGGGGGGTGTAATTCAGAATTATTATTTTTTGAATTCTGCATTGACTGTCTTTGTAATTGCTCCAACCCCTGGTCCGGGGACAGTGTCCTCAATCCGGGGGACTGTCCCCTGAAACCGGGGGATGTCTGGTCACCCTAACCTATAGAAATAGTTAACTTTTTCAACATATTTGAACAGGCAACCACTAGATCATCAAAACAGTTCCTGCCGATAAAGGTGATATACTTTAACAAATATGAACTTGTGTATTCCATTTCATAACCTAAAACGATCAAAAATTAAGATCTGTCTCATTCAAAACGTAAATATAGCCCCTCACATACTGTATAATGTCCCTTCAGATTCATGAAACTTGAATCAAGTGTTCCAGATTAGGTGTCTGCTTTATCAGCTTCTTTTCTGTTCACCAAGTTCATTATATGGACCTCATATATTTGTACATGTTGATCATATCCCCCCTTATTCTACTCTGCTCAAGAGTGAATAAATTCAGTTTTTCTAATCTTTCCTCATAGCTGAGCTCCTCCATGCCTCTTATCAGTTTAGTTGCCCTTCTCTGCACTTTCTCCAGTTCCCCAATATCCTTTTTGAGAACTGGTGCCCAAAACTGGGCTGCATATTCCAGATGAGGTCTTACCAATGATTTGTTCAAGGGGGGCAAAATGATATCTCTCTCTCTCTGGAGTCCATACCTCTCTTATACAAGAAAGGACTTTGCTCGCTTTGGAAACCACAGCTTGGCATTGCATGCCATTATTGAGCTTATGATCAACTAAAACCCCCAGATCCTTCTCCACTACAGATCCCCCCAGTTGTACTCCCCCAAGTATGTATGATGCATGCATATTCTTAGCCCCCAAGTGCATAACTTTACATTTATCAACATTATAACATTTGCCACATATTCGCCCACTTGGACAGAGCATTGAGCAAGGTTGTGGATGCCTATGAGTCTGAAAAGACATGTCTCAATCTTGCAACCCTTCTGAATTGTGTTTGTTTTGTTTGTTTTTTGCCAGAAAACTCAAACACTAAGCTCCATGCACACTGAAGCTGATAAACTGCAGTTTATTGGCTTTTTGGCGTTTTTTGTTTTTTTTTAAAGCCCATAAACTAAACCTTGTTAGCCTATGTACCCATGCACACATGGGCATTGTTTAGTGTTAATAAGCTTTGGAGTTTATTGGCTTTTTTCTGAACGCCCGAAATTTGCGTTCAAAGTGCAGTTTTTCGGCAGGAAAAACGCTAAAAAATGCAACATGTAGAAAAATGCTCAAAAATGCAAAAACGCTGACGCCAGCGGTTTTTTATCCATTGCAAAAAAAAAAAAAAAAGCTAAAAAAATACTATAATGAGAAACGCTAATAAACGCTATTGCAAAAACACTAGGCACATCAGTCCATTAGTCAGCTTCATCGGTGAAGCGATGAAAATGGTCCGGACAGTTTTCATCGATCGTGTGTACAGGGCTTAAGATTTCCAGCGATTATAATTGGACTTAAAGGGGTTGTGGAGGGTTGTTTATTTTCTAAATAGGTTCCTTTAACCAGAGTCGATCGCAGAGTCGATAGCCACGGGGATACCCACGATCACCTCACGGTGAGGAAGAATGGGGTGAAACTGATGTAAACAATAATAATTAAGCCAAAGCCCTCAACTTTGCACAAATTGGTCAGTAGAACAACAGTTTGATGGTATAGTTTGTGAGCTTATTTTTTTCACAGTACCACACTTCAGATATGTATTTTGGGCAGCTTTAGGACAGTGTGATCACTTGAAAAGGCAGTAAATACAAAGACAAGACAAGCTTGATCTTGCAATAAAGAGAGACTGTAGCCATAAACATTGTGCAGTGGCTGGTCAGTAATCATGTAAGCAGCATCGTTAGTCCACACAATAAGAGGGAGAGATGAGACTGGGTCATATCATGAAAAAGAAAAGTATTATTCAAAAAGGTACCGTGGCTGTACAGAGCAGCTCCAGGTGGCAGTGGGTACAAGCTGTAATCTGTAGCTGCAATAAAAGTCAAAGTCTCAACACTATAACCATCCCAAGTCAAGCAGTCTGGGATAAATACATAAAATGTGTATACATTTTGTCATTTTTTACATGGATTTATTTCATTATAGTCAGGGCACTGGTGGCAGAACCGCAGCAGAAAAATCTATGGCCATGGGTTTCCTGCCATTCCACAGCACAGAGGAAAGGGCAGGGGGAAGTGATCGTTGCATTTATTTATTTTTTGTGCAACTTTAGAAAATTGCAGCTGCAGAGATGGAATGCTAGTTGTCAACACAGAATTACAAAGTAGCTAAAGTAGAAAGTAGAGTTTTCCTGTACAAACACCTTTTAAAAGATAAAAAATAGCCTGAAGATGTTCAAACTGTGTGTAGACTTGATCCATCAATAAGCTCTTGTAGCCATTAAAATTATCCTTGCCTTAGCAAGGATTTCTTCGGGGGGAAAAAAATATGACTACACTAAATTATCAGGTTAGATCACATTGCTGAAATTCCTATACACAGGAAAACAAACACCCAACTACAAGAATACTGCAGCCTTTCACTAAGAACAGGCCACAAACTTAAAGCCAATTCTAAAGCGGCTTCTGTCCATTCACTAGAGGCTGGTGAGCCCACAGAGCGTACAGCCTCCATCTACTCACTAGAGAGGACAGAGACCTTGCAGAGGGTGCAGTTAGGGTTGCCATCTCATCCCTTTAAACCCGAACACATATGACTTACACAGGTTCTGAGGCAAATTTAATGCAGACAAGTCACCACGCAAGTTTACAGTAGCGCTACCCCATTCAGGAGCTGGCGATTATGCGGCGTACACACGATCCCAAAAAAAGCTGTAAATCTATCCCCTATTTTGTAGGCGCTATAACTTTTGCGCAAACCAATCAATATACACTTATTAAGATTTTACCAAAAATATAGAAGAATACATATCGGCCTTAACTAAGGTTAAAGGTAAAATTTGGCCTACATTAAAACGATGTTAAAAGCAGTAATGCAGCAAAAGAGCAACACCTTGGTGGTCTGGAAGGCAGCAGAGAATGATGCTTTCATGCTTTGAGATACAAAACATATTTGTGGTAGTAGATCGGTTGCTACAGACACCAACACCAACATCCTTTTTAGCACTAGTCCCCAGGAGACCCCAAGACACATATACACCTTCCATGAGCTTTGCCGCACATTCTAGATATGGAAAAAGATTAATATAACCCACTGAGGATTCGTCTTCCTAAACAGGGATGTCTCCCGGAGACACAGCAGGATAATTGGTCATCCTGATACCTGTAGACAATGGAAACTTCTCTACAATTATCAATCCCTAATCCAGAGTTCCAAGCTACAGCTCCATATAAGACTTTTCCCCAGCAACAGATCGAAAGCCAAGAAAAATCACAAAATGTGACAGAGCCAAGCATAGGAAATCGTTTTTCAAGTGGCATTGTGACCTGAACCCTAAGGGCCCATTCACACTTATGCGGCCTGTCGCAGCAAGTTGAAAAAACGATAAACAATCACATTAGGCATACGCACAGGATGTGCCTGAGCACGCCCAAATCCCCACCCATGTGCATTATTATCCAGGGGCAGCACCAGGTGGGTGGTTTGGGGTTGTCAGTGGCCATTGCAAAATTCCCTCATTATATTAAAGGCCAGATTCAGCTTTAGGGACGCATTACACCCGTATTTAGGATGTAATGTAATACGCTTCCAATCAACTGGGATTCCACCACCAGAGCCTCCTCCCTGTTACAGCAGGTGGCGTTCATGTGCGTTTGACCTTTGTGGTGCACACCCTAGTGCAATGGGATGCTCATTATTAGGGATGAGCTTCGTATTCCAGTCAAACTCATGTTCGACTCGAACATCGTATGTTCGATCGTTCGTCGAAATACAAACAAAACGGGTCGTTCGCGCCAAATTCGAATTACGTTTCACAGACCATAATTCACTGCGGCATCGCTGGCTGATGATTGGCCAAGCATGCACTATGACCCGCATGCTTGGCCAATCACAGCTTGCAAAAAACGGAGAGCTATAATTGGGGTTTAGTACACGCCCCACACTATAAAAGGCCGTCTGCAGGTCGGCCTTGTGTAGTGTGTTGCGGCGATGGTTAGAGAGAACAGAGAGAGACAGAGTGTGTCATGTTTTGCAGGCAGACAGGCTGGTCAGTTAATGTTACAGTGTGTAGAGGATATATATACATCCCAGGTGTTGTACATATATTTATACACTGTATAGTTTAGCTAGATCAGCTCTTCCGAATTTACTGGCAGGCAGGTGATTGTGCTATTTAAAGACGTTATCACAGGTATAGACACCCAGCAGATAAGCATCATTAAAATCACTGCTCCTGAAAAAAACAAAGAATTTTTAAACTTTTTTCCATTGATACATGTTCCCTGGGGCAAGACCCGGGTTCTGAAAGACGTTTTACGACAATAACTTGCATATTAGGCTTAGAATTCGAACGTTCGAGTCCCATAAACGTCAATGGGGTTCTAAATGTTTGCACGGTCTGTTCGAAGGTTCTGGTGAGAACCGAACGGGGGGTGGGGGGGGGTGTTCGGCTCATCCCTACTCATTATTTTGCAAGTTAACATACCCTTGGGTTAAGGAAGACCATTCATTATTAAATCCCTGCCTATTAAAAGCACCAACTAATGGACGTTTTGCTAGGAAATTAATCAGAACCCCCAAACATACATATACACATACATACATACATACATACATACATACATACATTATATATATATATATATATATATACATATATACATACACACATATACACATATACACATATACATATATACACACACATACACACACGTAGGGAATAAAATGGTGATCATTGCAACTTTTTTTCTTGCACAGTATTTGCGCAATAATTTTTCAAAAACCTTTTGGGGAAAAAAAATAAAAAATCATGAATTAAAAAAATAACAGTAAAGTTAGCCCAATTTTTTTGTATAATGTGAAAGATGAAGTTACGCTGAGTAAATAGATACCTAACATGTCACGCTTTAAAATTGCGTACACTCATGGAATGGCGCCAAACATCGGTACTTAAAAATCTCCATAGGTGACAATTTTTACAGGTTACCATTTTCGAGTTAGAGGAGGGCTAGTGTCTGTGGCCCCAAGGTGTGATTGCACCCCTGGGCGGCAGTTGGCGCTAGAGGGGTTCGGACGGAGCCGCTTCTCCCCAGCAGCCAATTGGAGGAGTTTTTCCCCTCGCTGGGCATGCTGGGGAGGGGTATATCTGTGGCAGCTGCCGCGTGTTCTGGGTCAATTGGGTGGCCGGTTCCTCTTCTCTGCGTGGGGTCCACGTTCCAGGTGCGGCATCCACCTTCAGGGTGCGCGCATCCACGGATCCCGCTCGCATAGCCCACCTGGCCAGAACCACCTGTTCCATGGAGACCTATCCAGATGTTGATAGGGGCCCCAGTGACTAACTGGGTCCCCAACATTACTGAGAAGATCCCAGACTGTGTGCCATTCAGTGGGGGATCAGCTTGAGGAGAACCCGGAGGCAGGTTATCCAAAAGGGCTTGAACGAACCATCGGGGATCTGGTTACCGGAATTGACAGGTACATGTCAGCTGTCAACCGGTGACCCCTTTTCATTGCATTTACTGGGAGGATTCGCTCAATCCAAATTGTTCTCTTGGGTACTGAAGTACTAGGCCTGTGGCAGACGCCCGAGCCGGGTCTGCCATAGAGACCTATTACTCCCAGCAAGCTACAAGTGACATTCCGGCTGCCAGGCTTATAACTGGGGTCTGTCCGAAGGAACTTTTCCCACTCCTCCTGAGTGGCGATGAACTGTATCTACTACTACCGAGAGCGAAACTGCTCTGTGTTATATCCAGGCCTGATACCGCACCGTTCTCTATTGCTTCATCAACCTTTCCTATCTCCTGTTGATGTTGGCCGTTGTTGGGCCTTGGAATAAAGCATTGAAAAATCCATTTGGTGACTGGACATTCGCTCACTGCTACTACCCCTAGACACACTACAAGGTAACTTAATACGCCGATCCCAAACAACAACCAGCGGCTCCTAAGGGGGTAGCACTACAAATAGGCAGGGAAGATTCCTCCATCCACATTTTTCAGCATAGATGGGGAAAGGTAGGAAGATTTCTCTTGTTCAGCCAGTGTTGCCAACCTTAAAATTTTGGTCCAAATTTTATTTAAGTTTGGGACCTCTTTGGGGAGATTTTTTTTATGTCCTGTGTATTGTTCTACCCTTACAGGAAATGGGGACAAGGTCATTACTGGGGACAGAAGGGTATGGAATGCAATCAAAAACATGAACAGCAGTAACCCCTTCACACTTTTTTGTAGAAATATTTTCTGCCACTTCCTATCTTGAATGAAATTAGGAAATGTCCCCCCAATAAAGTACATGGGCAGCAATGAGAAGCCCTTTCTCTACCTAAAAGCATAACTAAAGCCTTTTTAGCAAGTACAGAATATGCCTGTCGTACTTGCCAAAAATTCTGTGTCTTTGTCACCTTTGAGATAAATTGGAAGCAAAACCTTGGTTATCTTTCTTCTGTAAACTACTAGTCCCATCATTTCCCATGTAATGGAGATTGGGAAATAAATAAATAAAATAGGACATGGCATCAGGTCCAGCCTGGGTGGCAACCATGACTCCCTTCATAGATACAGTAGGGAAAGGACTCACTGTCACCCAGGGACAGAAGTGTGTTATTCATAGAATTACAAGGTGAAAGTAAAGAGAAAAAGCCTGAAAAAGAAAAAAACAAGGATTGCCAATGTGCAATATGTAATATCTTAGTTTTTGGGGTTAACCAAGAGGCGCAGAAGTGTGGGAAGCACACTCAAAGGCAGGTGGGCTCAAAGGCAGGCGGGGAAGGCGGGCTCAAAGGCAGGCGGGGAAGGCGGGCTCAAAGGCAGGCGGGGAAGGCGGGCTCAAAGGCAGGCGGGGAAGGCGGGCTCAAAGGCAGGCGGGGAAGGCAGGCTCAAAGGCAGGCGGGGAAGGTGGGCTCAAAGGCAGGCGGGGGAAGGTGGGCTCAAAGGCAGGCGGGGAAGGTGGGCTCAAAGGCAGGCGGGGGAAGGTGGGCTCAAAGGCAGGCGGGGGAAGGTGGGCTCAAAGGCAGGCGGAGAAGGTGGGCTCAAAGGCAGGCAGAGAAGATGGGGAGGGTGGTCAGTGGGCTCAAAAAATGCAGGTGGGGGAGGGTGGTTAGTGGGCTTAGAAAATGCAGGTGGGGGAGAGGGTGGTCAGTGGGCTTAGAGGCCGGGAAGCTCACCAAGGAGAGGAAGGTTGAGAGGATGGGGAGCAAGCTCAAAAGCAGGTGGGGAAGACAGGCAGTGTGCTCAGAGAGGGAGGCTGTATAATGCAGATAGCGCACTCACAGTAGGCGAGTAAACAGGATGAGCAGCGCACTTAGAAGCAGGTGGGGGAAAGCAAGCAGCACGTCCAGAGAGGCAGTTGGGGTGAGTGGACAGTGCAGTCAGAGACAAATAGGGTTATTATTAATATACAGGATTTACACAGCGCAAACAGCTTGTGCAACATTAGGACAGGCAGTACAACTACAATAAAATACAATTTAATACAGGAGGAATCAGAGGACCCTGCTCATTGGATCTTACCATCTAGGAAGGAGGGTCAAGTGATACAAAAAAAAGGTAATGTGGGGGGGGATGAGCTGATGGAGAAAATAAAAGTACAGTTGTTTGGTGGGGGCAGAAGAGAAGGTTTTTCAGGGATTGGCAAAAAAAAAAAGGAAAACGGAGTAGTTGATAGTTAAACAGATTGAGGTGGGGAATTCCATAGGATGAGAGGCGCTTGGGAAAAGTCTTGGAGGTGAGCTGGGAAGCAGGTGACAAGGGAACTATGGAGCAGGAGATCTTGGAAGGAATGAAGAACACAATTAGGTTGGTATTTTCAGCTAAGCCTAGTGATGTAGCTGGGGGGCAGAGTTGTGGATGGCAGTGAAGTCATAGAGGCACATGGAGAGAGTGGGAAGTGCAGTCATAAAGGTAGAGGATGAGATTAGGCAGTGCAATTATATGCAGATAGGGCATTTGGGCAATGCGGTCTTGGAGGTAGGTGGGACAGTAGTACGCTTAGAGAGAAGAGTAGGGTGGGTGTTGATAGGGTGACCACATTTCCAAACTTGCCATTCAGGGACACGCCCCCTCTCCCCTTCCCCAAAAAAAGATGGGGGGGGGGGGCAAATGGAGTCTCGGGGTTGATAGGGAATTTGGCGGCAGGTTATTTGTCAGGTGAATGTGCTACTTGCCACCAGCTGCAGTGCTGCTTGCCACCCATAGCCTGCCACCAGATGCTGTCACTCCCTCTGCAGGAGCCAAGTGCATAGAAGAAAAGGAGTGGCGTCACTATCTGGAAAGTGAAGATCACACCAGTCCCTGCTGCTTGACGCTAGGTGCCGGAGAAGGAGGAGGTGCCGAAGTGGGTGGGGACGGCAGTGCTACACCAGGCGCAGGCCTCGCTCCCGGTCTCGCTGTCTGAGCGTAAATTGCCACTGGTTGCAAGATGCCCTAGCAACCAGTTCCGGAAATGTAGTTATTAGTAGGGGGTGGCTGTGTCCTCCATTTCATTCTGGGACATTGTATTGTCCCGGAATGAAGGTGACCGGGACCCGGGACAGACATGTCAATTGCGGGACAGTCCCAGGCAATCCGGGACATGTGGGCACCCTAGGTGATTGTATACAGACCCTACTTGAATAGGCCAGCCTGACCAATCCACTTACCACATGCTTCCTCTTTGTACTAACTTCATAGTCTTAAGATGCCTTCCTTCTTTAAAGCCTGTGTTCACACACACACACTGCAATGAAACACCCATCACAGTCCATTATTCAGCAAATTGATGATCTCACCATCAAGTCATTAAATGTTTCCCATTCTATGACCACAGCCTGGCCTCAGATTGCTTCCCTCCATCAAAAACCACCAATTCGATTCCAACCGTGCAGCATCAACCACTTCCATTAATGTGCTCTGAGTGCACCATTTATTAACAGACACGCTAATAGTTCATTGCGTTCTCTCGGGAACGTAGCAAAACATCGACATTAGGTGCCAGAATGTCACGTAAAACGTTATTCACTGTGCTAAGATGTACAGGCACTAATTGCTTTAGAGAGAATTGATTTGCTAAATACATCACCCCATTTACATATGGAGAAAAAAAGTTATTTGCATGGTGGAGGTCATGCAGAGTCATCACAGCTGAAGGTTAGGGCTCAGTGTTCGTCCACTATAAATTGGCTAGCGGATATATATATTAAAAAAAAAAAAAAAAAAAAAAAAAAAAAAGCAGTACAGGCTGTATCAATGGCTTAAACAGGCTTGTGCTCCGGAGTGCACATGCAGGGCCGCTTGAAGGAATTTGGGGGCCCCAAGCATCCCCCGCACGCAAAGCCTACGTTAGCGCTACACTAATTTTTACATCCATGTTCTTACTCCCACCCCCCACCTAGTCCCTATGGTTTTCTATTCTCACCCCCCCTTCTTCCCTGTAGGCTGCCGCTGTAGCATGGCCGAGGTCCTCTTCCTCCTGTCAGTCCAGTGTTCTATCATTATGGATACGCAGTCCCCCATCAGAGAGTGTCCTGGCCGGGCCGGGTACAGGAGATTCAGTTTCCTGTGTTCCCGGCCGGACTGAAAGGAAGTGAGCACTTAGTGTGCACTTCCTGTGAGTCCGGTCGGGAACAGGAAACAATCTCCTGTACCACGCGCGGTACCCGGCCGGACTGACAAGACTCCAGGAGGAAGGAAGAGGAGCTCGGCCACGCTACAACCTAGGAAGGGGAAGTTGGGGGCCCCAAGCAATTGTTTTGCCTGTCCTGTAGCAACGGGCCTGGGCACATGTCCATCATGCCATTGTATATAAAAGAAGTCAGATTCCAGGGACAATCCCCATATATAAGAGCTGCCTGTTCCTAAATGAAAGTTCCTGGAAACCTAAAACTGCTGAGACCACAAACTAGACTGGTTGACCATTTATCTTCCTAGCCATGCATAAGCAAGGATCATGGGTCAGTGTTCTACAACTTATTTTAGGGTGTAGTTGGACTTTAAAACACCTACCTGCCCTCAGCCTGAAGCCTCGTACACACGGACGGACTTCATACAAACTTTCCCTTGGATTTTTGTCCGAAGGGAGTCGTCCGGTCACTCATAGCATACACAAGCTCTGACTTTTTCGGCAACAAACACGAACGTAGTGACGTTTCAACGTACCGACGAGAGTTTAAAAGAGGAAGTTCAATTCTCCGGCATCACCCTTTGGGCACCTTCTGCTAATCAAGAGTTAGTAGAGGTTTCGTCTGTGTGCATTCGCGATTTTCAGTTTCGTGCAATTTTGTTCGTTTCTGAACGTCCGTTCGTCAAGCAGACATGTTGTGCAATGGAGTTGTGCAAACTTGACCCCCAAAAAAAAAAAAAAAATACCGCATTTATCGGCGTATACCGCACACTTTTTTGCCCTGAAAATCAAAGCAAAATCGTTGGTGAGCGATATACGCCGATACCCGCGCCGAGTTTTGAATACTGCGCGGACATATACCGAGCGCAGTACACTCGTGTATAGTCGGGCAGGCTCGGCTCCTCTCGCGCTCACGTCCTGGACGTACAGGACGTGAGCGCGAGAGTAGCCGAGCCTACACGACTGTACTGCGCTCGGTATATGTCAGCGCAGTATTCAAAACTCGGCGCGGGAAAGCGGGGATCGAGCGTGGAGGAAGCCGCAGAAGGATGCCGGACCTGTCGAAGAGGGACACCCGAAGCCGCAGACGGACCCAACGAGACCGCCGATGGACGCCGCAAGACACCAAAACTGTAAGTACAAAAAACTTTTCCACAGGAATGGGGGCCACTTTAGGGGTGCGCGCTATACGCGGGAGCGCGCTATACCCCAATAAATACGGTATATAAAAATATGTTTGATTCATATAACCAAAATACACTAATCCAAAGTAAAGACATTTATTTTTACTCCGTCAGTATCACCAGCAAAGCAGCTTTTAGTATTATCAAATTATAAAGAAAAAGAGAATGTGCGCTGCTTTTCTTGATTTCAGAACTTGCCGCGTCACGAATGTGCTCTTTCAAATACGAACGCTAGTTCTACCAGACAGAACGCTTCCGGCTGGTCTTTGCTTCTGAGAATGAGCGTTTGTACTTTGTACAAAAGTCCGATTGCTGTACACACGCTCGGACTAGGCACCATTGGACTTTTGTCCGCTGTCCATTTGCAGACCGAACTTTTTGTCCGCTGAAACCCCAAAAAGTTTGTCCAATCGAGCGTACACACGGTCGGACTATTTTGAAAACTTGCTCATTTTGAAGTTTGTTGGCAAAAAGTCAGACCGTGTGTATGGGCCTTAAAGGATCACTAAAGGAATTTTTTTTTTTAAGCTAAATAGCTTCCTTTACCTTACTGCAGTACTGGTTTCATGTCCTCATTGTTCGTTTTTTGCTTTGAAGTTGCTGTAATCCTTCTCTGATCTCCACACTTCCTTATAACCACAGTACTGCAAGCTTTCTCACGGTGGTCTGAGCTGTCATTACTGTGCGTCTAAAACTTCCCAGAACCAATCAGATTCATTTTAAAAACAAAAACACTGCCCTGGATTTGTTTGTTTTTGATCTGTGTGTCTATTTCTACTTCACAGAAACATGAAGCCAGTTCAAAAGTGAAACTAACCTGTAGGCACATTATATGATTGATTTTTATCTATTTTTAATCATTTTGAAAAGGAATCAGTTAACTTTTATGTCTCTATACCCTGTAAACAGTCATTTCCTTTAGTGACCCTTTAAGACTGGCATGTAAAAGAGCATCAAACAGGAGTAATCTCTTTTTCGGTCTCCTCTGCACATATGTCTGCAGGACATCCGATTGGTGGCCTATTGGGTCCTACTGCGGTCCATTCCTTTTTCCTGCATTAGTGCGCAGTGTTGCCAACCTACCAGATTGAAATTTACTGTCACGACACACGAAATTTACTGGCATTTCACAAAAGTTACTAAATTACATTTTTAGGTGCAAATTTCAGTTTTTAGGCTACAAAGAAGTACGCTAGGCAAATAGCAATGTGATTTGTGGTAGATATTAAGGTAAAAAAAAATCATTTTTGTTATTTTTGATATAATAAGGGCAAATTATTCAGTCACATCACCCCCTGCCTTCATTCCCATCTGCCACCAACACCTCCTGCCTTCACGCCCCCTCTGCGGTGCCACAATCTCCCCCTGCCTCCAATCTCCCCCTGTGGTGCCACCAACAACCCCCGTGTCCATGCCCACCCTCTGCGGTGCCACCAATCACCCTCTGCCTCCAATCTCCCCCTCCCTTCATCCCCCTCTGCAGTGCCACCGCAGCCACCATCACCCCCTGCCTCCAATAACCCCCTGGCTCCAATCTTCATGCGCAATTCCATGCCGAACCGATCTCGGCCATTTTTACTGGCACATTCCAGCAACCACGGACATTTATGAACTGGGGAAAAAAGTGCCCGTTTTTACGAACTGTCCGTAAAAATAAGGACGGTTGGCAACACTGTTAGTGCGACAGACAAGTGTAGCACTACCCCCGAATGAGCTGCTGGTTTGATTTGGGTGGCATATTACCTCCAATTCTCTGCCATCTAGGGTACTGGATGAGAGCTGTAAGAAAGTCAATGTCCACACTGTAGGCATCTTTTTCTGTGCTTTATTACCCAACGGGGTAAAAAAAAAAAAAAAAAAAAAGCACATGAGCTACCGTATTTATCGGCGTATAACACGCACAGGGAAGTTTCAGGAAAAAAAATTTCCACAGCCCCCTGCGTATAACACTCAGGCACAGTTTACCCTCTATTCTCAGGGTAAAAAAGGCGAGTGTTATACGCCAATAAATACAGTACTTTTCGGGCAGAATTGAGCATTTTTGTCTCCATTGTCTTCACGGAAATGCCTGAAACAGTTCAGCACAAGGCTCCGTTCACACATAGGTGCTTTGAATCTAGGCGATTCTGCCTGCAATTTCAACATATCACACAATCAGCGTGTTCAGGTGCCATTCATTTCAATGACGCCTAAAAAAAGCGGTGCGATTCTGCCGCTATTGTCCGCTTTAAAGGGCCAGGAAAGCCAGAAAACACCTCCAGGTCTGAAGCTTCCCCATTATGTTGTCATGAAGCTAGAAACCACAAACACTTGAAGTAGACATAGTTACAGATATTATTTTTTCACTTGGAGTCATCATTGTTCAGGGATTATCCTGGGTCACCATCTACTTCCCGAACCCAAAAACAGGCTCAGCGTTAACGCAAGTTTGTAAAACCTGATGCAATTCTTGGCTAAATTCACAAACATCTGACACAAATTATCCCCTGCTGCTACAAATTGCAACAAACTTACAACATATAGCCTGATCACTATGGAAGAAGAGACTGAGTAAATTCTTCCTCTTTCATGCAGCAGACCAATCACATGACCATGTAAAACTTGTCCCCTGCATAATTCCTGGCAAAGTTCACAAACATCTGACGCAAATTTACGGGGGGGACAGAGTAGGCACAGGAGATGGCGTACATCACCGTGGTGATCTATGCCAGGAAGTGGGAGAAAATACCTGTATGACAGGTATGTGCTCCCTCCTCCCCTGAAAGGTGCCAAATGTGACACTGGAGGTGTCACATTTGGCAAAAGGTGGAAGTTCCGTTTTTGGGTGGAACTCCACTTTAAGTAAGCAGGTTCCAGCCAAACTGACAGCGTCTGCCGAGAGGGAACAGAAGGAGGCATGGCCATTTCATGCACAACCAGTAAGGTATCTAGAGAGATAAGACCTTACCGCCGGCCCGCTCGCCCCCGAGTCCCGCGAGTGTGCCCGGCGGGCACGATCGCCGCCGGGCACCCGCGATTGCTCGGTACAGAGCGAGGGGGGGGAGCTATGTGTGTAAACACACAGCTCCCGGTCCTGTCAGGGAGAAAAATGCTGATCTTCTGTTCATACAATGTATTAACAGAAGATCAGTGATTTCCCCTAGAGAGTCCACCCCCCCATACAGTTAGAACACACCCAGGGACATACTTAACCCCTTCCCCGCCCCCTAGTGTTAACCCCTTCACTGCCAATGGCATTTTTATAGTAATCCAATGCATTTTTATAGCACTGATCGCTATAAAAATGCCAATTGTCCCAAAAATGTGTCAAAATTGTCCGATATGTCCGCCATAATGTCGCAGTACTGAAAAAAAAATGCTGATCGCCGCCATTACTAGTAAAAAAATAAAATAAAAATGCCATAAAACTACCCCCTATTTTGTAAACGCTATAACTTTTTGCACAAACCAATCAATAAAAACGCTAATTGCGATTTTTTTTTTTTACAAAAAATATGTAGAAGAATACGTATCGGCCTAAACTGAGGAAAAAAAGTGTTTTAATATATTTTTGGGGAATATTATAGCAAAATGTAAAAAATATTAATTTTTTTCAAAATGATCGCTCTATTTTTGCTCTGGTCATTGGGCAGCAATATGGTCCGGGGGTTAAGTGGTTAAAATGCACTTTTTATCTTTCAAACATTGTTTTTCCCAGCGCTAAACCTTTCATCCAAATTTCTAAATTGCGGTATGTGTACATTTTAAAATGGAATATTCTTGGTAAAAAAAAAAGCCCTTGTGGATTTACCTAACTTTTTTTTTTGTTAATTCTCCTTTAAGGGGGTGTGGCAGGGGGCGTGTACTATGCCTACATACGTTTGACAGTAGGTGTCCCTCACTCCCATCTCAAAATGTTGGGAGGTATGCAGAAGGGCAGATCGTTATACAAACCTGACAGAAGTTCTAAACCAGGGATCCTCAAACTACGGCCCTCCAGCTGTTGCGGAACTACACTTCCCATGAGGCATTGTAAAACTCTGACATTCACAGACATAACTAGGCATGATGGGAATTGTAGTTCCTGAACACCTGGAGGGCCGTAGTTTGAAGACCCCTGTTCTAAACCTTCCCAGCTCTTTCCAAAAAATTGTTAAAAAACATTTTGTATGGATATACAGGGCCGCTGATAAGGCTGTATAGCTGGTCCTCCTGTACTGGGCCTGGGTTCCATTGGTTCAAAAGGGGGGCGCCCAAGCACCTGCTGAGCAGGTTATATGGCCTTGCAGAAGGAACCAATCCTCAGTTCTAATATTTGTGCTCCCACCCCCCTGCTATCCGGCCCCCCCGAGTGCCATCCTGACCTGCAGTGCTGCCAGCTCCCCTCCTCTCCTGCCAGAACCTGCTGCAGAGGGATCGGTTTCAGGAAGAGCTAGGGCCCCCACCCTCGTCAGGTAGGCTGTATGGGGCCCCATGGATATATACACGTTAAGGCCCTGCTCACTCCCCAACAATTCTGCAATAAATACACGTGTAAATAGTGAGGCTAGAATTCTACTTTAACCACTTAAAGGGGTTGTAAAGGATTTTTTTTTTTTTTTTTCATAATAAGCATCCTTTACCTGCAGACATTCCTCTTTTCACTTCCTCATTGTTCGTTTTTGCTCAGAAGTTGCTCTATTTCTTCTCTGTTCTGTTCACTTCCTGCTTGTCTGATTTTACTGACCACCGTGAAGGGAGGCTTTACTGCGGTGGTCAGTGACATGTTCGCCCCCTCCTGGGAACTACATCTGTGCGGCAGGACGCTCTCTACGTGTTAGAGACTTCAAGGAGGTGTGAATTACTGGGCATGCCTCAATGCATATTGGGAAATGTAGTTCTTACATGAACGAGCGGCGCAAACCAGGAAGTGAATGAGAAAACAAACTAGAACGCCGGAGGTGATATAGATGAAGGAATTTAATAGGTATTTACTCGTTTGTTAACAGAATCATTACACTATTCTGTCTGTCTACCTTGCAGACATTCATTTTAGCCTTTACAACTCCTTTAAGACCCAGACCATTTTTTAACTGACAGTTGCGCGGTCGTGCGACATGGCTCCCAAACACAATTATTCCTTTTTTCCCCATTGCGCTATAAACTAAAGTAGAGCGACAATTTTGAAAAAAAATGCTATTTTTACTATAATAAAAAAAATCCCCAAAAATATATAAAAAACATTTTTTCCTCAGTTTAGGCCGATACGTATTCTACTTTTTTTTTGGTAAAAAAATAAAAATAAATAGCTGTTAAGACCTGCAGTGGTTAGGGTACTGCGGCCTTCTTTCCATCCCTCAAATCGCCGAGCATAAGGGATTATCGCTACCATAAAAGGTAGAGGGATAGTGGAGATGAATGCAGTTTCCAAGATGATTCTTCCGAATGGTTAGAATATTCCCCCCCAAGAATGAGCCAAGACTTCATGAAGGGTGTCCAGGTATAGAATAGCTTTGAGACGCAGGTTACTTATATACACCAGGGATGTATTCTGGCCTAGGCCAACAAGGCCCAGGCCTAGGGCGGCACTTTGTGGGGGGCGGCCCTCTGTCCTCCTCCCACGGTGTCCCTCTGTCCTCCTCCCACGGCGTCCCTCTGTCCTCCTCCCACGGCGTCCCTCTGTCCTCCTCCCACGGCGTCCCTCTGTCCTCCTCCCACGGCGTCCCTCTGTCCTCCTCCCACGCGTCCCTCTGTCCTCCTCCCACGGCGTCCCTCTGTCCTCCTCCCACGGCGTCCCTCTGTCCTCCTCCCACGGCGTCCCTCTGTCCTCCTCCCACGGCGTCCCTCTGTCCTCCTCCCACGGCGTCCCTCTGTCCTCCTCCCACGGCGTCCCTCTGTCCTCCTCCCACGGCGTCCCTCTGTCCTCCTCCCACGGCGTCCCTCTGTCCTCCTCCCACGGCGTCCCTCTGTCCTCCTCCCATGAATATGACAGGGATGTGGCTTTGACAGGAAGGGGTGGGTCATATTTAAATTAGAGGGTGCGCAAGTTTAGTCAGGCCTAGGGCAGCACAAAACCTAAATACACCTCTGATATACACCAAAAGGAATACTTAACGTAATCAGATAAACAATGACACACTCCTCCCACAACATTATACAATGGTGTTACCAACGAGCCACCCCTTCAATAGACCTCTTTTAGGAGACAGACTTCTGTCTCCGATAGAATCCACATGAGTTAATTACTGGTCATTTGCCCAAACGAGGTGACTCAGAGGTAAGCTCTTCTCACCTGCTAAACAATAGAAATTCACACGATGAACGCTTCTTGAGAGACAGACTAAAGTTCATTTACATGACACATTGAGATATTGAGATCAGTTTAACCTGTTCCCTACCGAGCCATTGTAAAATGACGTCAGCAGGAACCCTCTGTCTTTCAGACTGGACGTCATATGACGTCCTTGCTTTTCCGGCCGCTAGGGGTCACGCGCCAAATTCCTTGGGACCCGATGTGCGTGCCTGGCGGTCACGATGACCGCCGGGCACCCGCGATTGCCCGCAATCACGGCAGGACCATGGATCTGGGTGTGTAAACACCCAGATCCATGTCCTGTCAGCGGCGAGGAGACAGATGTGTGTTCCCAGTACAGAGGAACACACATCGATCTCCTCCCCTTGCGAGTCCCCCTAACAGTTAAAACACACTTTAGGGAACATATTTAAGCCCTTCAGTGCCCCCTAGTGTTAACCCCTTCCCTGCCAGTCACATTTACACAGTAATCAGTGCAGTTTTATAGCGCTAATCACTGTGTAAATGTGAATGGCCCCAAAAATGTGTCAAAAGTGTCCAATATGTCCGCCGCAATGTCACAATAAAAAAAAAACGTAGATCGCCGCCATTACTAGTAAAAAAATAAATAAAGATGCCATAATTCTAGAACTTTTGCGCAAACCGATAAAATATGCTTATTGCGGGGTTTTTTTTTGCCAAAAAAATGTAGAAGAATATGGTCTAAACTGAGGGGGAAATTTTTTTTTTTTTTTTTTAATTATGATATTTATTAAATCAAAAAGTAAAAGATAGTGTTTTTTTTTTTTTAAATTGTCGCTCTTTTGTTAATAGCGCAAAAAATAAAAACCACAGCGGTGATCAAATACCACCAAAAGAAAGCTCTATTTGTGTGAAAAAAAGGACGCATGACCACGCAATTGTCATTCAAAGTGCGACAGTGCTGAAAACTGAAAATTGGTCTGGGCAGAAAGGGGGTGAAAATGCCCTGTATGGAAGGGGTTAAGGAATAAACCAATTATCTCCAGGCAGAGAGCACCCCAAATTTTCCCAAAAGTTGGAACACCCCTCTTCCATACAAGGTATACCTGCCATTACATATCCCCTGATCAGGGCCGATCCTAGGGTCACAGGCGCCTGGGTGCCAAAATATTTCTGGCGCCCCCCTCCTCCCCTTTACAAATGTTTCCATGGCAATGACTCAACCACAGAGATGCTCCCCCACAAAGTCTTCATTACCCTGGGATCCTTACATGATCTCTTAACAATAAGCAAAATACAGGAAGAGAAGCAGAGTACTTTATTGGGACCTGGAGGGGGACCTCTGTGATGGACACAGAGATGGCTTCTGTTAGAGCAGGGATGCCCAACCTTTTGAAAAATGAGGGCCACTTAAGCAACTTGGTAACCAGTCGCGGGCCACAATGAGCAGAGCGGGCGGATGACAGGCAATGGCTACTCTATAGGTCCTCCGATCCGCCCAGATGAAAGGGGACAAATTCCCTTTTCTTTATCGGATTGGAGGTAGATGGGCGTGAATGAACATCTGTCACTCTGTAGAGGCGAATTGAGGGTCCCATTTGGTCGGGCGGATTGTGTGAAAAGGACCCAAGACTGCTTTCACACTGATGTGCTGCGGTTTACCCACAGAACGAGTGCAGCATAGTGCACCTGTGTCTATCCTGAGGGTTAACTGAACTTTGCCATAGACTCCGCCTGTGGCAAAAGCAGGCACTGTAGCGAAAGCATCAGCTTATGGGGCTCTGCTCCGCAGCTCCGCAGCCGCTTTCTTCCTCTACCACCAGCTTCATTCACAACACTGATGCTGCAGCATGGCGGGTTGACAACCTGCGATCTGGGCTTGCCAACCCACCATTCCAGGGGCCACATCAGAGGGCTCCGTGGGCCACATGTGGCACCCGGGCCACTGGTTGGCCACCCCTGTGTTAGAGAGTCTGTTGGAGCCCCCAGACATACTACAGACATGATGCAGGAGATGGTCAGAGACTGCAGACGTAGCGCAGGAGATGGTCAGAGACTGCAGACGTAGCGCAGGAGATGGTCAGAGACTGCAGACGTAGCGCAGGAGATGGTCAGAGACTGCAGACGTAGCGCAGGAGATGGTCAGAGACTGCAGACGTAGCGCAGGAGATGGTCAGAGACTGCAGACGTAGCGCAGGAGATGGTCAGAGACTGCAGACGTAGCGCAGGAGATGGTCAGAGACTGCAGACGTAGCGCAGGAGATGGTCAGAGACTGCAGACGTAGCGCAGGAGATGGTCAGAGACTGCAGACGTAGCGCAGGAGATGGTCAGAGACTGCAGACGTAGCGCAGGAGATGGTCAGAGACTGCAGACGTAGCGCAGGAGATGGTCAGAGACTGCAGACGTAGCGCAGGAGATGGTCAGAGACTGCAGACGTAGCGCAGGAGATGGTCAGAGACTGCAGACGTAGCGCAGGAGATGGTCAGAGACTGCAGACGTAGCGCAGGAGATGGTCAGAGACTGCAGACGTAGCGCAGGAGATGGTCAGAGACTGCAGACGTAGCGCAGGAGATGGTCAGAGACTGCAGACGTAGCGCAGGAGATGGTCAGAGACTGCAGACGTAGCGCAGGAGATGGTCAGAGACTGCAGACGTAGCGCAGGAGATGGTCAGAGACTGCAGACGTAGCGCAGGAGATGGTCAGAGACTGCAGACGTAGCGCAGGAGATGGTCAGAGACTGCAGACGTAGCGCAGGAGATGGTCAGAGACTGCAGACGTAGCGCAGGAGATGGTCAGAGACTGCAGACGTAGCGCAGGAGATGGTCAGAGACTGCAGACGTAGCGCAGGAGATGGTCAGAGACTGCAGACGTAGCGCAGGAGATGGTCAGAGACTGCAGACGTAGCGCAGGAGATGGTCAGAGACTGCAGACGTAGCGCAGGAGATGGTCAGAGACTGCAGACGTAGCGCAGGAGATGGTCAGAGACTGCAGACGTAGCGCAGGAGATGGTCAGAGACTGCAGACGTAGCGCAGGAGATGGTCAGAGACTGCAGACGTAGCGCAGGAGATGGTCAGAGACTGCAGACGTAGCGCAGGAGATGGTCAGAGACTGCAGACGTAGCGCAGGAGATGGTCAGAGACTGCAGACGTAGCGCAGGAGATGGTCAGAGACTGCAGACGTAGCGCAGGAGATGGTCAGAGACTGCAGACGTAGCGCAGGAGATGGTCAGAGACTGCAGACGTAGCGCAGGAGATGGTCAGAGACTGCAGACGTAGCGCAGGAGATGGTCAGAGACTGCAGACGTAGCGCAGGAGATGGTCAGAGACTGCAGACGTAGCGCAGGAGATGGTCAGAGACTGCAGACGTAGCGCAGGAGATGGTCAGAGACTGCAGACGTAGCGCAGGAGATGGTCAGAGACTGCAGACGTAGCGCAGGAGATGGTCAGAGACTGCAGACGTAGTGCAGGAGATGGTCAGAGACTGCAGACGTAGTGCAGGAGATGGTCAGAGACTGCAGACGTAGTGCAGGAGATGGTCAGACTGCAGACGTATTAAAGGAGATGGTCAGACTGCAGACGTATTAACCACTTCCATACTGGGCATGTAAACCCCCTTCCTGACCAGGTGAAATTTCAGCTTGCGGCACTGCGTCGCTTTAACTGACAATTGCGCGGTCGTGCGATATGGCTCCCAAACAAAATTGGCGTCCTTTTTTCCCCACAAGTAGAGATTTCTTTTGGTGGTATTTGGTCTGCGATTTTTATTTTTTGCGCTATAAACAAAAAAGGACGACAATTTTGAAAAAAAATACAATATTTTTTACTTGTTGCTATAAAAAATAGCCCAATTTAAAAAAAAAATTCAGTTTAGGGCGATACGTATTCTTCTACATATTTTTGGTTAAAAAATAAAATAAAAAAAAATCGCAATAAGCGACTGGTTTGCGCAAAAGTTATAGCGCCTACAAAATAAGGGACAGAATTGTTATTTTTTTTATTTATTTTTTTTACTAGTAATTGCGGCGATCTGCGATTTTTATTGCGACTATGCGACGTTATGGCGGACATATCGGACACTTTTGACACATTTTTGGCACCATTCACATTTATACTGCAATCAGTGCTATAAATATGCACTAATTACTGTATAAATGTGACTGGCAGGGAAGGGGTTAACACTAGGGGGTGAGGAAGGGGTTAATGTGTTTCCTGCATTGTGTTCTAACTGTAGGGGGAGGGGGGGGTGACCGATCTGTGTCCCTATGTACTAGGAACACAGATCGGTATGCTCTCTCTATGACAGGACGCTGTCATTGTGAGAGCAGGCAATGAGAGATGATCTCATATGTTTACATATGAGATCATCTCTCATTGGCCCATCAGATCGCACCGCAAACGGCCACTCTGATTGGCCGTTCGCGGTGATCTGTGATTGGCTGTGTCCGAGGGACACGGCCAGTACACTAGTTCCCCGCTGCGCGCTCTGGAGCGCGCGCTGGGAACGAGGAAAGGGGCTGCCGTGAAAACACGGCAGCCCGGAGATTTAGAGCCACCCTGCGGCCGTATATACTCGTACGGCCGTAGGGAAGTGGTTAAAGGAGATGGTCAGAGACTGCAGACGTATTAAAGGAGATGGTCAGAGACTGCAGACGTATTAAAGGAGATGGTCAGAGACTGCAGACGTAGTAAAGGAGATGGTCAGAGACTGCAGACGTAGTAAAGGAGATGGTCAGAGACACATCAGTTCTGGACGGACACACACCTATACTCAGAACACTAGTTCTGGATGGACACAAACAAGGAGAGAAGGAGGGAGGGGAGAACACTTTGGCACCCCCACCTCTGCAGGCGCCTGGGTGCAAAGCACCCTGCCTAGTATCGGTCCTGCCCCTGATAGCCCCAATCTGGGGGACCAACATATCCAAATTTCACCCAGATCAGTCCAGGGGTTCTTAAAAAAACAGAACCTATGAGAAAATCCAGAATAAAGTCTATTTTCTTCACAATAGCAATAAGCGTTATCGGTTGGTTTTGCGCAAAATTTATGGCGTTTACAAAATATGGGCTACTTTTATGGCATTATTAATATATTTTTTTTTACTACTAACGGTGGCGATCAGCGATTTTTTTCGTGACTGCGACATTATGGCGGACACATCGGACACTTTTGACACATTTTTGGAACCATCGTAATTTTTACAGCGAAAAGTGCTACAAAAATGCACTGCTTACTGTGAAAACGACAATAGCAGTGAAGTAGTTAACCACTAGGTGGCGCTAAGGGGTTATGTGTGCCCTGAGGGAGTGATTCTTACTGTAGGGGGGCATGGCTGTAGGTGTGACAACCCTGATCGTTGTTCCTTATATCAGGGAACAGACAATCAGTGTCACTGCCACTGTGAAGAACGGGGAAGGTGTGTTTACATTCACCTCTCCCCATTCTTCAGCTCCGGTGACCGATCGCAGGACACAGGCGGCAATTGGGTCTGCGGGTCCCGCGGGCGCAGTGACAGAGCTTTGGACCGGGTGGCACTCGCGACCCACGTTTGAGCTCTTAAAGGCAACGTACAGGAACGCGATTGTGCCCAGCTGTGCCATTCTGCCGACGTATATCGGCGTTAGTGGTTGAATTGAAATGCACTCTTTAGGGTGGAGGTCTCCTTGAAGGAAACGGGTCACCCTTAGCCACAATCCATTGTATTGTTATAAATTGTCACATTGTGAGGTTGTCCATTTTCTCCTTCGATATAAAAGCTGCCCCGGCTTCCTCACCCAGGTCTGTGCGTCAGGAAACAGAAAATGATTTATATATAACTAAAAATAAGAGCTCCAACTTCCACTGTGATTGTCACAAGACTCTTCCGGAGTCCGGTAATCCATAGTAACAGCGCTCTATTGTGTGTAAATAGATAAAAAGCTGACCTACTTTCAATTCCCAGCAAGATATTGACTGTAGGAGAAACCATTTATAACTGGTGACAGAAGATACTGGCTTAAAGGGTCAGTCCACCCACAGAAGAGATTGCAGTATTTGGGTGATCCTGGGAGATTTGAGACTCTTTTATATCTTTCTAGGGGTCTATTGCTATGCCCATTCTGATGGGGCACCCTCCTAGCTGGGTGCTAGGTAAATCTATTTCTTTTCTATAATCTGTGGAGCAGTTATTGATTCTTTTGGACTGAACAGGGTCTCGCAGGCTGCAGGCTTGATTGAGTCTCCCTGCCTTCTGGAAGGCTCCAGAACATAGCAGTGGAGTAGGTCAACGAGTAGCCTTAATATTTATTAAGTCTTGGGCCAATCGCTGGGAAGGTGTGCCCAGTAGGTGGCTACAGAGCACATAAATAGCATGGAATAGCATGCCCTCCCAGGGAGCCCAGCTGAAGTTTACCGAGTTCCCAGCTATGCTAAAGCTGGAGGCCTACTTGGTAAGAGTCTCTGAAGCTAAACAAGGGGATTTCATGGAGGTCTGGAGAGGTCACTGAGGCTTTGTCTCCTCGATACTGGAAGAAGCCATCCAAGTACTCAGGGACTTTGCGAGCAGGGCAGCCATCAGAAATTGTGACACAGTCCCCCCCAGCCAGACCACCAACATTCCCCAGGGTCCGCTCACTGGCTGTCCCACCGAATCTGCCCACTGTCGATCCCACAAGTTATTCAGTGCACCCACTTTTATTTTAAACACTAACAACAAGGTCCCAGGCCTCCTCTTGTCTAACGAGAACCTTCAGAGTCAAGAACTGCTGACATCCTTCCGTGGAGTGGGATGTGAGGCATAGCGGGTGTAATGCAACTTAGATTCATGGGCGCCAGACACTTCTTGAATGAAAAGATTTAATTTCTCTTAAAGGGGTTCGTTTTTATTTTCTAAATAGTTTACTTTAAGCTAGTGACTTCTTGGTTCACTTACCTTTTCCTTCTAAATGTTTTTTTTCTTTGTCTGAATTTCTCACTTCCTGTTCCTCCTCAGTAAGGTGTTCAGTAAGCTGTTCCAAATGACTTTCCACCGCTCGGATGATGGTGGAAAGCTTACCAAGGAGAAACAGGAAGTGAGATATTCAAACAAAGAAAAAAAACATTTAGAAGGGAAATCAAAGGAAAAGGTAAGTGAACCAACAATGCACTAGCTTAAAGGAACCTATTTAGAAAATAAAAGATGAATCTTTACAACCCCTTTAAAACAGAACTTTGGGGGAGAGAAGGTTAGGGCCAGGACACCCTTAAGCAGTTGCAACTTTAACACTTTCACATACTCTGCACTGTAAATTTCCTCTACACTTCTCTCCTTCACACACTCAGTAGATATTGCCAATTCTCATACCCTGCACTATTCTCCTGTATACATTGACTGCTCCATGTTTCTCGTCTGCACATACTGTACTGCCCACCGTCATTCCCCCCAAAACCCTTTCCTGCGGCACATACTGCCCACCGTCATCCCCTTAGAACTCCTCTCCTGCACATACTGCCCACCGTCACTCCCTCAGAACCCTCTCCTGCACATACTGCCCACCGTCACTCCCTCAGAACCCTCTCCTGCACATACTGCCCACCGTCATTCCCTCAGAACCCTCTCCTGCACATACTGCCCACCGTCACTCCCTCAGAACCCTCTCCTGCACATACTGCCCACCGTCACTCCCTCAGAACCCTCTCCTGCACATACTGTCATTCCCCACCCTCCTCCGTCACTCCCTCAGAACCCTCTCCTCTCCTGCACACCCTCTCCTGCACATACTGCCCACCGTCACTCCCTCAGAACCCTCTCCTGCACATACTGCCCACCGTCACTCCTCCTCACTCCCTCAGTCACTCCCCTCAAACCCCTCTCCTGCACATATTGCCCACCGTCACTCCCTCAGAACCCCTCTCCTGCACATACTGCCCACCGTCACTCCCTCAGAACCCCTCTCCTGCACATACTGCCCACCGTCACTCCCTCAGAACCCTCTCCTGCACATACTGCCCACCGTCACTCCCTCAGAACCCTCTCCTGCACATACTGCCCACCTTCACTCCCTCAGAACCCTCTCCTGCACATACTGCCCACCGTCACTCCCTCAGAACCCTCTCCTGCACATACTGCCCACCGTCACTCCCTCAGAACCCTCTCCTGCACATACTGCCCACCTTCACTCCCTCAGAACCCTCTCCTGCACAACATACTGCCCACCGTCATCCCCTCAGAACCCTCTCCTGCACATACTGCTCACCGTCACTCCCTCAGAACCCTCTCCTGCACATACTGCCCACCTTCACTCCCTCAGAACCCTCTCCTGCACATACTGCCCACCGTCACTCCCTCAGAACCCTCTCCTGCACATACTGCCCACCGTCATCCCCTCAGAACCCTCTCCTGCACATACTGCCCACCGTCACTCCCTCAGAACCCTCTCCTGCACATACTGCCCACCTTCACTCCCTCAGAACCCTCTCCTGCACATACTGCCCACCTTCACTCCCTCAGAACCCTCTCCTGCACATACTGCCCACCGTCACTCCCTCAGAACCCTCTCCTGCACATACTGCCCACCGTCACTCCCTCAGAACCCTCTCCTGCACATACTGCCCACCGTCATCCCCTCAGAACCCTCTCCTGCACATACTGCTCACCGTCACTCCCTCAGAACCCTCTCCTGCACATACTGCCCACCTTCACTCCCTCAGAACCCTCTCCTGCACATACTGCCCACCGTCACTCCCTCAGAACCCTCTCCTGCACATACTGCCCACCGTCATCCCCTCAGAACCCTCTCCTGCACATACTGCCCACCGTCACTCCCCTCAGAACCCTCTCCTGCACATACTGCCCACCTTCACTCCCCCAGAACCCTCTCCTGCACATACTGCCCACCTTCACTCCCTCAGAACCCTCTCCTGCACATACTGCCCACCGTCACACTCCCTCAGAACCCTCTCCTGCACATACTGCCCACCGTCATCCCCTCAGAACCCTCTCCTGCACATACTGCTCACCGTTACTCCCTCAGAACCCTCTCCTGCACATACTGCCCACCTTCACTCCCTCAGAACCCTCTCCTGCACATACTGCCCACCTTCACTCCCTCAGAACCCTCTCCTGCACATACTGCCCACCGTCACTCCCTCAGAACCCTCTCCTGCACATACTGCCCACCTTCACTCCCTCAGAACCCTCTCCTGCACATACTGCCCACCGTCACTCCCTCAGAACCCTCTCCTGCACATACTGCCCACCGTCACTCCCTCAGAACCCTCTCCTGCACATACTGCCCACCATCATCCCCTCAGAACTCCTCTGCAGCACAAACTGTCCACTGCCATTCCTTAAGAACTCCTCTCCTGCACATACTGCCTGGAGTTGGAATTTAAACTCAAATATTACCGTGGAAGACTTTAGTAATACAAAAGAATGGGTAATGTTTACAAATTGGGAGGAGAGACAGGCTGGAGTCTGTGAACCGGTAACAGAACAATGGGTGGATTAGTAGCGCACAGTACACACAAGATGGGGCTATGAGAATATTTACTCTGAAGGACGTCCACGTGGGACAGAGCCAGGGGTGAACACTTGGCTCCATCTCCAGAATCGTGATATAGAAAAAAAAAAAAAAGAATTAGGATGAAAGCTCCGGAGACTGGAACAAAGCTTCATTGCCAGGTTCTCCCATAATACACTGTGGTTTTGTATCATTGTCTACATATTTGACTCCTCCAGGTAAATCTCAACTCTTTATGCAAATAAAAATGAAGATATACTGCCCCTCCTTGCTGGCTGTAAAATGGGTATTGTTCTGCACCACACGGTGCACCGCTGCCAGCCTGCCTCCCCTTTGTATCTATCACTCTCAGTGCCATCATGGGGCCCCCCCAATTTTGGGGAGTCATGGGCTCTGGGGAACATGCAGGGGCAGTGCTCAGATATGCCCTCTCATTAAGACTGCCCTGCTCCCATCTCTCATGCAGCTGCATCACCCACCTCATCTCTGCCCCCCACATTGGCTAAGCAGACAGCAGCAGAGGGGAGGACAGAACTCCTCCGCCAGATCTTACGCTTCTCTGTGCAGCTGCGGTACCCCCTCACCTCCACCTCCCCTGGTCTCAACATTCAGCAGACTCCAGCAATGACTGTAGGTCTCCTCTGCTCCTCCTAAGGACTCGGCACTTAGCTCCAGTGAAGGGAACACTTAAGGTGTCGGCATACCAAGACATTTTGGACAATTTCATGTTCCCAACTTTGTGGGAACAGTTTGGGGAGGGCCTCTTCCTGTTCCAACATCAATGCGCACCAGTGCACAAAGCAAGGTCCATAAAGACAAGGATGAGAGAATCTGGGGTGGGGGAACTTGACTGGTCTGCACAGAGTCCTGACCGCAACATGATAGAACACCTTTCGGATGAATTCGAGCAGAGACTGCGAGCCAGGCCTTATCTCCAACATCAGTGCCTGACCTCACAAATACACTTCTGGAAGAATGCTCAAACATTCCCATAGACACACTCCTAAACCTTGTGGATGGCCTTCCTAGAAGAGTTGAAGCTGCAAAGGGTGGGCCAACTCAATATTGAACCCTACGGACTAGGGTGACCACATGTCCCAGATTGCCCAGGACAGTTCAGCATTTTGCATGTCTGTTCCGGGCACCTTCATTTCAGGACAATACAGTGTCCCGGAATGAAACCGACACAGTCACCCCCCGGGCCAATCTGATGCCCCTAAAAAAGGCTGCCACATCACCTCTTTTCTCACTGACAGTACTTGTCCTGGCCGGAAATGTCTGGAGGAGCACAGTCCCCGCCCCCTGCTTGTGATTGGAGAAATCATAAATCCCACCGCTTGTGTCCAATCACAAGCTGATTTTTGGAAAGGGGGGGGGGGGGTCCCTGAATGGAAGTTTGGAAATGTGGTCACCCTACTACGGACTAAGACTGGGATGCCATTAAAGTTCATGTGCGTGTAAAGGCAGGTGTCCCAATACTTTTGGGAATATATATTTGAACCATGGTTGTGATGCAGATACAGCACACCAATAGATATCAGCCTTGAGGCTCCGTTTGTCTTTAGACTGAGACCTCCGATAAGGGAGTCACCGCTAATGAATCATCATCATCCAACCACTTCCCTGTGCTAAATTTCAGCTTCGGCTGTAAAAGTTTTTTTTTTTTTAAACTTCCATTGGGGAGATTTTCTTTCACTTCCTGCCCCATAAATACAACACAAATCCTCACTTCAACACTAGTCACCAGATTGGACGGTTTCCCTGCACCTCCAGTACAGTGTTGGTTCTCCTACTACCACCTCTCCTGGTGAGAATGGTCACCAGGACAATTAGAGAGGCGAATCTGCCCAGTGGGGACTCAGTCAGCAACTACAACCAGACAGGGGAGAGCCTAGCCCGAGCCCCCAGACAGGGGAGAGCCTAGCCCGAGCCCCCCAGACAGGGGAGAGCCTAGCCCGAGCCCCCCAGACAGGGCAGAGCCTAGCCCGAGCCCCCCAGACAGGGCAGAGCCTAGCCCGAGCCCCCCAGACAGGGCAGAGCCTAGCCCGAGCCCCCCAGACAGGGCAGAGCCTAGCCCGAGCCCCCCGGGCAGAGCCTAGCCCGAGCCCCCCGGGCAGAGCCTAGCCCGAGCCCCCCGGGCAGAGCCTAGCCCGAGCCCCCCGGGCAGAGCCTAGCCCGAGCCCCCCGGGCAGAGCCTAGCCCGAGCCCCCCAGACAGGGGAGAGCCTAGCCCGAGCCCCCCAGACAGGGGAGAGCCTAGCCCAGGCCACCGACAGGGGAGAGCCTAGCCCAGGCCACCGACAGGGGGGGACCCTAGCCCAGGCCACCGACAGGGGGGACCCTAGCCCAGGCCACCGACAGGGGGGACCCTAGCCCAGGCCACCGACAGGGGGGACCCTAGCCCAGGCCACCGACAGGGGGGACCCTAGCCCAGGCCACCGACAGGGGGGACCCTAGCCCAGGCCACCGACAGGGGGGACCCTAGCCCAGGCCACCGACAGGGGGGACCCTAGCCCGGCACATCCCCATTTGGAAAACATTTCCGACTACAGATACACAAAGGGGTAAAAAAAAAAAAAAATGTAGAGCTGTACATTCATTCCGTGTGATGAAATTGAACGTTATTAGACTATTTCTGCTCCAGGTAAAATGTCATTCATACAGAATAGAGTGAATCAGGAAAATACTGTATTATGGTCACTAGATGAAGCAGACGATCATAGTAAATAAGTATTTACTTCCTACAGTCATAAACTCCATCTAGTGGCCATAATGCAGTATTTTCCTGATTCACTCTAACCCGTATTAAAAAAACAAAAAAAAAAACAAACACACACAACATTCGACCTGGAGTGTGAAATATCCTAACATTAGATTTTACCCCCACAGAACGAATGTACATTCAGCTTCACAGGACAAACAGCTCTGCCAATTTTACATAAATACACATAAGTATTTGCAGAAAAAAATAAAATAAATCATTAGTTAGCAAAACACACACACACACCATAGAAAAAAATAAATAAATAATAATTCTGACAAAAATAGGAACCATATACATTGCAGACAGCGAACGCTGGGCCATCTATGAATGCATTTGTTTACTAAAATCTTAGTAAAGAGTTAAGAGTCATTGAAGAACTACAAGTCCCAGCATGCCTTGCTGGAGAAGCCTCAGCCTACAAGACAAATACCGCAAACCACATGAGCTGCGTAAGCAACACACAAATGGTCTCATTGCCCTTATCACAGGGAAACACCCTGCAGACACTTTCTGCTTATGACACATTAACCCCTGACTGCCTGGTGATACTGACATCATGCAACCGGTAGACTGATGGCCAATGGAGGAAGAGAAGTCTCATAACAAGAGGCTCTGCGGTTCTAGTTTTACGTAAAAACGAATGCGCCGAGGACGCGCCCCTCCCCCCAGACCGCCATGACTGCGAACATAACCCGATATATAAAGAGGGAGAAACTTCTTTATGTAAAAGAACAAGTTTCTTCAAGTTGGACAAAAACTTGGCAGACAAGTGACAAGGGAAAATAATTAAAAATGTAAATGCTATTATTAGTAACCGCTAAAAGAAAAAAAATATAATAAATGGAGAAAAATAAAAATATAGAAGAAAAAATAAATTAAGAAAAAATAAATAAAACTGAACTCTGGGCATTTTTAATATATTCCTCAATATCCACAAAGGACATTTACCGAATTCTTGCGCACCAAACCCAGATATTGCCCTGTAAATAAAGTAGTGACATCATCACTGTGCTGTAGATAGCTTCTGCAGAGAGCAGAGCTGTGGGAGGGGCCCAGCAGGCTCCACCCACTACAGGAAGGGACGGAGACAAGACCACTCCCCCTGCACAAAGAGAGCGAGCGGCAGTGATCGGTCTTTATTGCAGGAAGGGAAAGCCTCGCACTGGATTACTGACAAATCTGGAAGAAATACAGTAAAAACCTTGGATTAGGAGCATAATCCGTTCCAGGAGAATGCTTGTAATTCAAAGCACTCGCATATCAAAGCGAGTTTCCCCATAGAAGTCAATGGAAACCAAGATAATTTGTTCCACATTGAACTTCTATTGCGTGCAATACTGCATGTGGCCAGAGGTGGGGGGGAGCGCTGGAGAGACTCAGAAATACTCGGGAACTGAGTATTTCCGATCGGCTCCGAGTGTCACCCGCCCCCCACACCTCTGGCTGAATGTGGTACTGCACACCGCAGAGACTTGAATCCTGTTCGTTTTGCGAGACAAATACATGAAAAGATAGAAGAAAATATTTACAATTCTGAATGTTTATCCGGGACTTCAGCTTTAATGCCGTCCTTCTAGGAAATAAAACTTCCATTCAATCCTTTGCTGCTCCGTTTGGTTCCTTAGAGAGGATGGTTTCCAAGTCACAGTCATAACTTTCTCATCCAAGACAGCTGCGCAAATACAGTGCGACATAAAATATTGTGATGATCGCCATTTTATTCTGTAGGGTCCCTGCTACAAAAAAAAAAAAAAAAAAAACTAGATATGTTTGGAGGATCCAAGTCATTTTCTAGCAAAAAAATATTGATTTTAACTTGTAAGCAACAAGTGTGAGAAAAAGGTTTAGTCTTAAGAAGTTAAACTGACTTCATATACAGACCGAAGTTCATCCCTTTGATCTAAAAGAAGGAAATGTTACAATGTTTCTCTTTATCTCTGCCTGAGGATGTGATAAACTTGGCAGGCTAACAGCATAAAACTCTCTACTGAATCAAGGTAATGCTGTTGTAACCCCTTCCCGCCCGGCACACGAGGGTGTACGTCGAGAGAATGGCACGGCTGCGCAAATGGGCGTCCCCTTTAATTTGCGAGCCGTGTGGGCGTGCTCGCGACCCTGCCATGAGCGCCGCACCCGATCGCCGCCGGTGTCCCACGATTGGGTCACAGAACTGAAGAAGGGTGAGAGGTAAGTGTAAACATCTCCCTGTTCTGCCTAGGTGACACTGATCGCGTGCCCCGCCATCGGGAAAAGCGATCAGTGATGTGTCACGGCAAGCCACTCCCCCTAAGTTAGAAGCACTCCCTAGGACACACTTAACCCCTTCAGCTCCCCCCTACAGGTTAATCCTTTCACTGTAATTTTTACAGTAATCAGTGCATTTTTATAGCACTGCTCGCTGTAAAAATGCCAATGGTCCCAAAATGGTGTCAAAAGTGTCCGCCATAATGTCGCAGTCACGATAAAAAAAAAAAAAAAAAAGAGGCTGATTGGCGTCATTACTAGTAAAAAAAATATTTAATAAAATGCCATACAACTATCCCCTATTTTGTAAACGCTATAACTTTTGCGCAAACCAATCAATAAACGCTTATTACGATTTTTTTTTTTATACCAAAAATATGTAGAAGAATACGTATCGGCCTAAACTGAGGAAAAAAATATATATTTTTGTTTTGAGGGATATATATTATAGCAAAAATAATAAATATTACTTCTTTTTCAAAATTATCGCTCTATTTTTGTTTATAGCCAATCTTGTTTGGGAGCCACGTCGCGCGACTGTCAGTTAAAGCGACGCAGTGCCGAATCGCAAAAAGTGGCCCGGTCTTTGGCCAGCAAAATGGCTTAATTGTGCAGCTCTACATTGTATACACTATTACATTATAAAAGACCCGGCACACCTTTGGGTGCCCCAAGGACAGTAGGTATGCATGTTGTAGCAAACAGTGGGTGTGGCCAAACTGCTCTTGCTGACATCATCGCCCTTACCCCCCAGTGATGCCAAACCTGCCCACAGACAGCCAACCGCAGCTCCCGGACGGAAACAGATTTGTGTGTGACTATCTAGGTTGCTTGGGGAGCCCTTGTCCGAATAATCTTCCTGGGTTTCAGGAACACTAAAACGCGGACACATGATTCAAAAATCTGGGCTGTCCGGGTGAATCCTGGACAGATGGCAACCCTACAGCTCCCAGATGGCAACAAAATTTGAGTGCAACTATCTTGATTACTTGAGGAACCTCAGCCTGATTTAAATAATGTGTCTGGGTTTCAGACAGACAAACCCGGACATACGATTCAAAACACGGACTGTCCGGGTAAATCCCGGACAGGTGGCAACCATAGATCCAGTGATGACATCACTGGGTTTAAAATAAGGAATGTACTGAAAACAGAAGGGTTCTATTGAAAAAAATGATATCATGTTGATGACGGGGGAAAGGAGGAACCAGGGAGGCAAAATATAAGATGCTTTAAGCCTGCCTGGGTCTAGTTTATTTGCTGTGTCACCAAATTCAGTGTGGGTGTCACCATGTTGAATTACTTACGTTCTGTTATAGATTCAGGGGTGTAGCAGGATTTCCAATAAAGACCCCCCCCCTAGGTGTGTCTTGCATGGAAGCCCCACCAATCAGCATCTGCCATGATGGATTCCGGGGGGAGGGGCTTGAGGGAGATCATTTTACAAGTGGAGAGAAAAGTGCAAATTTCCAATCTTACTAAAGAAAGATTTTCCAGTGCCGATCACCAGGCAATAGCATCTGCAGTCTCTGCTCTGTGTCCGTCTCCAACATGTCAGATTGGGGCCCATTGCAGCCGATCCCAATCTCTCTGTTTATTTATTCTAGGAATGAAAAATTGCTTGTAGGAATAGGGAGCTGCAAATCGCTGGCGAGACATTTTCAACAGTAACGGCATTGGACGGGAGTCTCTTCTGAAGAGGGGACATTCGTTCTCGGGGGCCAACTGCAGCCCCTAAGGGCCCCAATTCTGAAAACTGTCCCTACATTATATCTTAGAGAGACCCCATCACCAGACCATTCATTTCACTGCAATCCCCCTATAAGAGGGGTACATGATTATTATATTTACCTATAAAATCCCCCCCTGTATAGACATCGGAATGCTCTCACACTGCTGGGTGCCGCCATCTTGGATGTGATGTCAGAGCGACATTCTATAACAGGGGACTCCAGACTTCAGTATGAGGACCATATCCTAAATTTTACAAATATTTGTGGGCTGAAAAAAAATCATCATCTCTGTCTCTGTCAGAGAGCTCCCCTTACATCAGGGTCCTCCCTCCGCCCCGTCAGAGAGCTCCCCTTACATCAGGGTCCTCCCTCCGCCCCGTCAGAGAGCTCCCCTTACATCAGGGTCCTCCCTCCGCCCCGTCAGAGAGCTCCCCTTACATCAGGGTCCTCCCTCCGCCCCGTCAGAGAGCTCCCCTTACATCAGGGTCCTCCCTCCGCCCCGTCAGAGACCTCCCCCCCACATCAGAGACCTCCCCCCCACATCAGAGACCTCCCCCCACATCAGAACCTCCCCCCACATCAGAGAGCTCCCCTTACATCATGGGTCCTCCCTCCGCCCCGTCAGAGACCTCCCCCACATCAGAGACCTCCCCCCACATCAGAGAGCTCCCCTACATCATGGGTCCTCCCTCCACCCCGTCAGAGAGCTCCCCTTACATCATGGGTCCTCCCTCCTCCCCATCAAGAGACCTCCCCCCACATCAGAGACCTCCCCCCACATCAGAGACCTCCCCCCACAGCCGAGAACCTCCCCCCGCCCTCAGAGAGCTCCCCTTACATCATGGGTCCGCCCCGTCAGAGAGCTCCCCTTACATCATGGGTCCGCCCCGTCAGAGAGCTCCCCTTACATCATGTGCCCGCCCCGTCAGAGAGCTCCCCTTACATCATGGGTCCTCCCTCCGCCCCGTCAGAGAGCTCCCCTTACATCATGGGTCCTCCCTCCGCCCCGTCAGAGAGCTCCCCTTACATCATGGGGTCCGCCCCGTCAGAGAGCTCCCCTTACAATCATGTGCCCCCCCGCCCCGTCAAGAGCTCCCCTTACATCATGGTCCTCCCTCCGCCCCGTCAGAGAGCTCCCCTTACATCATGGGTCCTCCCTCCCCCCGTCAGAGAGCTCCCCTTACATCATGGGTCCTCCCTCCGCCCCGTCAGAGAGCTCCCCTTACATCATGGGTCCTCCCTCTGCCCCGTCAGAGACCTCCCCTTACGTCAGAGACCTCCCTCCCCCGTCAGAGACCTCCCCATACATCATGGGTCCTCCCTCCCCCGTCAGAGACCTCCCCTTACATCATGGGTCCTCCCTCCCCCGTCAGAGACCTCCCCTTACATCATGGGTCCTCCCCCCACATCAGAGACCTCCCCCCACATCAGAGACCCCCCACATCAGAAACCTCCCCTTACATCAGAGACCTCCCCTTACATCAGGGTCCCCCTGTATGTAGGAATGTAGCCACCCTCTCATGCTGGACTATAGGATTAGTAGTGTGCACAGAACAACTAATATACAGTGCTCATTCCAAACCCTAAGTGAGAGGGAAAAGGAGAGCTTTGGGAGCTCACAGGCAATATTACAAGCAGGCAGAAAAAAAATAAAAAAAATCACAGCAAGAAATATATTTAATAAAATATAGATCACAAGGCCTTTGTTACCCCATCATTTCATATTCCTGATATGCGATTGCTGTACCATGTACTCATATGAAAAAAGTATCCCGTCTATGTGTGAAATCCCTGGTGTTCCTGCCAGTCCCTCCGCTTTCCAAATAAAATTGACCACACTAGGCATGAGGGCACAACATAGTCAGTTTTTTAGCTTTGCTGGGAACTCGCCTGCTCGCCTCCATCAGAATATGCCCCCCCCCCCCCTGCACAGCATATCACTGGGAAGCTCCATCTGTATACTGCCGTTTCCCCTCCCTCACATCTGTGCTTCTGAGAATAGCGATTATGTGACCACTTATATAAAATAATAAACAAAATAAAATATTTTTTCCCTTTTTTTTTTTGTTTTTTTTTATATAAGTCTATACACAAATGTTTTGCCCTTAATTTCTTTTTTAAACTGATTGTTTTTTTGTTTGTTTTTTACACAAGGTGGAGGTTCACAAACGCTTTAAAAAGGAACACTAAAGTAATAATTTTTTTGTAAAATAACAAACATGTTATACTTACCTCCACTGTGCGGCTCGTTTTGCACAGAGTGGCCCCGAACCCGGTCTTCTGGGGTCCCTCGGCGGCTGACCCAGCTCCTCCTCGCAAGCGCTTTCCACCTTAATGTGAGCGAGCTTGCATGGTGGAAAGCTCCTGTTGGCACGCTCCCGTGATATAGCGGTGGGCATAGCCGCCGACTGTATCATTCGGCAACGCCCCCAGGCGCGACGCGTCATCCCCTGTGAATGACAGCAGCGCCAGCCAATGGCTGCGCTGCTATCAATCTGTCCAGCCTAGCCAATCAATGGCCAGGCTGGGAACCGAAGAGGATCACGGTGATGCTCGCGGGACTATCGAGGGATCGGGGGGGCCGGGTACCGTTGGATGTTTTTTGACCTGGATGCATTAAGGTGAAAAAACATTTACCTTTACAACTCCTTTAAGTAGTGAATGTGTATTGATGAGTATTTTAAAATAAGGATAGGATTTAGCTTCACTTAAACATAGGGGTTAGAGGGTGGGGAGAAATGCCCTCGTTACCATAGGTGTGGGCCAGTGGCGGCCCGCCCATAGGGGCGCCCGGGCGCCGCCCCCCCTCCTGCAGGCAAAAAAAAAAAAATCTTTTTTTTTTTTATTTGTTGTCCCCTTTAAGAAATACACTAAAAAAAAAAATGTATTTAATGCACTCTGATTGAGCGCCGGCCACCACTGCCCTATGAAGCGCCGTGTCACTGCAATCTAGACATGGCGCTTCATTTGCGGGCTTCTAGCTTTCCTATGGGCGCATTGGAAAGCGCTGATATGCTTCCCGTTCCTCTCTATGGCCGCAGGGAGCATTACTACTTTGACCTCCGGCGGCATTTCGAAAACCGGAAGTGACGTCAGGTTCTCTGAAGTTCACACTGCCCGAGCGGAGCTGGCGCTGGTAAGGTAAGCCAGCCAAGTGAAGCCACATGAATATTTTTTGTATTTGCTTTGATTGATCGCCCCATTAGGTCATCAGCCTGATCCCCACCCATCCACCTTGGAGCATGTTATTGTATTTAGCCTGCTGGGACTTGTAGTTCTCCATCTTCTCCTGGGGCTCATGGAGAAGATGGAGATTGGAGAACTACAAGTCCCAGCAGGTTATACATACAATAACAGGCTCTGAGGTGGATGGGTGTAGATTGCATGCACCTATCAATCCGGGGGGGCAGGATCAGATAACACTATCACCCCACTTAAAGAAGTATCAATCTGAAGGGAAAAGGGTATTTATGTGTGTTATCTGATCCTTCCCCCACCCGCTCATAGAGTTTGTGCTTGGGCTCTGTATGTGTTAAATTTTAAATGACATAATAACAACATTTATTTTTGTGGTGTTTGAGGGTTTTAAATGGACTGGTTTTTGCCTTTTTGCAATCTGTTTTTACGTACAATTAAATCCTATATATTTTGATAGCATACTGTCTGGGCCACTGTATACCAATCTTTTGGAATCTGCCCACTTGTTTGGAAATTGTCTTTCTGGTATGTTGATCCACACATGGCCTTGTAAAATGACAGATGCAATATAAGTCACCTGGAGATTCCCCTTCATTAGGGTGAGTCACCTAATCTGATCATGTAATAGATATATGCTTATTTGCCTTGAACTGCATACATGTGTGCTTGGTTGCATTGGACACCCATCCACCTAGGAGCCTTATATTATAACATGTTGGGACTTGTAGTTTTCCATCTTCTCCTGGGGCTCAGGTGCATGCAATCCACCATCTATGGGACTACAATTACCAGCAGTGAGAAAAACTGGACAAAGATGGTGGATAGCATGCACCTGAGCCCCAGGAGAAGATGGAGAACTACAAGGAGGATGAGTGGTCATGCCTTGTTTTTTTAATGCTGGGACTTGTAGTAGTGTTGTACTTGTAAAAAGAAGAGGCTGGAGCCTGGAGGAGTGTGTCTGTCTGCCCTGCCACCCTGTGTTAGTCTGGGGGGGGGGGGGGTTTGATTGCTGTGTCCATCACCCCCCCTGACATGTGTATAGTGTAGCACTGTAGCTGACCTGATTTGGGGGGGGGGGGGGTTGCAGAATGCTGATATGTGCTATGTACAGGGTGCAGATATGTGCTATGTACAGGGTGCAGATATGTGCTATGTACAGGGTGAAGATATGTGCTATGTACAGGGTGCAGATATGTGCTATGTACAGGGTGCAGATATGTGCTATGTACAGGGTGAAGATATGTGCTATGTACAGGGTGCAGATATGTGCTATGTACAGGGTGCAGATATGTGCTATGTACAGGGTGAAGATATGTGCTATGTACAGGGTGCAGATATGTGCTATGTACAGGGTGCAGATATGTGCTATGTACAGGGTGCAGATATGTGCTATGTACAGGTTGCAGAATGCAGATGTGCTATTTACAGGGTGCAGATATGTGCTATGTACAGGGTGCAGATATGTGCTATGTACAGGGTGCAGATATGTGCTATTTACAGGTTGTAGATATGTGCTATGTACAGGGTGCAGATATGTGCTATTTACAGGTTGTAGATATGTGCTATGTACAGGGTGCAGATATGTGCTATGTACAGGGTGCAGATATGTGCTATGTACAGGGTGCAGATATGTGCTATGTACAGGGTGCAGATATGTGCTATGTACAGGGTGCAGATATGTGCTATTTACAGGTTGCAGAATGCAGATGTGCTATTTACAGGGTGCAGATATGTGCTATGTACAGGGTGCAGATATGTGCTATGTACAGGGTGCAGATATGTGCTATTTACAGGTTGCAGAATGCAGATGTGCTATGTACAGGGTGCAGATATGTGCTATTTACAGGTTGTAGATATGTGCTATGTACAGGGTGCAGATATGTGCTATTTACAGGTTGTAGATATGTGCTATTTACAGGTTGTAGATATGTGCTATGTACAGGGTGCAGATATGTGCTATGTACAGGTGCAGATATGTGCTATGTACAGGTGCAGATATGTGCTATGTACAGGGTGCAGATATGTGCTATGTACAGGTGCAGATATGTGCTATGTACAGGTGCAGATATGTGCTATGTACAGGTGCAGATATGTGCTATGTACAGGTGCAGATATGTGCTATGTACAGGGTGCAGATATGTGCTATGTACAGGGTGCAGATATGTGCTATGTACAGGTGCAGATATGTGCTATGTACAGGGTGCAGATATGTGCTATGTACAGGGTGTAGATATGTGCTATGTACAGGGTGCAGATATGTGCTATGTACAGTGCAGATATGTGCTATGTACAGGGTGCAGATATGTGCTATGTACAGGGTGCAGATATGTGCTATTTACAGGTTGCAGAATGCAGATGTGCTATTTACAGGGTGCAGATATGTGCTATGTACAGGGTGCAGATATGTGCTATGTACAGGGTGCAGATATGTGCTATTTACAGGTTGTAGATATGTGCTATGTACAGGGTGCAGATATGTGCTATGTACAGGGTGCAGATAGTGCTATTTACAGTTGTAGATATGTGCTATTTACAGGTTGTAGATATGTGCTATGTACAGGGTGCAGATATGTGCTATGTACAGGGCAGATATGTGCTATGTACAGGGTGCAGATATGTGCTATGTACAGGGTGCAGATATGTGCTATGTACAGGGTGCAGATATGTGCTATGTACAGGGTGCAGATATGTGCTATGTACAGGGTGCAGATATGTCTATGTAACAGGGTGCAGATATGTGCTATGTACAGGGTGCAGATATGTGCTATGTACAGGGTGCAGATATGTGCTATGTACAGGTGTAGATATGTGCTATGTACAGGTGCAGATATGTGCTATTTACAGGTTGTAGATATGTGCTATGTACAGGGTGCAGATATGTGCTATGTACAGGGTGTAGATATGTGCTATGTACAGGTTGTAGATATGCTATGTACAGGGTGCAGATAGTGCTATGTACAGGGTGGCAGATATGTGCTAGTACAGGGTGCAGATATGTGCTATGTACAGGTTGTAGATATGTGCTATGTACAGGGTGCAGATATGTGCTATGTACAGGGTGCAGATATGTGCTATGTACAGGGTGCAGATATGTGCTATGTACAGGGTGCAGATATGTGCTATGTACAGGGTGCAGATATGTGCTATGTACAGGGTGCAGATATGTGCTATGTACAGGGGAGCAGATATGTGCTATGTACAGGGTGCAGATATGTGCTATGTACAGGGTGCAGATATGTGTGCTATGTACAGGGTGCAGATATGTGCTATGTGCAGGGTGCAGATATGTGCTATGTACAGGTTGCAGAATACAGATACAGTGGACAAAGTAGGTGGATTATATAAGGGGTGTGGTTTACAAGAAGTGGGAGGGGTCAATCGTGGAGGGGCGGGGTCTTGCGCCCCCCCATCCTAAAACTTCACCAGCCGCCACTGGTGTGGGCACACCTGGCACACCCTGTCCGCACACCTATGCTTGTTACACAATACAGACCACTGTGTTCAAGCCTTGCCATTGCTGCAGAGACACTGGAGAAAACCTCTCATCCGCAGCTTTCCACGGGGAGAGGGACACCCCATCTCTACAAGCATCCAGCTGAATCACAGGGATTGGTGAGAGGGCCCATCACCCTTTATATACCCTGTTTGCAGGACCAGAGTTATTTGAGGCAGACCCTATCGCATTTGTGCCTTACCAACCCTGCATTTATACCATTCCCCCACCTTTTGAAAACCGTTTCTGCGTCTTATTTGTTGCATCTTCATTTCCCTACACTGCATGCTGGTTTACTGGGACTGCCAATAAAATGCACCAATGCCTCCTAAAGTGCCCCAACGATAGCCAGCAGAAGAACCACTTTAGAGACTGCCCCACCTGCTTAATAACCCCACACATTTCCACCCCCTATCGCTTTTCATCACTACCTACTCTTCCATGGACAGTGTATACCAGTCAGTCTATGCTTATCATAGCCCCCATTGACTCACTCACAGAAGTATAGTCTCACATCTGGTAGTTTATGTTTCATTACTGCCCACCACTGCACCCAAGGTGGCCCTGCTACTGTTTACACTGATCTGGGAACCAAGTGGTACTTTTATACTTCATTCTGTATGTCAATAGTGTTACCACCATTGTTGATTAACCTTTTTCTTGCTTTGTTATCAACAATATACTAAATCACCTTACTGACTTGCCTAATTAATACCTGTTTCTTTGTTGTGTTGATTGGCAAGTACTAATTTCAGATCAGGGGTCTCTAAACGTTCTAAACAAAAGGGCCAGTTTAATGTACTTTAGGAGGGGGACGGATGGAATGGGATGGGACTAGGGCCAGTGGGAGTAGGAAAGGTCTTGGTGTCCAGTGGGAGGAATATTGTCCCATTGTTGGGGTCAACGAAAAAAACTCTACCCCAGTGCTAGGAGTTCTGCCCATTAGGTTAGTGGCAGTGGAAGGAATTCTGCCCATTAGAAATATTCTCCCATTGTTGGGGGTCAATGAAAGGAACTATACCCCAGTGGGAGCAATTCAGCCCATTAGGTTGATGGCAGTGGGAGGAATTCTGCCCATTAGGTTGATGGCAGTGGGAGGAATTCTGCCCATTAGAAATATTCTCCCATTATTGGGGACAACAAAAGGAACTTTACCCCAGTAGGAGAAATTCAGCCCAGTAGGTTGGTGGCAGTGGGAAGAATTCTGCCCAGTAGCAATATTGTTTCATTGTTGGGGTCAACGAAAGGAACTTTACCCCAGTGGGAGGAAAATCAGCCCATTAGGTTGATGGCAGTGGGAGGAAATCTGCCCATTAGGAATATTCAGCTTATTAGGAATATTGTCTCATTGTTTGGGTCAATGTAAGGAACTTTACCCCAGTGGGAGGAATTCTGCCCATTAGGTTAGTGGCAGTGGGAGGAATTCTGCCCATTGGGAATATTCTCCCATTGTTGGGGTCAATGTAAGGAACTTTACCCCAGTGGGAGGAATTCAGCCCATTAGGTTGGTGGCAGTGGGAGGAATTCAGCCCATTAGGTTGGTGGCAGTGGGAGGAATTCAGCCCATTAGGTTGGTGGCAGTGGGAGGAATTCAGCCCATTAGGTTGGTGGCAGTGGGAGGAATTCAGCCCATTAGGTTGGTGGCAGTGGCAGTAATATTGTCCCATTATTGGGGACAACAAAAGGAACTTTACCCCAGTGGGAGAAATTCAGCCCAGTAGGTTGGTGGCAGTGGGAGGAATTCTGCCCAGTAGCAATATTTTTTGTCATTGTTGGGGTCAACGAAAGGAACTTTACCCCAGTGGGAGGAAAATCAGCCCATTAGGTTGGTGGGAGTCGGAGGAAAATCTGCCCATTAGGAATATTGTCCCATTGTTGGGGTCAACGAAAGGAACTTTACCCCTGTAGGAGAAATTCTGCCCATTAGGTTGGTGGCAGTGGGTGGAATTCTGCCCCAAGGGCGGGATAAAAGGCAGGCACAATGCCACAGTTTGGAGAATGTAATATGAGGAACTGGGACACCCAAAGCTGGCCAGGAATACCCAAAAATCTCACTAATGGGAGGTCCAAGACATAAAAAAGGTTGACTCAGACCACCAAGCACCACATACGACCAAATGCCCACTTTCCAATGAACCAATTGTTAAACAATCACCTCCCACCCCAAAGCTTGACCCCTGATCCTACACTAGTAAAAATGTTCAGTACATTCGATCTCTTGAACAACATTTGGCAATTTTCCTTTAATTTTCATTTATTTTTTGCTTTGAACATTGAAATTTTGGAATGAACAAACTTTCCCAAATAAAAACCAAATCACTTTAAAAAATAAAAATTACAAAAAATCAGTTTATTCAAAGAAAAAAACTTTCCCTTCTGCTCCAATGCACTGGGGTCAAATACAAAGGTTGACCTGACTCAACGATGAAGAAAATGGAGCAAATATTCTTAAAAACAAAAAATATCTTTTAAACAAAAATTCTGTAGTGTACCGCTACATTGTAAATCGATGCGTAAACGGTTGGCGCTTTATAAAATCGTGAATAATAATAAATTAATAATAAAAATGTAATAATTTATGTTTATTAATAAATTAATAATAAAAATGTATTAATAATAAAACATAATAATTTGTTTAATAAATTATTAATAAACATTATTAATAATAATAATAAATTATAATGTGTTTATTAATAAATAATAAAAATAATAATAATAACAGGCTTAAACCCCAACACTAAATAATACACCCCCCCCCCCTTTCCGCCTACATTGTACGCCAAATCCTGAGGTTTGTGGTGACGGTCCAGATCACCATTGACTTGTAGGAAAGCCAAACTGAATCCGGCAATTGTGTATTTCTCTTTAAATGCTGCAAAAAGTTCTATTGAACGCCAATCTTATTTTTAAATTTTTTAATTTTTGCTTGCAACAAGAACGCTAACGGGAGAAAAATTAGCAAAAAAATAAAATTTCAAAGAATTTCAAAGAATTAAAAAAAAAACCTCTTCGACGAGCCCGATCGGTGTCACATATACAGACGTGGGGGGGCGGCGGGGGACACCCAGCAATCTGAGGAATGCTCTCCCCGGCCCCATAATTGCACACACCGCCCAGCTGCAGCTTGTTCACTAACAAAAAGCATGTGTGCTAAGAGAGTCCAGCAGATCCTCCACATTGTATGAGCCCAGCCTGCCTGACCCACACTGCAGAGCTCTAATAGGGGGGGGGGGGGGTGGGGGGCTCATCTCAGGGAAACATTACAAGTCCTACTGATAGCTGATTGCAACTAATCCAGCATGCAAGAAAATAGTCACTGAGCAAAAGTCCATGCAATCACCCAGCATGGAATGAGCCCTGTGCAATGGGCACACAGAGCTACCTGGCACACACCACCCCTCCCCCTCCCAGATCCATCCAGGTACATTACCTGTCCCAGGGGTATAAGGAGCCCAGGTGCTGGCTGCACAGAGATGCCAATCACAGCTGCTCCAGCTCCTCTGCTTCTACAACTCTGCTATCCAGACACATCCACTCCACCCAGGGCTGGGGGCGGGCCAGCAAGGCATCATGGGAGATGTAGTCTCTTTACCCTCCCTTACATTGCATTGCCCGATATCTGCTCCTCTAATAGTCGTGTTTATAAATGGAACAGGAAATGTATACAATGTTTTGGTTTATTCAACCCCCCCCCCCCCTGTTGTTTAATAAACATCGATCACTTGTTACATTGTATTCAATCACTTTAATAAACATTGATCACTTGTTACATTGTATTCAATCACTTTAATAAACATTGATCACTTGTTACATTGTATTCAATCACTTTAATAAACATTGATCACTTGTTGCATTGTATTCATTCGCCTTTTAATGAACCTTGATCACTCGTTACATTGTATTCAATCACTTTAATAAACATATATTACTTGTTACATTGTATTCAATCACCTTTTATTAAATATTGATCACTTGTTACATTGTGTTTAATCACTTTATTAAACATCAACCACTTGTTACATTGTATTCAATCACCTTGTATTAAATATTGATCACTTGTTACATTGTATTCGATCACCTTTTGTTTTATTAAACATTGATTACATTGTGTTCAATTGCCTTTTTATAAACATTGATCACTTGTTACATTGTATTCAATCACTTTAATAAACCTTGATCACGTGTTACATTGCATTTAATCACCTTTTTATAAACCTTGATTACTTGTTACATTGTGTATAATCACTTGAAGTGGTTGTAATCCCTTAGGCCGCGTACACATGATCGAATTTGTCCGCTGAAACTGGTCCGACGGACAAATCCGATCGTGTGTAGGGGCTAGCGGACATGTTTGTCCAGCGGGCAAATTTCAAAACATGCTTTAAAATTTGTCTGCCGGAGACATGTCCATCGGGTATGTCCGCTGGTCAGTACACTAAGCAGCGGACATATCTGCCCGCACAAGCGTCGTATAGATGCGACGCATGCATGGAAGTTTTTCACTTCCTGGTGCGGTGACGTGGCGGCGTCAACGTCACCGCCACGTCACCGCGCTGTCTGCCGGCGGGGATTTTGATCCGATGGTGTGTACACGCCATCGGACCAAAATCCCGGAGGAGACATGTCCGCTGGAAATGGTCCATCGGACAGTTTCAGCGGACATGTCCCTCCGTGTGTACGCGGCCTTAAACCCTCTTTAACCTACCGGTAAGCCTAGATTAAGACTTACCTGTTGGTGCGAGAAATACTGTATCTCCCAAGCCTAAAAGGTTTAGGAGATATTTGCAGAAATGACAGGCGCCCATGTCTACGGCACTGAAAGTGCAGTTTTGTCAATGGCATTATAAGGGTTAATACCATGATTTCGCTCATGTACGATGACCTGATGGTCCCGGGCGCATTTGCGGGAGTGACGTCATCGCCGCTCCGGCCAATCACAGCGCCAGAGTGGCGAAAACAGGAAGTAGGTGCGAGGGGACATGGCGGAGGCGAACGGGGAGGACTTCAGGGGCTTCGATCTCAGGTAAGTGCCACATAATGAGGTAGTACCTCATTATGCATTTCTCTTTCAGGTTTTTTTCTTTCCCTCGTTTTTCGGGGGGGGTTTACTTCCTCTTTAAATAAATATTGATCACTTGTTACATTGTATTCAATCGCCTTTTATTAAACATTGATTACTTGTTACATTATATTCAATCACTTAAAGAGGAGTTCCACCCTAAAAAATTACCTTTGTTTAATCCACTCCCCTCCCCCTTACATGCCACATTTGGCATGTAATTTTTTTTGGGGGGGAGTGGGGGCTTCAGTAGGAGTGGGACTTCCTGTCCCACTTCCTGCTTCTGCCTACACCAATCCCTCCCTGTAGGCGATCACATGGGACACGTGACAGGTCCCATGCGATCGCCTCTCCAATCAGCGGCGAGCCGCGCACGCATGCGCAGTGCAGTTTGCGCATGCGCAGTGGGTGCCCGGCCGTGAAGCCGAAGGCTGTCACGGCTGGGTGCCCACAGTCGGGATGGAGACGCCGGCTGGGGAGGGGGGGAGCCCCGGTCGGCGCGTCGCTGGATCGTGGAGCAGGTAAGTGAGTGTTTATTAAAAGCCAGCAGCTAAACTTTTTGTAGCTGCTGACTTTTAATAAACACCATTTTTGGCTGGAACACCCCTTTAAAGTGGTTGCAAACCCCTTAAACCCTCTTCAGCGTACAGGTAAGTCTAGATTAAGCCTGCATTCACACCTAGGCGTATATATGCCTGAAGCGCGACGCTCGTGCCGCTGGAGGGACGAATTTACATTGATGTCTATGAGATGGTTCACATCTCACGCCGAACGCCGTACGCCTGCCGCCTGAAAACAAGTCCCGGACCCTTTTTTTCAGGTGGCTTTCGGCATTCGGCGTTGATGTCTACATCAATGTAAAATGTTTTCTGAAAAAAAAAAAAGTTTACAAATCACGGCAAAATACGCCGCGTTATAGTGTGAATGCAGCTTAAGACTTACCTAGTGGTGCAACAAATATCTCCCAAGCCTAAAAGGTTTAGGAGATATTTGCAGAAATGACAGATGCCGATGTCTACGGCGCAGGCGCATTGAAAGTGCCGTTTTTGTCAATGGCATTATCGGGGTTAATGCTGTGATTTCGCATGTGACGTCATTGCCGCTCCGGCCAATCACAGCTCCGGAGCACCGGAAACAGGAAGTATGTGCGAGGGGACATGGCTGCGGCGGACGGGGAGGAATTCGGGGGCTTCGATCTCAGGTAAGTGCCACATAATGAGCTAGTATGCTATGCATACTAGCTCATTATGCCTTTCTCTTTCAGGTTTTTTCTTTTCATTCGTTTTTAAATAAATATTGATCACTTGTTACATTGTATTCTTCTACATATTTTTCGTAAAATAAATCGCAATAAGCGTTTATTGATTGGTTTGCGCAAAAGTTATAGCGTCTACAAAATAGGGGATATTTTTATGGCATTTTTGTTAATATTTTTTTTTTTTTACAAGTAATGGCGGTGATCAGCGATTTTTATCAGTACTGCGACCAGAGCCGTCTTTAATATGGTTTTGGCCCTGGGCAAACATTTTTTTTGGGCCCCCTCCAGCTTATTTTGGGCCTGGCTGGTTCACATGTATGTGTTTTGGACGCCCTCATTTGTGCAGGCACAGCATGGATTTGAATGGGCTGCCATGCCTTTGTTTCCTGCAGAAAAAAGGTGCATTCAGCATTTTAAAAATACTGTTGCCTTGAAATCCATTCTGCTTTTGCACCATGCTACTTACCTGCAGTTCTTGCACCATGCTACTTACCTGCAGTTCTTGCACACACAAACGCACTGTGTTTTTAAAAGCGTGACCTAAACGTCTAAAAATGCAGCAAGTTTGACAGTGCGGGAACTGCAGATAAGTCACAGCAGACAGCAGAATGGACAGACAGTGCTGTATTTCATTGCTTGATGGGCATAGGTGTGCCGTGTGCGCAGCCTATTACATGAGGAATGCGCTTTTCTTTGCAGGAAACGCAGGCATGGCGACCCATTCAAATTAACGGGCTGCTGTGCCTGCGCAAATGTGGGCCGCCAAAACACATACATGTGAACCAGCCAGGCCCAAAATAAGCCCATGAAGCAGTTAAATAAAGACAGTAATGCCATGTGCTCTGAGGCCTTACTCAGCCTGGACTGCAGGTCTGGTCTGTGATTTAAAGAGTTCCTCTATTTTACACATGGCATGGCCTGGGGTCCCATGGTGCTAAAGCAGAATGGGCAGACGGTGCTGTGACCCCATGCCATGCCATGTGTAAAATACAGGAACTTTTTAAAACACTGACCAGACCTGCAGTGAATGATCAAATATTATAAAGACTTTGGGCACACTCTACAGAAAACTTCAATTTACAATATAGCAAACAGTGACATACCTTGGAGTGCAGGACATGAAGAAGTCAGCCTCGGGAAGAGCAAACTGGGGATGCCATAAAATCACATTCTAATTCACTTTTATATACAAGCAGCACCCAGTGGCAGGAAGGGAGAAGTGCACGTCTAAAGGGAAGCCAGGGGTGCTGTACATTTTAAAACACTGGGAAGGGAAGCAGTACTGCGTGCCGCTGATGATTTTCAGCGCTGATTTGTGGGCAGCACAGGGGCTTAACGGGCAGCTCTGCTTTGGGCCCCCAACAGTGACAGGGCCCTGGGCAGCTGCCCCTGTTTGCCCTATGGTAAAGACGGCCCTGACTGTGACCTTATGGCAGACACTTCGAACACTTAACACATTTTTGGGACCCTTGGCATTTTTATAGCGATCAGAGCTATAATAATGCATTGATTACTGTAAAAATGTCACTGGCAAGGAAGGGGTTAACACTAGGGGGTGAGAAAGGGGTTAATTATGTTCCCTGAGTGTGTTCTAACTGAAGGGGGGGGGGGCGGCTGGTCAACTAGTGGTTAAAGGAAATGTAAAAAAATGTAAAAAAAAAAAATTGCCGGTTAAAAAAAAAATGATTAAAAAAAGCAAAAATATGCAAATCGCGGTAAAAATGGGTGTCGAAAAACGAAGCAAGCACCACAAAAATACAAGCACACTGCAAAAACGCTGAAAAGCAACATGCATAGGTGTGAATCCAGCCTAATGCATGAAAAAAATGTTGTTTTTAAAAAAATTTATTTAGGCTGCATTCACACCTGAGCGTTTTGTCGCCTGAAGCATGAAGCTCCAAAACGCTGGAGGGGAAAAAATCCATTATTCTCAATGGAGATGGTTCACATCTCCACGCCAAAACGCCTGACGCCAAACGCCTGAAGCTCAAACAAGTTCCGGACCCTTTTTTGTCGCGCAAATTGGGCGGATTTGGGCATTTTAGAACGTTTGTATTCCCATAGAACAGGGGTCCTCAAACTTTTTAAACAGGGGGCCAGTTCACTGTCCCTCAGACTGTTAGAGGGCCGGGTCCTTCACTGCTGCCGCCCCGCCCCCCCCCCCCCCCCCGGCCAAAAAAAACTGAAAGTCCCCCAACCCATGCCCATCACTGCAGCCTCACTTTCAATGCCTCTTTACTATGCCCTCATTGCAGCCCCTCACCATCATTACAAGCCCCCCTCACAATCATTACAAGCCCCCTCACCATTATTACAAGCCCCTTTTCACCATTGCAGCCGCCCACCATCATTACAAGCCCCCCCTCACCATTATTACAAGCCCCCCTCACCATTATCACAAGCCCCCTCACCATTGCAGCACCCTCCATCATTACAAGCCCCCTCACCATTGCAACCCCCCCACCATTATCACAAGCCCCCTCACCATTGCAGCACCCCACCATATTTACAAGCCCCCCTCACCATTGCAACCCCCCCTCACCATTATCACAAGCCCCCTCACCATTGCAGCACCCCACCATCATTACAAGCTCCCCACACTATTGCAGCCCCCACCATTACAAGCCCCCCACCATTATCACAAGCCCCCTCACTATTGCAGCCCCCCCTCACTATTATCACAAGCCCCCTCGCCATTGCAGCTCCCCCACCATCATTACAAGCCCCCTCACCATTGCAGCCCCCCACCATCATTACAAGCCCCCCCCCCACCATCATTACAAAACCCCCAACCATCATACAAGCCCCCCCTCACCATTGAAGCCCCCCACCATTATTACAAGCCCATTGCAGCCTTACTGTGCCAAACGATGTCTGACCTATCTGTGTGTGTATCAGGATCTCCTGCTCCTGCTGTGTCAGAAGCTCATTGAAAAGTTCAGGCGCGCTGTGTGATAGTAGTCCCGCCCTCCTCCTGGACTAGCTCATGTGATAGACGGAACACTGCGTCTATCACACGAGGCGGTCTAAGAGGAGGGCGGGACTACTATCACACAGCGCGCCTGAACTTTTCAATGAGCTTCTGACACACAGCAGTCTACCGGCCCTGCATGCAGTGGGCCGGATAAAGGTGCTCGGCCCGCGGGCCGTAGTTTGAGGACCCCTGCCATAGAAAGTAATGGAAACGCTTGATTTAAGCGTCTAGCGCGACAATGAGTGTTTCTATGGGCGTTTTGTCGCTTTAGTCAATAGAACATTTCACCCAGGCAGAAGATTAAAAAAATCAACAAACATAGCAACAAGTGATGAAAGAGATGATCATTTTTTGTATTTTTGAAGTTCAAAAACGTCGGACAACGCTGTATGCAAACGCGTGAATACGTGTGAATACGTGCAGTTATGTGAATACGACAAAAAAACGCCGGAAAAAACGACCGAAAACGCTACGCTCAGGTGTGAATGCAGCCTTAAAACGATTGTGTGTGGGCTTCACATCATTTTTCGGGTTCTGAAAAACGACAACATATTTTTTTTTTTTCGAACATGCTCTATTTTTTAACGACGTTTTAAACAATGTCATTTTTCGGGTTGTAAAAAATGGTCGTGTGTGGCCTTAAATTACGTGAAAAACCTGCGCATGCTCAGAAGCAAGTTATGAGATGGGAGCTCTTGTTCTGGTAAAAGTAGCGTTCGTAATGGAGTAAGCACATTCATCACGCTGTAACGGACAGAAAAGGGCGAATCGTCTTTTACTAACACGGAATCAGCTAAAGCAGCCCAAAGGGTGGCGTCATCCGAATGGAATTTCCCCTGTATAGTGCCGTCGTACGTGTTGTACGTCACCGCGCTTTGCTAGAGCATTTTTTTAAAATGATCGTGTGTAGATAACGTCGTTTTAATGATCAAGTTAAAAAAACGTAGGCCCAGATTCATAGAGCAATTACGCCTGTCTAACTGGTGTTAGACAGGAGTAATTTCAAATTTCGCGCGCCGTATCACTAGTTTGAATCCTCAAACCATGATACGGCGGCTTCGGGCTTCGATCCGAGAGGCTTACGTCTTCGTAAGCCTTCGGATCTACGCTGCGATATTTTTGCGGCCGCTGGGAGGAGTTTGCGTCGTTTTCATGCGTCGGGATATGCAAATGAGTTTTTACGGCGATCCACGAAGATACGAGCGGTCTTCGCAATCGCTTACGTCTATTATTTTTTTTACGTACTGTTAGACCAGCTTTTTGCTGGTCTAACGGTGCGTAGCCCATGTTAAGTATGGCCGTCGTTCCCGCGTCGAATTTAAATTATTTTTTTTTTTTTTTGCGTAACTCGTTCGGGAATAGAAATGTCCGTAAACGACGCTACTCAAACAACGAATGACGTAACGACGTGATTTCGCGCAATGCATGGCGGGAAATTTGCGAACGGAGCATGCGCAGTTCGATCGCCGCGGGAACGCGCCTATTTTAAATCCTTCACGCCCCCTACTCGTCTAGATGGATTGCGACGGGAGAAATACACTACGCCGCCGTCGTTTACTGGACAAAATCTACCTGGATTCCACGTAGAGCCAGGTAAAAAACGGCGGCGTAGTGTATTTCTGATACTCTACGAGAATCCAATTCTCTCTGAATCTGGGCCAGAGCGTCTACAAACTATGGGACATTTTACAATTCTTTTTTTTTTACTAGTAATGGCAGCGATCAGCGACTTATAGCAGACCTTTAAAATTGCGGCGGTCAGTCGGACACTGACTGACACTTTTGACACTTTTTGGGAACCGTATATTGGAATAAGCGTATATTGGTTAGTTTGCGCAAAGGTTACAGTGTCTACAAACTGGGATTTTTCTTTGGACTTTTTATTGTTATTACTAGTAATGGCAGGAATCAGTGATTTTTTAAGCGGGACTTTGACATTGCAACAGACAAATCTGACACCAAGTCACACTTTTTGGGGACCAGTGACACCAATACAGTAATCAAAGCTAAAAAAAATGCACTGTCACTGTATAACTGTCCCTGGCAGGGAAGGGGTTAACATCAGGGGCAAAGGGGCTAACTGTGTTCCCTGGGAGTGTTTCCTTACTGTGTGGGGGAGGGACTGACAAGGGAAAGAAAGAGATCTGTGTTCATGATTAGCAGGAATCACCAATGTCGCTCTTCCTGTCTGACAGAACAGTGATCTGCCCTGTTTAGTTAGTCAACCCGCCGTTTTATCTCTCCAGTGAGCGATTGCTGGTGGATGGTGGCCAATCGCGGCTCCCGGACGCCGGCGGCACGCACGAGCCTCAGAGGCGTGCATGAGAATCACGTACAGGTATGATCTGGTCTCTGTCTGCCTCTGTGACCAGCCAGCTACCCCATCAGATAATTTTTTGGGGTACGCCGGAAAAGACAGTAAGCCTGAGAAACACCAGCGAGCGGCTAATGAGCCACTCTTATCGCTTTGTACTATAATAAAAAGTCTTAGTTTGTAGACAGGTTGTCCTCAGGGAACAACCCCCCTCCCCCCACCCAGAGAAGAGATTACACTTGGTTACACCAACTCATAACCTGAACGAGGGCCTGCAGGGCAAATTTTAATTTAAATTGAAGCACCACGCCACTGCTCAGAAGCCCAGATACAACTTTATTACAATAAAAAGTCAGGGCACAACTCAAAAAGTAGCCAATGCGCTTCAAACCAAAAGTGAACCGGACCTACAGTGGTAATTTTGTCCAGTGCGTATCTCAAGCACAGGACTCGTCAGCAGCTTGTTCGGCAAGCAGGCAATCAAGCCCTGATGAAGGGGGGTGTTCTTGGACCCCCGAAAACGCTTTGGAATCTTTTTGGACTATATCCCTGACTTCTATTGGGGATAAAGTTGTATCTGACCTCTTAGGTGTGATGTTTCGATTCCAATTTTTGTTACATCACACTACAAGCCAAGAGGAGTTCCTATGGGGTGCAGAAGCTGACTGACCACGAACCAAATCATTTATATCATTTTATATAAATATCAATACTTTAACCACTTCCTTACTGGGCATGTAAACCCCCTTCCTGACCAGGTGAAATTTCAGCTTGCGGCACTGCGTCGCTTTAACTGACAATTGCGCGGTCGTGCGATATGGCTCCCAAACAAAATTGGCGTCCTTTTTTCCCCACAAATAGAGCTTTCTTTTGGTGGTATTTGGTCACCTCTGCGATTTTTATTTTTTGCGCTATAAACAAAAAAGGACGACAATTTTGAAAAAAAATACAATATTTTTTACTTGTTGCTATAATAAATAGCCCAATTTAAAAAAAAAATTCAGTTTAGGGCGATACGTATTCTTCTACATATTTTTGGTTAAAAAAAAAAAAAAAAAAAATCGCAATAAGCGACTGGTTTGTGCAAAAGTTATAGCGCCTACAAAATAAGGGACAGAATTGTTATTTTTTATTATTTTATTTTTTTACTAGTAATGGCGGCGATCTGCGATTTTTATTGCGACTGCGACGTTATGGCGGACACATCGGACACTTTTGACACATTTTTGGGACCATTCACATTGATACTGCAATCAGTGCTATAAATATGCACTAATTACTGTATAAATGTGACTGGCAGGGAAGGGGTTAACACTAGGGGGTGAGGAAGGGGTTAATGTGTTTCCTGCATTGTGTTCTAACTGTGGGGGGAGGGGGGGTGACCGATCTGTGTCCCTATGTACTAGGAACACAGATCGGTATGCTCTCTCTATGACAGGACGCTGTCATTGTGAGAGCCGGCAATGAGAGATGATCTCATATGTTTACATATGAGATCATCTCTCATTGGCCCATCAGATCGCATCGCAAACGGCCACTCTGATTGGCCGTTCGCGGCGATCTGTGATTGGCTGTGTCCAAGGGACACGGCCAGTACACAAGTTCCCCGCTGCGCGCTCTGGAGCGCGCGCTGGGAACGAGGAAAGGGGCTGCCGTGAAAACACGGCAGCCCGGAGATTTAGAACCACCCTGCGGCCGTATATACTCGTACGGCCGTATGGAAGTGGTTAAGAAAATACCATCTTTAACCACTTCCCGCCTGGTCCTGAGGAGGCTCTTTACCACGTGATCAGCTATGTCCAATCACGGCTGATCACGATGTAAACAAAAAGAGCCGTTGATCGGCTTTTCCTCACTCGCGTCTGACAGAGGCGAGTAGAGGAGAGCCGATCGGTGTCTCTTCTGACGGGGGGTTCGCTCTGATTGTTTATCAGCGCAGCTCCCCCTCGGATGCCTCCCAGGACCACCAGGGAAGCACCCCATGGCCATTCACATGTAAAAATGTATACACACATGGGCACTGACTGGCACCATCATGGCAGAAACAAAAATTGTGATGCCCAGCAATGCCACCCACCAGTGTTATAAATGCCACCCACCAGTGTCCATCAGTGCCTATCCATGCCACCCATCAGTGCCACCAATAAGTACCCATCAGTGCCAGCTATGAGTGCCCATCAGTGCCGCCTATGAAAGCCCATTAGTGCCGCCTATGAGTGCCCATCAGTTCCGCATACCAGTGCCACCTATCAGTGTCCATTATCAGTGCCGCCTTATCAGTGCCCGTCATTGAAGAAGAAAAGGTATTCATTTACAAAATAAATTAACAGAAACAAAGAAAAACTTTTTTTTTTTCAAAAAAATCTCTCTTTTTTTATTTGTTTTGCAAAAAATATAAATCTCAGAGCTGATCGAATAGCACAAAAAGAAAGCTCTATTTGTGGGAACAAAATGATAAAAAATGTGTTTGGGCACAATGTAGCATGACCGCGCAATTGTCATTCAATTTACGACAGCGCTGAAAGCTGAAAATTGGCCTGGGCAGGAAGGTGTATAAGTGCCTGGTATGGAAGTGGCTAATATTGATTGGACCCTGGGCAAACATTTTCATGGTCTGTCTGTCTGTCATGCTTGGGACTAAGCGTGCTGATTAGTGCTCAATTTTTTTTTGGGGGGGGGGGGGGGATTTTTGCTAACACATGATGCTCAAACATCCTGGGGGGGGGGGGGCAGTTTAGCATCTTCGCCCTGGGCGCTAGATGACCTTGTCCCGGCACTGTCTGGACCTCTTAGGTGTGATGTTTCAATTCCAATTTTTGTTACATCACACTACAAGCCTGTCTGTCTGTCTACTATTTGCAGGCAGTGCAGGCTCAAGGGGAAGCTGCCCTGGGCCCCACAACATTGAGTGGGCCCGGAGCAGCTGTCCCTTTTGCCATGCGTTAAAGGCGTCCTTGAATACCAGTGAGATAACCCAACGGGCTCAGCTCTATTCTTCCACTTTCCTCAACTGCAGAACAAACCAGTCAGGACTCTTGTTCTTAGACTGCCTAATGCTGTTTGGTTCACCGACAACCGGGCTGAATATTCCCTTCGATCGCCCAAACGTTTGAAAAGCAAATTCCTGTTCACTTCCAATACCCAACCACGTGCAGATGAATCTAATAAACAAGAATTATCTTTTCACATTATTTTGAATAATTATTTATTGATAATAATCAATCAATAACTATTTAATAATTATTTATTAAATAATTGAAACATTGTATGCAGATTCTCAAACTCTTTAACAAATCAACCTCAGATATCTGCACTGTATAGACGTCTGCCATAAAACAAGGACTTTGTCTCCCTCTTGTGTTCAAATATCAAATTGCTTGTCATCATTTTTCCACACTGTCCTCCTTCCATTGCCACCTATTTACCTTTTCTACAGATAAATAATTAGGCCCGAATTCACAAAGCACTTACGCCGACGTATCTCCAGATACGCCGCGTAAGTACAAATATGCGACGTCGTATCTGTGCGCCGAACCCACAAACTTCATCCCACCGACATAACTTGCCTACACCGGCGTAGAGTGGGCGCATATTTACGCTGGACGCATGTGGCGCTCCCATTGATTTTCTATTCATATATGCAAATGAGGGAGATACGCCGATTCACGAACGTACTTGCACCCGGCGCATGATTTAAGCGGTTTGCGTAAGTTTTACGTTCAGCGTAAAGTTATTCCCCATAGATGAGGCGCAACCCATGCAAAGGTATGGACCAGGGAACACAAGCCTACGTATTGTACGTTGGACGTCTGTGAATATGGGCCGACGTGGGTCTGGCTGGGCTTAGGTTACGTTCACGGCGTACACAGTGATCCGGCGTATCTTAGGCAGTTGTTCCGACGTGGTTGTGCGCATGCGCACGGGGATACGTCCAAGTCTCGACGCATGCGCAGTTCATTTTAAGTACTTGTCTGGCGCCCGGCCCATCATTTGCATGGGGTGACGCTTCATTAACATGGATCACGCCCACTTCCACTTATGCTGGCTTACGCCTATGAATATACGCTACACTGGCGCAGAGTTGGGAGCATTTGTTTGTGAATTCCATGCTTGCCTCTCCTCGCTGCGCCGAGATACGCTACGGCAGCATATATATGCGCCGATGTATGTGAATCCGGGCCAATGTGTTTAGATGCAATCATTATCAAGAAGGAGTTTGCATGTTCTCCCTGTGCCTGTGTGGGTTTCCTCCGGGCACTCTGGTTTCCTCCCACACTCCAAAGACATGCTGGTAGGTTAATATTGGCCCTAACATGTGTATGCAGGGCCACTGCTAGGAATCAGGGGCCCCGTACAGCCTACCTGATCATATGAAAATATCTAAATGATATTTTCACAAAAAAAAACATGAAAATCATTGTTAGCGGACACAAACATTATATCATACAAAAAAAAATAACTTCCATCTTCAAGCCAAAATCCCCCCCCCCCCCAAAAAAAAATATTCCCAGTTCCAATTCCCCCTCCCAGCACAAATCTTTGCCCCTCCCCAGCTCACATCCCACCCCAGTTTTCCCTCCTAGTACAAATCTCCCTCACCCCAAAAATTCACCAGCCTAGCACATATCAAACTTTCTATCCAAGAAAAAATATTCCCCCCGTCATTAAGGGGGAAAATCTTTCAGTCCTTAACCACTTAAGGACCCCTTCACGCCGATATACATCGGCAGCAGGGCACGGCTGGGCACAGGCACATACCTGTACGTGTCTCTTTAAGGTCCAGCCGTGGGGTCGTGAGCGTGCCGCCGACGCCGCGCTTGCGACCAAGTCCGAAGCTTCCTGACCGCGCATGCAGGACCCGATCGCCGCCGGTGTCACGCGATCGGTCACAGGAGCTGAAGAACCTGGAGAGGTGTGTGTAAACAAACCTTCCCCGTTCTTCACTGTGGCAATGTCAGTGATCGTCTGTTCCCTGATATAGGGAAAGACAATCACTGACATCACACATCCAGCCCCGCCCCCCTACAGTTAGAAAGACATATGAGGTCACACTTAACCCCTACAGCGCCCCCTAGTGGTTAACTCCTAAACGGCAATTGTCATTTTCACAGTAACCAGTGCATTTTTATAGCACTTTTCGCTGTGAAAATGACAATGGTCCCAAAAATGTGTCAAAATTGTCCGTTGTGTATGCAATAATGTCGCAGTCACGAAAAAAATTGCTGATCGCCGCCATTAGAAGTAAAAAAATATATTATTAACAAAAATGCCATAAAACTATCCCCTATTTTGTAAACGCTAAAATTTTTACGCAAACCAATTGATAAATGCTTATTGCGATTTTTTTTAACCAAAAATAAGTAGAAGAATACGTATCGGCCTAAACTGAGGAAAATAAAAGTTTTTTTATATCTTTTTTGGAGATATTTATTATAGCAAAATGTAAAAAAATATTGATTTTTTTTCATTATATTCGCTCTATTTTTGTTTATAGTGCAAAAAAAATGCAGAGGTGATCAAATACCACCAAAAAAAAGCTCTATTTGTGGGAACAAAAAGACGGCAATTTTGTTTGGGAGCCACGTCGCACGACCGCGCAATTGTCAGTTAAAGCGACGCAGTGCCAAATCACAAAAAGGGACAAGGTCCTTAACCTGCATAATGGTCCGGGTCTTAAGTGGATATTCTATGCATGTACGTTTAAAATGTTATAGTCTGCACATCCAGCTTTTGCCTTACGAGAAATCGGAATCAGCTGTCGATAGCACCGTACTAACAATCCGAAAATCGTCAGATCATTCGTCGTACGAAAATTACCATACGATTTTCGGATCGTGTGTATGGGGCTTTACACGGTGGTGGTCGGCCAAGGGAACTTAATGCAGCAGATGAAAGACACATCATGCTTATTAACAGGGTTTTTATTCAGCAGGAACGCGGGGGAACACACAGTTCCGGCACCTACAGGAATAAATGTATGTAATAGCAAGGGTTCTGGGATGTGCTGTAGTGTCTGTTGATTCTGGCTTCTGGGGGATCTTTTGTCACGGGGGGGGGGGGGGGGTCTGTTGCTGGCAGGGGATTTATTGTTTCTGGGGGTTGGGCTCTGTGTTGCTGGAGGGTCAGTTGTTGCTGGGAGGAATCTACTGTTGATGTAGGGATCTGTTACTGGGGATGTCTGTTACTTGCAGGGATCTATTGTTGCTGGGGTGGGTCAGTTGTTGCTGGGATGGATCTACCATTGAGGAGGCGGTCAATTGTTGCTCGGGGTCTATCGATGCTGGCTGCGAGGAGATCTGTTGTTGCTGCAGGGGTCTAATGTTGCTGGAGAGGAGGGTATTTTGTTGTGGGTGGTCTACTGTTGCTGTCTGCAGGATCTATTTTACGACTTTTCTTGTTATTAACACGTTTTTATACAAATTAGTACCAAAAATGTTACTGTATTCTCTGAAAGGGGTGGGTTTGGGAGGTGGGTACTGTATTCTCTGAGAGGGGTGGGTTTGGGAGGTGGGTACTGTATTCTCTGAGAGGGGTGGGTTTGGGAGGTGGGTACTGTATTCTCTGAGAGAGGTGGGTACTGTATTCTCTGAGAGGGGTGGGTTTGGGAGGTGGGGTATTGGTGGGTACTGTATTGGGAGGAGGGGTGGGTATTCTCTGAGAGAGGTGGGTACTGTATTCTCTGAGAGAGGTTGGGGGTGGGTACTGTATTCTCTGAGAGGGGTGGGTTTAGGAGGTGGGTACTGTATTCTCTGAGAGAGGTGGGTTTGGGAGGTGGGTACTGTATTCTCTGAGAGAGGTGGGTTTGGGAGGTGGGTACTGTATTCTCTGAGAGGGGTGGTTTGGGAGGTGGGTACTGTATTCTCTGAGAGGGGTGGGTTTGGGAGGTGGGTACTGTATTCTCTGAGAGGGGTGGGTTTGGGAGGTGGGTACTGTATTCTCTGAGAGAGGTGGGTACTGTATTCTCTGAGAGGGGTGGGTTTGGGAGGTGGGTACTGTATTCTCTGAGAGGGGTGGGTTTGGGAGGTGGGTACTGTATTCTCTGAAAGGGGTGGGTTTGGGAGGTGGGTACTGTATTCTCTGAGAGGGGTGGGTTTGGGAGGTGGGTACTGTATTCTCTGAGAGAGGTGGGTACTGTATTCTCTGAGAGGTGGGTACTGTATTCTCTGAGAGGGGTGGGTACTGTATTCTCTGAGAGGGGTGGGTTTGGGAGGTGGGTACTGTATTCTCTGAGAGGTGGGTACTGTATTCTCTGAGAGGGGTGGGTACTGTATTCTCTGAGAGGGGTGGGTTTGGGAGGTGGGTACTGTATTCTCTGAGAGGGGTGGGTTTGGGAGGTGGGTACTGTATTCTCCGAGAGAGGTGGGTACTGTATTCTCTGAGAGGGGTGGGTATTTGGGATGGGAGGTGGGTACTGTATTCTCTGAGAGGGGTGGGTTTGTATTCTCTGGAGGTGGGTAGGGGTGGGTTGTATTCTCTGAGAGGGGTGGGTTTGGGAGGTGGGTACTGTATTCTCTGAGAGGGGTGGGTTTGGGGGTGGGTTTGGGAGGTGGGTACTGTATTCTCTGAGGGGTGGGTTTGGGAGGTGGGTACTGTATTCTCTGAGAGGGGTGGGTTTGGGAGGTGAGAGGGGTGGGTACTGTATTCTCTGAGAGGGGTGGGTTTGTATTCTCTGGAGGTGGGTACTGTATTCTCTGAGAGGTGGGTACTGTATTCTCTGAGAGGGGTGGGTTTGGGAGGTGAGAGGGGTGGGTACTGTATTCTGAGAGGGGTGGGTCTGAGAGGGGTGGGTTTGGGAGGTGGGTACTGTATTCTCTGAGAGGGGTGGGTTTGGAAGGTGGGTACTGTATTCTCTGAGAGAGGTGGGTACTGTATTCTCTGAGAGGGGTGGGTTTGGGAGGTGGGTACTGTATTCTCTGAGAGGGGTGGGTTTGGGAGGTGGGTACTGTATTCTCTGAGAGAGGTGGGTTTGGGAGGTGGGTACTGTATTCTCTGAGAGAGGTGGGTACTGTATTCTCTGAGAGGGGTGGGTTTGGGAGGTGGGTACTGTATTCTCTGAGAGGGGTGGGTTTGGGAGGTGGGTACTGTATTCTCTGAGAGAGGTGGGTTTGGGAGGTGGGTACTGTATTCTCTGAGAGAGGTGGGTACTGTATTCTCTGAGAGGGGTGGGTTTGGGAGGTGGGTACTGTATTCTCTGAGAGAGGTGGGTACTGTATTCTCTGAGAGAGGTGGGTTTGGGAGGTGGGTACTGTATTCTCTGAGAGGGGTGGGTTTGGGAGGTGGGTACTGTATTCTCTGAGAGGGGTGGGTTTGGGAGGTGGGTAGGGGGTGGAGAGAAGGAGTGACTTGGAACGGAGGCGTTCCTGCACCTATTCTCTGAGAAAAAAAGCTCTGCTTATTAACCTTCAACATCGGAGATGTCCATCAGGGCTGGTGCAAGGATTTTTGACACCCTAGGCAAAACCTCATTTTGCCGCACCCCTTTTGGCTGCTGATCCCACCCCCTTTGTCCTGCCCATGTATACCCCACCTTTTTAATGAAGCACCCATAAAATGCAACCACACCAGCGCCCATCAAATACAGCCTCACCAGCGCCTATCAATGCAACCTCACCAGCGCCCATCAAATACAGCCTCACCAGCGCCCATCAATGCAGCCTCACCAGTGCACATCAATGAATGTTTGCTTGCTTCTGTTCATTTGGGAATTGAGACACAGACACAGTCCTCCGCCACCAGTGCGCCTCTCACACTATGTGCGAATGGAGTGGTGGTTGCCTGCTGGTGCCAAGACTTAGTTGTTGCAGAGAGGGGTGTAGGAACACCAGGCACCCTAGGCGGCTGCCTAGTGGTAGCACTGGCTCTGAGTGCCATCAGCACAGAACTGGTGGAGACCAGTGGGACCCAGGTACACCTGTCTACTGTCCGGAGAGGAATGGCCAGAAGTGGTCATACCTTTGATGTGGAAACAAGGCTAAGCGACTCAACTATGACCAAAACTAGACACAAGCGTTTAATTTCATTATTTTTTTCCTCAGATATTCGGGCGTATAGGAATCTCTGAATGGACAATAAATGTCAACGACCCCCCCCCCAAAAAAAAAAAAAGTTATATCGAAACTTACAAATGCAATAACTTCATTCTCAGATTAAGTCACATGATTAGATAGTAGTAACCTCTGGGTATCTGCACTGTATAGAAATCTGACATAAACCAAGGACTTTGTCTCCCCCTTGTGGCCAAATGTTATATTGCTCTTCATCATTTTTCCACACTATCCTCCTTCCATTGCCATCTACAGATAAATAATCAGTGAGTAAATTTAGATGTAATCATTATCAAAAGGGACTTTGCATGTTCTCCCTGTGCGGGTTTCCTCCGGGAAATCTGGTTTTCCTCCTACACCCCAAAGACATGTCAGTAGGTTAATTGGCTGCTGTCTAAATTGTCCCTAGTACAGGGTTTGACAAATTTTCTTGGAATCTAGGAGGCAGCTAAAAAAGTTAGGAACCAAAAAACGCACCCCGTCCCGCCAAGCTTGTGCGCAGAAGCGAACGCATACGTGAGTAGCGCCAGCATATGTAAACGGTATTCCAACCACACATGTGAGATGTCGCCGCAAATGGTAGAGTGAGAGCAATAATTCTAGACCTAGACCTCCTCTGTAACTCAAAACATGCAACCAAAACATTTTTTTAAACGTCGCCTATGGAGATTTTAAAGGGTAAATGTTTATCGCCATTCCATGAGTGGACGCAATTTTAAAGTGTGACATGTTTGGTATCAATTTACTCGGCATAACATTATCTTTCACAATATAAAAAAAAATTGGGCTAACTTTACTGTTCTTATTTTTTAATTAAAAATTGTTTTTCTCCCCAAAAAAGTGTATTTTTTCCCCCCCAAAAAAATTGCGCTTGTAAGACCGCTGTGCTAATACGGTCTGACAGAAAGTATTGCAACGAACGCTATTTTATTCTCTAGGGTGTTAGAATAATAAATAAATATATATATATAAGGTTTGGGGGTTCTAATTAGAGGGAAGGAGATGGCAGTGAAAAAACACATTAGAACTGCTGTTTTTTGCTACTTGTAATGTAACCTGTAATGCCAACGGCCACCACAAGATGGCCACTCCTAGATTCCTTCTGCAGTCCACAGCTTCCTTCTGTGAAGGCTGCAAAGCCGCGGCCCCAATTACCAGCCGGCCCGGGCCAGTCGGTAATTGAGGCCTCGGCTTTGCGACTTTCTGCTGGCCTAAGCTTCCTTCTGTGAAAGCCACAGCCTCAATTACCGGCCGCCGAATGCGTACAAAACAAAACTAACATTTCCGGTCTGCACATGTCTAACGAAACATAGGAACTGGGGGGGGGGCAGAAAAATGGCAGCCGGTGCTCTGGGCTGATGAGTCAAAATGTGAAATACTTGGCTGTAGCAGGAGGAATTTGTTGGGGGAAGGGATGGAGAGCTCTACAATAATGAGTGTCTGCAGGCAACTGTGAAGCATGGTGGAGGTTTCTTTGCACATTTGGGGCTGCATTTCTGCAAATGTCGTTGGAGATTTGATCAGGATCAATGGTGTCCTCAACTCCAAGAAATAAAGGCAACTACTTATCAATCATGCCATATCAATAGGGAAGAGTGAAATTGGCCCCAAATGTATTCTGCAGCAATCACAGCCAATGTCATTAATGTGATTGTAAGGTCTTCTTTTTTCCTTCTATAAAAACAACATGTTATACCCCTGTGTAGTGGATTTGCACAGAGGAGCCCGCATCCTTCTCTTCTTGGGTCTCTCTTCGCTGCTACTGGCCCCTCCCTCCTGTTGAGTGCCCACACAGCAAAGCAGCTTGCTATGGGGGCACTCAAGCCGAGTCACAGAGCTGTAGTTCAACCCTGCCCGTTCTCTCACCTGATTGGCTAACTAACTTTGATTGACAGCAGGAGGAGCCAGTGATGCCGCTGCTGTGTCTCAGGCAATCAGGAGGAGAGTCTTGGATGGCTGAGACACTCGTGGACATCACTGGATGGGGGAGGGGGGGGGGCTGCTGCACACAGAAGGCTTTTTATCTTAGAATGCATTAAAGTGGACCTTCAGTCCTTTTTTTCATCTTTCAATCTATTAAATCTTCTGCCCTTGTTGTTTTAAACTTTGGATAGTAAGAAAAGTTTTCTGCCAGTAAATCCCTTATACAGCCCACTTCCTGTTTCTTGTCTGGAAATTAGCCTAGGATTATGACATCATGCACAGCTCTCTCTCACGCTCCTCAGAGTTTTCCAGGAAGGGAGGGGGGGGGGGTCATAAGAAGGCCAATGAGAGCTGCAGGTGTGCCTCTGTGTAAATCCAGGAAGTGAACAGGCAGCAGCTTGAGCTGCTCACAGTTAAAATGGATGCAGCCAGACTCTGTGGAGGGAGATTTCAGCAGCATATTTGGCAAGTGCAGCATCAAAGTGTATATAAAATAATATGCAAAATGGTTGGAGGGAAGCTTCAGAATGGCAAAGATGTTTTGATTACAAGAGAGAGTCTGTTGACATCATGACTCCACCCACCGAGATCCAGACAACAGACCCACCCACAGAATCTGCAGTTTTTCAGGTCTCATAACAGACAGAGGGGAGACATTTGACAGGTGAGGATACATGCAGGAGACATCTATATCCTTATAGATCAGCACTATGGCAGTCGTTTAGAAAGTAGGAGAGTGGCTTTACATCCACTTTAACCACTTAAGACCCGGACCTTTATGCAGGTAAAGGACCTGGCCAGTTTTTGCGATTCGGCACTGCGTCGCTTTAACTGACGTGCGACGTGACTCCCAAACAAAATTGACACCCTTTTTTCCCCACAAATAGAGCTTTCTTCTGGTGGTATTTGATCACCTCTGCGGTTTTTATTTTTTGCGCTATAAACAAAAATAGATTTTTTAAGAAAATGCAATATTTTTTACTTTTTGCTATAATAAATATCCCCCCAAAAAAATATATATATATATAAAAAAACATTTTTTTCCTTGGTTTAGGCCGATACGTATTCTTCTACATATTTTTGGTAAAAAAAAAAAAATCGCAATAAGCGTTTATCAATTGGTTTGCGCATTATAGCGTTTACAAAATAGGGGATAGTTTTATTGCATTTTTATACATTTTTTTTTACTACTAATGGCGGCGATCAGCGATTTTTTTCGTGACGGAGACACATCGGACAATTTTGACACATTTTTGGGACCATTGTAATTTTCACAGCAAAAGATGCTATAAAAATGCATTGTTTACTGTGAAAATTACAATTGCAGTTTGGGAGTTAACCACTAGGGGGCGCTGTATGGGTTATGTGTGACCTCATATGTTTTTCTAACTGTAGGGGGGCGGGGCTGGACGTGTGACATCATTGATTGTGTTTCCCTTTATCAGGGAACACACGATCAATAAAGCTGCCACTGTGAAGAAGAACGGGTAAGCTGTGTTTATACACACCTCTCCCCATTCTTCAGCTCCGGAGACCGATTGTTGGACTCCGGCCGCCATCGGGTCCGCGGGTCCCATGGCCACGGAGCTTCGGACTGGGCCGCGGGCTGGGCACTTCGTACCTGTACGTGCTTGTGCCCAGCCGTGCCATTCTGCCGACGTATATGTGCAGGAGGCGGTCCTTAAGTGGTTAAGAAGGAGAAGCATCAGACAGGAAGTTGCAATAGTGGTGTCACCCCTGTGTGTCCAATCACAAAACGGGCTAAATAGAATTACAAAACCATTGGTAGGGAAGAGATTTCACATAGATGGATTTCAACAACGTATTCAAGCTTTTTTGAGTTTTGCTGTATATTCTTGAATTTATAACAAAGTGGACACAACACAAGATTCTCCATAAAGGATCAATACAAATTTATTAAGAAATAAGTTAGGCACTGTTTCTAAGCACAGATCATCTGTCCACCAAACAATTCAATATTAGGTATGCCAGGTAAAATACCCTCCCCCACTGTCCATGTTGCTAAACAGACAGCTGATCTCCTGGTCTCCCCCCCGCAGCGCTCAGTGGTTCTTCCCAACAACCACTATGAAGTAGGCATCCATGGGAGGAGCCTCTGAGAACAGTGGGGATCAGGAGATGGACAGTCCTGGAAGAACCTGCAGACATCGATGTCTCTTCACTGACGGCACAGGCACACCATTTAGTTTGCAGGAAACCATTTTTTGTTTTCAGCTGGATTGTAGCAGCAGTCTCATTTCTAAATACAAATGCTACAGAGGGCACTAATCTCTTTTTGCACAACTTTGGCAGAACCCGTCCATAACTGCTAAAAAAAAATAAGAAAAAGTGGCAAATTTGCAAAAAAAAGTTGCGCCGACAGTCCGTTTCGCATAACGTCACCCACCTGGGATTAGGATGAGGTTGTAAAACTTGTTTACCAGGATTGCTATACAATTTTTTATGGCCCATTAGAGTCAATGGCGTTTGGGCTGTATTATTAAAGCCTATCTCTGGGTAAACTTGGACCCTCTCCCACCCTGCTGTGTATAGTAGGACCCCACCTCCTGTACAAAGCAGGGACCCCGGAGCAGGATGCGAATGCAGATTTAAGTGGCAATTAGAACGTTTTTTTTTTATAGAAAAATAGAAAACAAAAAAAAGTAAAAAAAAAAAAAAGTTGTACAGTCCAATGACTTATCCGTTAGTTTCAAAAACCAAACAGTGAAGTTCTGTCTGTAACTGGCAGTACCAGTGTAACCAACACTTCTATAACTTGGTATAAAAGATGTGCGTACGCGGTCAGGAGTACGCACACACGTGTATTGAACTATACATAGATGCATATATGTAATGTCTGTATTCAGAACGCTGGAGTTACGGTGTGTGTCCCACTCTGCTGGGACCGGTTCTGGAATGTTGGTGTGCTTCTTCGGTTAGGTTTTGTCAGTGTTTCTTCGGAGGATCCACCACAATCATCGGCCACATGCCAAACATGAACTGTGAAAAACAAAACAAGACATTAAAAAGCAAGAAAATGCCTCTCACATGTAATACTACATATACTTGCATGAATAGCTTTCAATTCCTTTTTGTATTTGGATACTTATCTAATTTAGTTGCGTCTAGCCACTGTGGATAAACCCCTTCCTGCAGCTACCGCCCGGCCCTTTAAGAGGATCTAAATACTGGGAGATGGGCATTCCGATCATGTGACCGATGTAATTGGAGGTCACAGATCGGAAAGAGCTCCCGGACAGATCGTAAAAGTCAGATCGGAAAGAGCTCCCGGACAGAGGGGAAAGGGCTCCCGGACAGAGGGGAAAGGGCTCCCGGACAGAGGGGAAAGGGCTCCCGGACAGAGGGGAAAGAGCTCCCGGACAGAGGGGAAAGAGCTCCCGGACAGAGGGGAAAGAGCTCCCGGACAGAGGGGAAAGAGCTCCCGGACAGAGGGGAAAGAGCTCCCGGACAGAGGGGAAAGAGCCCCCGGACAGAGGGGAAAGAGCCCCCGGACAGAGCGGAAAGAGATGTCCACCTGTGTGCGCAATCTAAGTGTCACATGATCTGTCATTACATACACACACCTTTTTGCAAGGCCCCAGAGGATGCAACACTTAAGCAAGAGGCACCACTAACCAAACATTGCCATGAAGACCAAGGAACTCTCCAAACAAGTAAGGGACAATGTTGTTGAGAAGTACAAGTCAGGGTTAGGTTATAAAAAAAAAAATATCCAAATCTTTGATGATCCCTAGGAGCACCATCAAATCTGTCAGGAAAGGTTCCATCCGCTGGTAATATTTATTATTTGGCTTGCAGTACTGTGGTCCACCAGCAGGTGTCTCCTGGCAGTTTGGAACTGTCAGGAGAACTTCTCCCTGCTGGTGTTTTTATCATCTTTGGGCCGCAGTACTGGTCTCCACCAGTGGATGGATCCTGGCAGTGTGGAGCGGACTGCTCCTCCTGCAGACAGGTGTCACCTAGCCTAATTACTGGCAAATACCTGGCAAGCCCTCACATGTTTGCCTTGGTATCTCTCTTCCTGAACTTGAGCCGGCGACCCTGAGCCTGTATCTGACCCGACCCTACCTGATCCCTATCCCAAGCCCATCCTGGACCTGCCTCTCCTGTTACCCGTTTACCTTGGATCCCTGCCCATCCATCCTCTCCCTGTCCTGTGGTTCTCCCGTCCTTACCCATCTACTGATACCTCGGCTTGGCTTGTTTATGATTCCGGTATCTCCCCTTTATTTTGTATATATTACTGTGTTGTGCACTGGTTGTTTTCACTTGTTTGTCACCTTCTTAATAAACACCATTTTCTTCACTTGCATGCATTTTTGGTCTCCTCTTTGCAATCACACAGTCTGGTCTACTAGTTCCTTGACAAAATCTATCATAACAAAATGGAAAGAACATGGCACAACAGCAAACCTGTCAAGAGACGGCCGCATACCAAAACTCACGGACCGGGCAAGGAGGGCATTAATCAGAGAGGCAGCACAGAAACCTAAGGTAACCCTGGAGGAGCTGCAGAGTACCACAGCAGAGACTGGAGTATCTGTACATAGGACGACTATACGCCGTATGCTCCATATAGCTGGGCTTTATGGCAGAGTGGCCAGAAGAAAGCCATTACTTTCAGCATAAAAGAAAATGGCACGTTTTGAGTTTGTGAAAAGGCATGTGGGAGACTCCCAAAATGTACGGAGGAAGGTGCTCTGGTCTGATGAGTCTAAAAAAAGGATTTTTAATAACAGCTTACCTGTAAAATCCTTTTCTTGAAGTACATCACGGGACACAGAGCGCATAGCCATTACACTTGGGTTATATGGGTACCTTCAGGTGTGGACACTGGTGTAATCAATTTCACAGGAAGTTTCCTCCCTATATAACCCCCTCCCACTGAGAGTGCTTCAGTTTTGTAGCAAGCAATTTCTCCGAGGTTACACAATGTTCCCCAAAAGAGGGGTGGGAGCTCTGTGTCCCGTGATGTACTTCAAGAAAAGGATTTTACAGGTAAGCTGTTATTAAAAATCCCTTTTTCTTGATCGTACATCACGGGACACAGAGCGCATAGCCATTACATATGGGATGTCCCAAAGCAATGCTCCATGAAGGGAGGGAGACCGTAAGGCCAAAAATAGCCAAACAAAAAAACATTATCAGGAGGTAAAATAGCTCCACCAACAGAAAAAAAAGGGGCGTGAACCGGGCCAGAGGATTCTATACTGCTGCCCGTAGGACCGCCTGCCCAAATGCTGCGTCCGTAGCCTTTGTGACGTCCAACTTATAAAATTTAGTAAACTTATGTGCGGAAGACCAGGTTGCCGCCCTGCAAACCTGTGCCATAGAGATCTGATGGTGTGCCGCCCAGGAGGCACTCATGGCCCTCGTAGAATGGGCTTTAACTGATAAGGGAGGTGGAACGCGCTTCAGACCATAGGCCTGAAAAATCAGCTGCTTAATCCACCTAGCCAAGGAAGACTTGGCAGCCAGCTGACCCTTCTTGGGGCCATCCGGAAGAACGAAAAGCACATCTGTTTTCCGAATCTTCTCTGTAGCCTTGAGATAAACCCTCATGGCTCGGACCACGTCCAAAGTATTAAGCCGTCTTTCCTCTCTGGACTGGGGAGTAGGAAAGAAGGATGGTAGGACTAGGTCCTGATTCAAGTGAAAACTGGATATGACCTTAGGAAGGAAAGAAGGTTGAGGCCGCAGAACCACTCTGTCCTTATGCAGAATCAGGTACAGTTCCCTGCAAGACAAGGCTGCCAGCTCGGAGACCCTTCTGGCCGAAGCCATAGCCACCAAGAAAACCAACTTTCGGGTTAGCAGCACAAGAGGGATTTCTGTCAAGCCCCATACACACTATCAGTTTTCCTGATGGTTTTCTCTTCAGGTTTACCAAAACCATCTAATATGAGGTCACAGCTCAAGAGTTTCAATTTGTATGCAATCAGGCAGGCCCTTGTACTACATGGTTTTGGTAAACCTGAAGAGAAAACCGTCAGGAAAACTGATAGTGTGTATGGGGCTTTAGAGGTTCAAACGGCTGCTTTTGTAAAGCTGACAAGACCAGATTTAAATTCCAGGGGCAGAGGGGAGCTCTAATAGGGGGATTCACATGCAAGACCCCCTGCAAGAAGGTTTTCACAAGCGAATGCGTGGCCAAAGGTCTTTGAAACCATATCGATAAGGCAGACACCTGCCCCTTTAGAGTACTAAGAGCCAACCCCTTGTCAACGCCAACCTGGAGGAATCGCAAGATCCTGTCAATAAAAAACTTGCGAGGATGCCCTCCTTGAGACTCGCACCACTCCACATAGGTCCTCCAGACTCTGCAATAGATATTTCTAGAGACTGGCTTTCTAGCCTGAATTAACGTAGATATGACTTGGGCTGAGAGGCCTCTGCCCTTAAGAATTAGGGATTCAGCCGCCAAGCCATCAAATTTAGCTGCTATGAAGCAGGGTGGTAGATCGGGCCCTGAGACAGCAGATCTGGGCGCAGGGGGAGTGGCCACGGTGCCCCTACTGACATCCTCACGATGAGTGCGTACCAAGCCCTTCTGGGCCAGGCTGGGGCCACCAGGATCACCGGCCTGCGCTCCACCCTGATCCTTCGTAGAAGGCGGGGAATCATCTGTAGTGGAGGGAACGCATACAGGAGAGAAAACTGGTGCCAGGGGCAAACCAACGCATCGGTCCCGTAGGCCGAGGGGTCCCTGGCTCGGGATACGAATTTGTCCAATTTCTTGTTGAATCTTGTTGCCATGATGTCCACATCGGGAACTCCGAATCTTTGGCAAATCTCTTGGAATACCTGGGGGTGAAGAGACCACTCTCCCGGGAGTAACTGTTGACGACTCAAAAAATCTGCTTGAGAATTGTCTATCCCTGGGATGAACACTGCTGAGATGCAGGGTACATGGGCTTCGGCCCATGAGAAAATCAGGTTTACTTCCCTTTGAGCCGCTAGGCTCCTTGTGCCCCCCTGGTGGTTTATGTATGCCACCGCCGTGGCATTGTCGGACTGTATCCTTACTGGCAGACCCTGCAGGGGGAGAGTCCAGGCGACCAGGGCCAACCGAGCAGCTCTGATCTCTAGGACATTGATGGGAAGCAGACTTTCTGCCTCTGACCACTGTCCCTGCTGGGTCCGTTTTCCTAAGATTGCCCCCCAACCTGTTAGGCTGGCATCTGTGGTTACTATTTTCCACGTGATGGGGCAAAAGGTTTTCCCTTTTGACAATTTTTGAGGGACCAGCCACCAGTACAGGCTGCGCCTGACTCCTGGGGAAAGACCTAATGGACGGTCTAATGCCTGTATGGACCTGTTCCAAGCAGAGAGAATAGCTGCCTGAAGAACTCTGGTATGGATCTGGGCATAGGGCACTGCTTCGAAGGCGGCTACCATCTTTCCCAGCAGTCGCATGCATAGGCGAATAGTCGGCCTCTTTTTGCCTAGGACTATTTGAAGTGTTTGAGTCAATGACCTGATCTTTTCTTGAGGTAAAAATATCCTCTGGCATTCTGTATCTAACCGAAGGCCTAGATATTCCAACTGTCTTGTGGGTTGCAACCTCGATTTTCCTTGGTTCACAACCCACCCGAATTCTTGTAGATGCCGAACTGTGCGGACTACTGCATGATTGAGGTTGGAAGCTGATCTGTCGATAACCAGGAGATCGTCCAGGTATGCCAGGACCAAAATGCCTTCTGTCCTTAGGACGGCTAGCACCGGGGCTAACACCTTTGTGAATACCCGCGGAGCTGTTGCCAACCCGAAAGGGAGGGCTACGAACTGGAAATGACTTTGATCTATCATAAAACGAAGAAACTTGTGATGTGCTGGGTAGATCGGCACATGCAGATATGCATCCTTTATGTCTATAGATGCTAGAAAGTCGCCTTGATGCAGGCTGGCTGTCACTGAACGTATGGAATCCATACGAAAGGTCTGAATCTTTAGAAAGCGATTTAGGCGTTTGAGGTCTAGGATAGGCCTGACGTCGCCATTGGGTTTTGGTATAATAAAAAGGTTGAAGTAGAATCCCAGACCCCTTTCTTGGGTTGGTACTTCTACAATTACTCCTTGGAGCAAGAGGCGATCCAACGCCTTTACGAGAGAGGCCCTGTTTAACGGGTCGCTTGGAAGACTTGACCCCTGAAAATGAGGAGGGGGGATTTCTCGAAACTCTAGTTTGTAGCCTGTGGCTACCACGGACCGAACCCAAGAGTCGGGAATTCTGGCCTTCCAGACTTCGGAGAAAAACTGAAGTCTTCCCCCCACCCAAGAGAGTGGGGGCGCCCCTTCATGAATCTGACTTGATGACTGGTTTAGCCGGCTTGCGAGACCAGGGCCTCTTGTTTGCCGCGGCTTGTCCCTGTGGGCGGCTATTAATTGCTGAACGCCCGGGAGGCCGTCGATACTGACGGGAAGTCGAAGGGGCCGAGCCTGCAAAGGCCTGTCGTTTAAACGCGGGCCCACGCGGTCTTTTCTTGACCGGTAAGGAAGAACTTTTACCACTTGATATGGTTTGGATATATTTATCTAGGTCTTCACCGAATAGTCTTCCCCCATGAAAGGGAAACTCTGCTAAAAGCTTTTTGCAGGGTGCCTCTGCTGACCAGTTCTTTAGCCACAAAAGACGACGCATGTGAACCACCAGCAGAGATAACCGGGATGCCTGTTGGATGGAGTCCTTAATAGCATCTACTGCAAAGCAGAGAGCCCTAGGGAAATCTGCCAATTCACGAGTTTGCTGAGCCGGCATGTCCTTTAATATCTGTTTTGCCTGATCCTTTAAGGCCTGACAAACGCCAATGGCTGCCACCGCTGGCTGAACCATGGCACCTACTGTGGTGAAAGAAGCCTTCAGTAGGGTCTCTAATTTTTTGTCGACCGGATCCTTGAACATCTGGACATTTTCAACCGGACAGGTCAGGGATTTATTCACGCAGGAAATGGCCGCGTCCACTGTGGGGAGTGCCCATTTCTTTAAAAATTCCTCTTCCATAGGATAGAGAATAGAGAACCTCTTAGGAGGGATAAAGATCCTATCAGGTCGAGCCCAATCCTGGTAAATCACGCTCCGCAGAAGGGGGTGAATCGGAAAAAGACACACAAGTTAATGGAGCCTTTAAAGAACCCAATGAGGATACCACAGGGGCTACTAGTTCTGGCACTGGAAGTTTAAAAGCAGTGCGAACCATATCGGTCAAAGACTGGATCCACAGGCTCTCCGCTTGAGAGGCCGAAAAATATTCATCTACAGTGGAACCCTCCATGTCTGAACCGTCGGGACTTGGGTCTGCTTGATCCCCTTGTGGGTCCCGTTCCTCCGAAGAGGAGACCTCCGCATCTGAAAACACCAAACTAGGTGAGGGGGATCTAGCCCGTTTGCTACTTGGCAAAGGGCGGGCAAACAAAGCAGTTAACCTTTTCTCTAGCCCACCCAGGGTGGTCGCTAGCATTTCTTCCGTTACGTAAACGGGAATGGGTGGATCGGGGGCCGCCTCTGCCCCCAGCACCCCCAATGGCTCTTGTACTATGCTACTCGGTGGTCTAACTGGTGAGGGTGGGGCCGTTGAAGCCTGGCCCAAATCCTCTGACCCCGATGGAGACCCCTTTTGTTTCTTGGCACCTTTTGCAGCCTTGGCTGGTCCTGATCCCTTTGGAGCCATTGCACAACCTTGAGTCACCCCTATAGCCAACACCTGACTGTTGTAGCTAGGAGTAATTAATAAATAACAAACTAAGTCCTAGACCTGAAGATCCACAAACCGCCACTGGGTGTCACTGTGGCGAAAAGACCCAGCTGCGTGCTCTGTGTCCTTCTTCCTCTGCTTCCAGGAGGGAAAAGACCAGCCAGAGAGAAACGTTTTACTTTTAACTGACCCTGACGCTGCTGGCCCGCCCCCCAACGCACGCCGACGCTATAAAAGGCGGCGTGCACGCGCCCACGCGCGCGCACCCCCCCCCCCACGCTGAACAACATGGAGGAAGCAGAGAGCAGAGGAAAAGCATGGACCAGCGCCAGCAGCACCAACAGACACCAGGTAAGCACTAATCCTTACTGTAGTGCACACAGAGGAAGCTGTCCCCATAGGCTTCCTAAGAAACAGGAGTTTTCACCAGCAATTCCCTCTTTATAGTACGTGGGGCTGCAGTATCAATGCTAACAGGCAGACCTGGGGTGAGTAGCAAATATATATCTTAAACAAGTATACATATATCTACATGTTATCTGGGTAAACATTAGTACATCCCATCCTGCCTAAAAAGACATAGTGGAGATAGTGGCTGATGCACAAGCATACCATTAGCCAACCCAGAACCCCCAGGGGGATACCTACTGTCGAACCAAGTCCCGCAGGTTCCCTCTTACCTGCTCCACGCCGCAGGGTATTGCAAACTGCAAGAGGCCCAATCTTCTCCCATCTCCGTGGGTATTGTCTCGGACCTTCAGGGACCGGGGTCCTGTGTTTAAGGAACCCACACCCCTGGACCTATATAGCATCCTGGCATCAGTAGCGTTTAGTCCTGGGAGAGACCAAGGCACTGGAGCCCAGAATCCAGCCCTCCAAGGAGAGGCATTATAGGCAACACCCCACGCAGGCAGGGCCCGGGTACCGTACTCCTTGGCTTTGAAGCACTTCGGACGGATCCGGCTAGCTATCCTGGGTCCCGAGACCTCCGAGGGACAGCTAGACGTGACCAACACCTAAGACACTGGCGAAAAAACTGAAGCACTCTCAGTGGGAGGGGGTTATATAGGGAGGAACTTCCTGTGAAGTTGATTACACCAGTGTCCACACCTGAAGGTACCCATATAACCCATATGTAATGGCTATGCGCTCTGTGTCCCGTGATGTACGATAAAGAAATTTAACTTTTTGGACAAAGAAAACGCTATGTCTGGCACAGACCCAACACATCACCCAAAGAACACCATCCCCACCGTGAAACATGGTGGTGACAGCATCATGCTATGGGGACGTTTTTCAGCAGTGTAGACTGGGAAACTGGTCAGGGAAAGTTGTGGGAAGGATGGATGGTGCTGAATACAGGGATATTCTTGAGCAAAACCTGTACCACTCCATGTGTGATTTGAGGCTAGGACGTAGGTTCACCTTCCAGCAGGACAATCACCATAAACACACTGCTAAAGCAACACTTGAGTGGTTTAAGGGGAAACATGTAAATGTGTTGGAATGGCCTAGTCAAAGCCCAGACCTGAATCCAAGAGAAACTCTGTAGTCAGATTTAAAGATTGCTGTTCACAAGTGCAAACCATCCAACTTGAAGGAGCAGTTTTGCAAGGAGGAAAGGGCAAAAATCCCAGGGGTAAGATGTGGCAAGCTCATAGAGACTTATCCAAAGCGACTTGGAGCTGTGATAGCCGCAAAAGGTGGCTCTACAAAGTATTGACTTTAGGGGGGGGTGAATAGTTATGCACATTGACATTTTCTGTTATTTTGTCCTATTTGTTGCTTGCTTTACAATAAAAAATTCTTCAAAAGATGTGGGCATGTTCTGTAAATTAAATGATGCAAATCCTCAAAACAATCCATGTTAATTCCAGGTTGTGAGTTAACAAAACACAACAAAATCCCAAGGTGGTGAATACTTTTGTTAGGCACTGTACATAAAGATGGTCTAGGCTATAAAAAAAATTGCCAAGACCCTGAAACTGAGCTGCCAAGACCACACAGCAGTTTTATAGGACAGGTTCCACTCAGAACAGGCCTCGCCATGGTCAACCAAAGTAGTGAAGTGCACGTGCTCAGTGTCATATGCAGAGGTTGTCTTTGGGAAAAAGAGGTACGAGTGCTGCCAGCATTGCTGCAGAGGTTGAAGGGGTGGGGGTCAGCCTGTCAGTGCTCAGACCATATGCTGCACACTGCATCAAATTGGTCTTCATGGCTGTCATCCCAGAAGGAAGGCTCTTCTAAAAACGATGGACAAGAAAGCCCAAAAACCGTTTAACAGAACACAAGCAGACCAAGGACGTGGATTACTGGAACCATGTCCTGGGGTCTGATGAGGCCAAGATAAACTTATTTGGTTCAGATGGTAACAAGTGTGTGTGGCGGCAGGTGAGGAGTACAAAGACAAGTGTGTCTTGCCTACAGTCAAGCATGGTGGTGGGAGTGTCATGGTCTCCGGCTGCATGAGTGCTTCTGCTACTGGGGAGCTACAGATCATTGAGGGAATAATAAATGCCAACATGTACTGTGACATACTGAAGCAGAGTATGATCCCCTCCCATCAGAGACTGGGCCGCAGGGTAGAATTCCAACATCATAACGACCCCAAACACACCTCCAAGAGGACCACTGCCTTGCTAAACAAGCTGAGGGTAAAGGTGATGGACTGGCCAAGCATGTCTCCACACCTAAACCCTATTGATCATCCTAAAACGGAAGGTGGAGCACAAGGTCTCCAACATCCACCAGCTCTGTGATGTCATCATGGAGAAGTGGAAGAGACTCCAGTGGCAACCTGTGAAGCTCTGGTGACCTCCATGCCCAAGAGAGTTAAGGCAGTGCTGGAAAATAATGGTGGCCACACAAAATATTGACACTTTGGGCCAAATTTGGACATTTTCCCTTAGGGGTGTACTCACTTTTGTTGCCAGCGGTTTAGACATTAATGGCTGTGTTTTGAGTTATTTTAAGGGGGCGGCAAATTTACACTGTTATACAAGCTGTACACTCACTACACAACATTGTAGCAAAGTGTCATTTCTTCAGTGTTGTCACGTGAAAAGATAGAATAAAATATTTACATAAAATGTGAGGGGTGTACTCAGGAGGACGACGTCCTGTGTATGTTCACTGTACAGATTTTTCTGTAAAGGTGAACTTAACCTTTAATTGAACAAGTTGAAGTTAGAAGCCGATTGGTTTCTGCAGCAGATTTTGCACTTTTCAATTTTAGTAAATCAACCCCAGTGTTATGCCGCGTACACACGATCATTTTTTGCGATGGAAAAAAACTACGTTTTTTAAAACGTCATTTAAATTGATCGTGTGTGGGCAAAACGTAGTTTTTTGTCTTCAAAAAAACGACCAAAAAAAAATTCCAACATGCTTGAATTTTTTGTGTCGTTTTTCAAAACGTCGTTTTTTGTGTCATAAAAAGTGATGGTGTGTGGGCAAAACGATGTTGAAAACGACCTTTTTTAAACCCGCGCATGCTCAGAAGCAAGTTATGAGACGGAGTTTCAATGGAAAAGAGTGCCGTCGAACGTGGTGTACGTCACCACGCTTTGCTAGAGCTTTGTAAAAAAACGATGGTGTGTACGCAACGTCGTTTTGGAAAATGAAGTTTGAAAAACGTCGTTTTTTTCCATGATTGAAAACGTTTTTTTTTTTCATTGCAAAAAGTGATCGTTTATTATTGTTTATTGTTTGTTTCTTATACAAGGCGCATAATTCACAAAACATGTTTGCATCGATGCGCCTGCTTCCCATCCAGTCACGTTACCAGATACATACCAAAAAGAACAAACTTTAAAAACAACATAAAATCGAGTGGTGGTTACAATAAACATATAGACATTCTAACACTCGGTAAAAACATTAAAAACTGCATAAAAAACAACAAAAAAGGAAGAGGGGGGAAAGGAAGGAAAGGGGAAAAAGGGGAAGGGGAAAAGATAGAGAAAGAGATATCTCACCCCAAACCACTAAAGGCCCTAGTGAACAACAGAGTCTTCAGATCTTTTCTGAATACCTGGTACTTCTGTTGTTGCAGGTGGCATGGAAGCAGATTCCATAACTGGGCAGCTTGAACTGAAAAAGCTCTGCCCCCCCATTTTTTCAGCCTATAAGGCCGAACCACCAATCTAGTTTGTGACGTGGCCCGTAAGGCTCTCGTCACAAACTGTCGTGTGTACGCGGCATGACTTGAACACAATGCAGATGTAGCAGCCATGGTGGGTCTCACATCCTCCGAGTGCTATCCTTATGCTGGCCATACACTATACGAAAATTCGGCTGAAAATCAGTCGTTAAGAAAGATCTTTCGTTTTTCGGCCAGTTAATGGGCACAAAACCGAAAATCGTTTGGAGGTTTTTGAGCCGAAAAAACGAAGGACAAGTTTTGGAAATTTTCTGCCGAACGAACGATAAATCGGAAGGTTGTGTTTCCCGTCCGAACCTTCTGCACTAGGTATATGTAAAAAAAAAGAACCAATTTTTTTTTAATTTATGTCCACTGAACGATTTATTCATCATTACATGATGGCACTATCGTTTGCGCTCACAACCGAACGTTAGTGTTTCGAAAGTTCGTTCGGACGATTTTTCGTGGAGTGTATGGCCAGCATTAGTTCTTAAAAAAAAAAAGAAAAAACACAACATGCAGTATAATGGAGATAGGAGGTCACACACAAAGTACTCACCTTCACCTTTGGCCGATACTTAAGGAAGAGAGTTCTTGTGTACAAACTGCAACAAAGCACATAAAAACTGTCAAAATAAAGCAATAATTATAATAATAATAATAAAAAAAAAAATAATAGAACTTTGCATGCTACGTCATAGTCACTAAATCATGACAGCTTGTAAACCAAATACGAAGGCGTCACATTCTACTGCTGAAGGAAAGTCATAAAAATGCAGATCCACCCTTGGAATGCTGTGACATACATCCATAAGTGTAGGGGACTTGCTTTTGCCCAAGATGTAGATAAAAGTTGTTGGATCTTCTATGTACTTGAAAGAGAATTTTTTTTTTTTTTTTAGAATTCATACTTACCTAGGTGGACCGATGCCGCATCTGTCCCCCGCCGGGCTCTAAAGCCGCGTACACACGATCAGATTATCCAATGGGAATTGTCCCAGGCTGTTGTCGGAAAATCCGACCGTTTGTACGCTCCATTGGACAATTTTTGTCGGATTTTCCGCAGACAAATGTGGAATAGCATGCTTTAAAATTGTACGCCAACAAATGTGTGTTGCCGGTTTTTCTAATCGTGTGTACAAAAGTCAGTCGGACAAAACTCCAAAGTACAAACACGCATGCTCAGAAGCAATGCTCACCATAACACAACATTATCAGAAGTTGCCCAAAGGATGGCGCTAAAGAGTTGAAAAAACACACAGTTTCGCATTTGTTGGCCAACAAATCTAACCAGCAGACATGTCGGGCGGACAGGTTCCCAGCCGACAGATTGGTAAGCATCAGTGGCGGCTGGTGCTCAAAATTTTTGGGGGGGCGCAAACGAAAAAAAAAATATTGCAGCCTCACTGTGCCCATCACATGCAGCCACTGTGCCATGCCACCAAATGTAGCCACTGTGCCATGCCACCAAATGCAGCCACTGTGCCATCAATTGTCACCACTGTGCCATGCCATCATATGCAGTCACTGTGCCATCAATTGTCACCACTGTGCCATGCCATCATATGCAGTCACTGTGCCATCAATTGTCACCAATGTGCTATGCCATCAAATGCAGTCACTGTGCCATCAATTGTCACCTCTCTGCCATGCCATCATATTCAGTCACTGTGCCATCAATTGTCACCACTGTGCCCAGCCTGTGCTCATTGTTGCCTCTGTGCCCCATGATGCCACTGTGCCCCATGCTGCCACTGTGCCCCATGCTGCCACTGTGCCCCATGCTGCCACTGTGCCCCATGCTGCCCCTTTCCCTGTAAAAAAATCACTTACCTGACGCTTCCATGTCTTCCCTCGATGTCTTCTGCCGCCCTGGAGAAGCTTCAGCCAATCAGGTTCCTGAAAACCAGAATCCGGGAACCTGATTGGCTGAAACGGCTGTCAGTCTAATGCAAGGACCGCAGATTGTCTGCGCTCCGAGCATAGACTTCCGAGAGCCGGAGGGCGGGACTGGAAAAGCCTATCAGAGCCACTGGCTTTGATAGGCAGTTCCCCTCAGCCAACCAGCTGTCGCTATTCGGGTAACCGGCGTCCCATGTCCGGTTATACGAATAGACCAGGCAGCTGGCAACAGTAACACACGTCCAATGCATAGCATTGAACGTGTGTTACTTGCGAGAGGGGGTGGCGCTGCAGCGCCCTCTATAGACGGCCGCCAGAACTTCGGCTAAAATGTCAAAATGACATTTTAGCCGAATAAAAGTTCTTAAAGGGCCCGTTTTTTTTTTTTAATTCTTTTTTTTTTTTGTGACTGCGGGAGGGGGGGCGGCGCCCGTGCGCCCATATGGGCGGGCCGCCACTGGTAAGCATGCTTTCAAATCTGTCGGCTGGCCAAATCCGTCGGCTCGCCCGTACACACCATCGAATCTGTTTGCTGGGACGGTCTAGCAGACCGTTTCCAGCAGACAGATTTGATCGTGTGTACGAGACCTTAGACTCATAGCTCTGTGAGCAAAGAACTGGTGACAGTCAGTCACTGCTCTCTGCCCCCCCCCCCCTCTCTGGAGAACTGGGCTGTGGAGGGGGGCGGGAGCGGCTTGCTCAGACTCTCAGCGGATCGCAAAGAGGCCGAGCCAGATGTTGGTCCAGGCTCCTGGGTGGATCCCCGCCATATGTTCGAAATCTTTCCCCAGCCTGGATTGGCCCTGTGACTTCAGCCCACTGTCTGCTGAAAGTACCCACATTTACCGTAGTGGTGAATGGAAGACCTTTTTTGCAAGTTTGAGACCTATAGAGCCTATAGTAGTGATGGGGAACTTTGGCACCCCAGATGTTTTGTAATTACATTTCCCATAATGCTCATGCACTCTGCAGAGTAGATGAGCATCATGGGAAATGTAGTTCCAAAACATCTGGGGTGCCAAGGTTCCCCATCACTGGCCTATATACACAAGAATTAACAGAAGCACCCATATCATATCCTTTCTGCTCATGTCACAATACTGTAACACGGAAGAAACTGGGATTGTAAAGATGAAGTACAACTTTCACCAGGTGTTTGGAGATTCCATAAAGAACTCGAGTGGCAACGTATGATGCATCACAATCCTGTGAATGCTATGGGGTTGATTTACTAAAACCGGGGAGTGCAAAATCCGGTGCAGCTCTGCATAGAAACCAATCGGCTGCCAGTTCTTTTTTTTTTTCCCAAAAAAACTTTTTTTGAACAAGCTCTGAAGTTAGAAGTTGATTGGCTACCATGCACAGCTGCCACAGATATTGCACTCTCCCGTTTTAGTAAAATGAATCCCAATGTGTTTAGGACCTTATTCCACTAAGGAAAAAAGGTACCGGCATATTCCAGCAATACTAGGCAAAAGCTGGCATTACCAGGTGTTGGCACATGTCATCCAATTTTTGATATTTTGCCTCATGGCACCTCCAACCTCGAAAGGAGCGGCGTGCTGACGTCACTGCGCGATATGTCCCGCTGCTTGTATGCACAGGCGTATTTACTGCTGCTGGCCGCAACATTTTATTCCTTTCTCTTTTTGTACGTCCCTTTTGCGATCCTGTTTTTAATCAATAAACCCATCATTGGTTTTTACCCATGGTGTGCTTTTGTATGTCCCCTTCTTTGAGACCTGATACCATCTCTGAACGTTTGTGGACCGGAGGAGAGGATCGACCAGCCGAGTGTTTCTAGACAGTGCTGGTGGTGGAGCGAGGAGAAGGACTGCGTGTCAACATCGCAAGGACAGAGACCCTGGCTGGGCGATAGCCACACGCTGTATTAATCCTTGCAGCTGGAAAGCGCACATTGCACTCGGTGGTGGATTCACCATGTTTGTCTGATAGAATTTCTGAAGTTTGAGTTATTAATTCATCCTTCCACATTGGAGATCATTTCACCAAAATGTTAAGCTAGTAAAGGTTAAAGTGGAGGTTCACCCTAAAAACATGTATACAACATTACATTCTGCATACTTCCAACATGTACAGTATGCTGTGTTTTTTTTTTGCTGTACGTACCGTATTATTGCTATTTATCACCCGGCTTCTGGGTTCTCACTCCCTCGGGACTAGGCGTTCCTATGCAGAGGCGCAGTGTCATGTGGGACTTCACCCAGATGATTGACGTCTTGAGAAATACTTCCCCTGGCGGATAAGGCGAGTCACGAGTTTCCGAAAGTACCCGAACTGTGAGTCTGCTCTATACGGCGCCTGCGCAGTCAGCTCTACACAGCTCCTAGTTGGTGCGCAGGCGCCGTATAGAGCCGACTCGCAGTTCGGCTACTTTCGGAAACTCGCGACGCACCTTATCCTCAGTTTTTCTCAAGACGTCAATCATCTGGGCGAAGTCCCACATGACACTGCGCCTCTGCATAGGAACGCCTACTCCCACGGGAGTGAGCACCCGGAAGCTGGGTGGAAAATAGCAATAATACGGTATGTACAGCAAAAAACAAAACAAAAAAACAGCATACTGTAAATGTTGGAAGTATGCAGAATGTAATGTTATATACATGTTTTTAGGGTGAACCTCCGCTTTAAAGTATCACTAGACCCAGGACCCTGCATTCACTATTTTTGGTCTCCCACAGAACATGGAAATGCAATTATTTTAGTGTATATAAACTGCTAAATACCTTTTCTCATCAGCAGTATATAGCAGTCTTGTGACTTCTATCAGTGTCTGGTTAAAGTTTGTAGGAGGAGTTTTCATACTTCCCTGGCTGTCCTATCAGGATGCAGGACCCCTGACCCTCTGTCTAACCAGTGCCAATTGGCCCCGTGCTGATCACATGGACGCTTCCAAAAGAAAAAAAACTCTCTAGCAATACACACCAAACTGAGCATGTGCAGCCTGACTCCAGTAACTCTGTCTTATCTGGACATGTTTTGGATACAATGCAAAGAGGGGAAGGATCTGTGCATACAGGATCAAACAGCATTTTTACACCATGCAGAGGATTAACCCCTTAGTTTCCACAGTGAGTATAACAAGCATGCCTTAATGCATATACAGACTGATTTTACTGTTGTGGGTTTAGTAACACTTTAAAGCTTTTAAATGTAAACTCTAATCACCTGACTTGCATCCCACAATGCAATGCTAACTCCTCTACCGACCATTAGTGCTAGTTCACACCAGATGCAGTTTCATGCGCTTTATTTCTGCAGTAAAAATGCATACAGTGTCTTCCAATGGCTAGTTCACACCAGTGCAGTTTCTGGTGAAAAAAAAAAGTAGAGCGTGTTGCATTTCTTCTGCACAGAACTGTACTGGAACCTAGCAAATTGTATCAAAAACGCACTGGAACTGCGTGTGGTGTGAACTGTAGGCAAAAACTGACCCAGAAAGTATCCGGAGTGCATTTTTGTGGTGTGAACTGGTCCGAACACAGCAAGTAAAGATTTGGAATGTTATAGGAACAGCTTGACATTTTAAATCTGACTACTTAGTACCCTAAAAATTCTATTTGTCCCGTTGAGTAGCCCTACAGCTGTATATCTTCAGTGTGAGATCATACAAGGCACTGCTGCCCTCAGACTGCCAGTCTATCCAGATTTGTTGAGGTCTTTACTGTCCTGCTCGCTATTCTCCTTGCCAAAAGGAGGAAGCTGGACCTGGGAGTCTGCAGTACAAAGACCTCCCAGATTAGGTCTCATCCCATTATATGGATCTACTCTTCCATCATCTCTCTTGCCGCTACCTGACCAATCCTTACCCAGACAGCTCTGACATGAGGAAGGGCAGTCCTGCCTCTACCAAGATGGTCGCCCTCACAAAAGAGCAGAACAAGGTATATCAAGTCAGTAATGGGGGGAAAAGATCAGCTGCCGGGGGCCTACAGGCACAACTGATGACTAGTCGCTCTCCCTCCACCTGTCTATTATGGACACAGCTTCTACAGTACAGGTCTTTAAAGTGGTTGTAAACCCTTTACAACCTACAGGTAAGCCTAGATTAAGGCTTACCTGTAGGTGCAAGAAATATCTCCCAGACCTGCAGTCTAGGACATGGATATGCAATTATCGGACCTCCAGCTGTTGCCAAACTACAAGTCCCATCATGCCCCTGCCTCTGCCATGCTTGATGCTGTCAGAGTCTTGCTATGCCTCATGGGACTTGTAGTTTGGCAACAGCTGGAGGTCCGCGAATTGCATATCCCTGGTCTAGGAGATATTTTCAAAAAATTGCAGTACCGATGTCTACGGCGCATTGGGCGCAGGCGCACTGAGTATGCCGCTACTCATGCCATTAGTGGCGGCTCCCGTGCGAATGCGCGGGAGTGACATCATCACTGCTCCGGCCAGTCACAGCGCCGGAGCAGCAATACCCGGAAGTCACTCCAGGTATCATGACGGCGTCTGAGGAGGCGAACGAGGGCCGCTGTGGGGGCTTGGATCTCAGGTAAGAAATTCATAATGAGCTAGTATGCTATGCATACTAGCTCATTATGCCTTTGTATTGCAGGTTGTCTTTTTAATTTTTTTTTGACAAGAGGGTTTACTTCCTCTTTAAGAGCGTAGTGTCTGAACGTTTCAACTTGGGGTGGTGTTCTAGAGCTTCCATGGTGAGCAGACAGCATATGCCGGTGTCCTGTACAATTTTATAAGGCACACAGAAGCAACAATTTCTCTTTGGTAATAAGCAATATGGCAGGAGTACCACATAAGGGGCAATAACGTGGATTTACCTAAATAAAATATGCAGGTAAGAACCCAGTCCAGTCAGTATGTGCCACCAGGCATGGAACTGTGTCACGGCCCCGACGACCGGGGGCATCTTCTGCCGTACATTCCTGGAAGAAAATAGAATGAGTTTGTTATTTGGTCATTTACAGGGAAAAGATTTAAAATGCACATATGTTTAGATCAGGGTTTCTCAATCAAGGTTCCATGGAACTCTAGGGTTGCTAGGGGTTCCTTGGGCAATGACCAAGTTCAGCCCCTAAGATAAGTTCCCACTGACTCCATTGATCAGTTTAGCCATCTATAAAGGGGGAAATTCTTCACAATGACCACAAGTGTAAGGGGCATTCTTCCCAATAACCTTCACACTTACGCATCATGAGTTACTCTATATATACATACACACACATATATATATATACACACACATACACACACACAAGTATAAGGCGACCCGAGAATAAGCCGAGGTACCCAATTTTACCACAAAAAAATGGGAAAACGTATAAGCCTAGGGTGAGAATGCACCAGCTACTGTAAGCGGAAAAGAGGGTCATGCCCATTTGCTTGCCTCACTGTGCCCAGCCTCACTGTGCCCATTGTAACATCACTGTGCCCATTGAAGCCTCACTGTGCCCGAGTCATTGTAGCTGAAATTTTTACAGGCTGCGGGCGTCTATTCATTGTTTAAAAATCGCAGTCTCCTCCTGGTCCCTTTCCGTCACAGGCGTTTCTCAGCAGACACAGTTCCGCCTATCACCGACGTTCTCTCATCCTTGGACTCAGTTTCCAAGCAGACACTGTGTTCAGTGTTCCGCCAATCATGGACGTCCTCCTGTCAGAGGATGAAAAGACAGCGGAACTGTGTCTGCTGAGAAACGCCCATCACGGAAAGGACCAAGAGGAGACTGCAGCCTGTCAATAATTTCAGGTACACCGACTCGAGTATAAGCCGAGGGGGTATTTTCAGCCTTAAAAAAAGGGCTGAAAAACTTGGCTTATCCTCGATATTATTTATATATATTATATATATTTCGGCGCTGTGTTCGAACCACTCCGCCGACATATGCCGACATATACCGAGCGCAGTACACTTGGTTATAGTTAGGTAGGCCCGGCTCCTCTCGCGTAAAGGACGTACAGAACGCACAGGACGTGACCGCGAGTGGAGCCGAGCCTGCCCGACTATACCCGAGTGTACTGCGCTCGGTATATGTCGGCGCAGTGGTTCAAACACAAGCGCGGGAAGCGGTTATCGGCGTATATCGTGCACCCACGATTTTGCCCTGATTTTTAGGGAAAAAAAGTGCGCGGAATACGCCGATAAATACGGTATATATATAGTAATTTTTATCAGGGGTTCCTTAAAAACCATAAAGATATTTCTAGGGTTTCTCTGTGTTGAAAAGGTTGAGAAAGACTGGTTTAGAGGCAAAGGCACCTTATGGTATTGAATTTCTTATATTCTTGATTTTGGAATAATACCCTGAATGGGGAAAGTTACAAAGTGAACCTGTGCTTTGTCCGTGCAGGGCAAATCAATACACCCCCATCCTTCCCATCGCCTTCCCTTTGTTCCCCAATTTTTTTTTTATTACATGCATTTACAAAGCACCATCAATTTTTGCAGCACTTTACATATTGTACAATCACATCAGTCCCTATGGAGCTTACAATCTAAGGTCCCTATATCACATTTTCTTTATCGTACATCACTGGACACAGAGCGCATAGCCATTACACTTGGGTTACATGGGTACCTTCAGGTGATGGACACTGGTGTAATCAACTTCACAGGAAGTTTCCTCCCTATATAACCCCCTCCCACTGGGAGTGCTTCAGTTTTTTCGCCAGTGTCTTAGGTGTTTGGTCACGTCTAGCTGTCCCTCCGAGGTCTCGGGACCCAGGATAACTAGCCGGATCCGTCCGAAGTGCTTCAAAGCCAAGGTGAACGGTACCCGGGCCCTGCCTGTGTGGGGTTTTGCCTATAATGCCTCTCCTCCCTGGAGGGCTGGATCCTGGGCTCCAGTGCCTTAATTTCTTCCAAGAGCTAAACGCTACTAATGCCAGGATGCTATATAGGTCCAGGTGTGTGGGTTCCCTAACAGGACCCCGGTCCCTGAAGGTCCAGGACAATACCCACGGAGATGGGGGAAGATCGGGCCTCTTGCATTTGCAATACCCTGCAGTGTGGAGCAGGTAAGAGGGAACCTGCGGGACTTGGTTCGACAGCAGGTGTCCCCCTGGGGGTCTGGGTTGGCTAATGGTATAGGCTGCATCAGCCACTATCTCCTCTATGACTTTTTAGGCAGGATGGGATGAGAGGATGTTTACCCAGATAACATGTAGATATATGTATGCTTTTTTTAAGATATGTATATGTATTTCCCCCAGGTCTGCCTGTTAGCATGCTACTGCATCCCCACGTGCTATAGGGAAGGAAACGCTGGCAACTCCTGTTTCTTAGGAAGCCTAAGGGGACAGCTTCCTCCCGGTTTTGTTACACTACCGTGACTTTAGTGTCTTGCCTGGTGTCAGTCCAGTTGCAGCGCTCCTCCACTCCTCCTTTGGCCTTCCTCTTCCTACTCAATGTTGGTTGCAGCGTGGGGGGGGGGGGGGCGCGCGCGCGTGCACGCCGCCTTTTACAGCGTCGGCGTGCGTGGGGGGGGGGGCGCGGTTCAGCAGCATCAGGCCTCAGTAAAAGCCCCTGACATCACTTCCTGGCTGGTCATTCACTTCTGTCAGCAGTGCAGAGGGAGCTGGGTGACACAGAGCGCGCAGCTGAGCCATTTTAGGCGAAACAGTGACACCTAGTGGCGGTTTGTGGATCTTCAGGTCCATACTGACCAAAAAAAAGTATCTTTTTTTTTTAAGGGACTCAGCCTTAGATCCAGCAGTATCTGAGCCGTTGCAACCTTGGGCTCTAGCTAACGGGCAGCGATGTGGTAATACTCACAGGATTTCCTCAGTATTGCCTCCTTCTCTGGGATATGGTGATTTAGTTATCTAAAATTTGGTACCATAGCCTGTTCTTATTACTGGTTCACTTCTAGCTACAACAGTTAGGTGTTGGCTACAGGGGTGTCTCAAGGTTGTGCAATGGCTCCCAAGGGACCAGGATCAGCTAAGGCTGCAAAAGGTTCCAAAAAACAAAAGGGTTCTCCGTCAGGGTCAGAGGATTTGGGCCAAGCTCTGGCGGTCCCATCCTCGCCAGATAGACCACCGACCGTCGTCTTAGATGAGCCATTGAGGGTGCTGGGGGCAGAGGCGGCCTCCAATCAACCCATTCCCGTTTATATTACACAGAAGAAATGCTAGCGACCACCCTGGGTGGACTAGAGAAGAGGTAACGGCCTTGATTGCTAACTCCTTGCCAGGAAGCAAGCGGGCTAGATCCTCGTCAACTAAATTGGTTTCCTCAGATGCGGAGGTCCTCTCTTCGGAGGAATTGGACCTGCAGGGGGATCAGGCGGACCCGATTCCCGACAGTTTGGACATTGAGGGGTCCACTATTGATGAACTTTTTTCGGCGTCATAAGCAGAGAGCTTGTGGATTCAGTCCCTGACAGACATGGTTCGCACTGCCTTTAAACTTCCAGTGTCAGAACAACTAGCCCCGGCGGTATCCTCTTTAGGTTCCTTAAAGGCACCGTTAAGTTGTGCATCTTTTCCGGTTCACCCCCTCCTGGAGAGGGACGCAGCCATTTCCTGCGTGAATAAATCTCTAACCTGTCCGGTTGAAAATGTCCAGATGTTTAAAGATCCGGTCGACAAAAAGATGGAGACCCTACTGAAGGCTTCTTTTACCACAGTAGGTGCGGTGGTTTAGCCAGCAGTGGCAGCCATTGGTGTTTGTCAGGCCTTAAAGGATCAGACTAAACAAGTATTAAGGGACATACCGGCTCAGCAAGCTCGTGAATTGGCCGACCTTCCAAGAGCTCTCTGCTTCGCAGTAGATGCTATTAAGGACTCCATTCAGCAGGCGTCCCGTTTATCTCTTCTATTAGTTCATATGTGTCGCCTTTTGTGGCTCAATAACTGGTCAGCAGAAACACCCTGCAAAAAACTTTTAGCAGGATTTCCCTTACATGGAGGACGACTATTCGGAGAAGATCTAGATAAATATATCCAGACTATATCAAGCGGTAAAAGCTCTTTCTTACCTGTTAAGAAAAGACCTAGTGGGCCCGCATTCAAGCGACAGGCCTTCGCGGGCTCGGCCCCTTCAACTTCCCGTCAGTATCGATGGCCTCCCGGGCGTTCAGCATTTAATAGCCGCCCACAAGGACAAGCTGCTGGAGGCAAGAGACCATGGTCTCGCAAGCCAGTTAAGCCAGCCATCAAATCAGATTCATGAAGGGGCGCCCCCACTCACTTGGGTGGGGGGAAGACTTAGTTTTTTTCCGAAGTATGGGAGACCAGAATCCCCGACTCTTGGGTGCGTTCCGTGGTAGCCACAGGCTACAGGCTAGAGTTTCGGGAAACCCCCCCTCCTCATTTTCAGAGGTCAAGTCTTCCAAACGACCCATTAAAAAGGGCCTCTCTTCTAAGGGCATTGGATCGCCTCTTGCTCCAAGGAGTAATTGTAGAGGTACCAGCCCAGGTATGTGGTCTGGGATTTTATTCCAACCTTTTCATAATACCAAAGCCCAACGGCGACGTCAGGCCTATCCTGGGCCTCAAACGCCTAAACCACTTTCTAAAAGTTCGGTCCTTTCGCATGGAATCTATACGTTCAGTGGCTGCCACCCTACAACAGGACGACTTTCTAGCATCTATAGACATAAAGGATGCGTATTTGCACGTGCCGATCTGCCCGGCACATCACAGGTTTCTTCGTTTTACGGTAGATCACCATCATTACCAGTTTGTGGCCCTCCCTTTCGGGTCGGCAATGGCTCCACGCGTATTCACAAAGGTCTTAGCCCGGGTTCTAGCCAACCTAAGGACAGAAGGCATTGTGGTCCTGGCATACCTAGACGATCTCCTAGTTATCGACAGATCGGCTTCCAACCTAAATCATGCAGTAGCCCGTACAGTTCGCACCTAGAGGAATTCGGATGGATTTTAAACCGAAAAAAAATCGGTATTGCAACCCACGAAGCAGTTGGAATATTTGGGCCTGCGGCTGGATACAGATTGCCAGAAAATATTTTTACCTCAAGCGAAGGTCAAGTCGATAGCTCAAACAGTTCGTTTTGTCTTAGGCAAAAAGAAGCCAACTATTCGCCTATGTATGTAACTACTGGGAAAGATGGTGGCCGCCTTCGAGGCAGTGCCCTACGCCCAGATCCATACCAGAACTCTCCAGGCAGCCATCCTCTCTGCATGGAACAAGTCCATTCAGGCATTAGATTGTCCGTTAGTCCTCTCCCCAGTGGTCCGGCGCAGCCTGTTCTGGTGGCTGACCCCTCAAAATTTGTCAAAGGGGAAATCCTTTTGCCCCATCATGTGGAAGATAGTAGCCACGAATGCCAGCCTGTCAGGTTGGGGGGCAGTTCTAGAGGGACAAACCCAGCAGGGACAGTGGTAGGAGGCAGAGAAGCTGCTTCCCATCAATGTCCTAGAGATCAGGGCTGCTCGGTTGGCCCTGGTGGCCTGGACTCCTTACCTTCGGGGCTTTCCAGTAAGGATACAGTCCGACAATGCCACAGCGGTGGCATACATAAACCACCAAGGGGGCACAAGGAGTCTAGCGGCCCAAAGGGAGGTAAATCTAATTTTCTCGTGGGCCGAAGCCCATGTACCCTGCATCTCGGCGGTGTTCATCCCGGGGATAGACAATTTTCAGGCGGACTTCCTGAGTCGCCAACGGTTACTCCCGGGGGAGTGGTCTCTTCACCCCCAGGTGTTCCAAGAGATTTGCCTAAGATTCGGAGTTCCGGATATAGACATTATGGCAACAAGATTCAACAAGAAACTAGACAAGTTCATATCCCGAGCCAGGGATCCCTCGGCCTACGGGACCGATGCGTTGGTGTGCCCCTGGCACCAGTTCTCTCTCCTGTATGCGTTCCCTCCACTACAGATGTTAACCCGCCTTCTACGAAGGATCAGGGTGGAGCACAGACCTGTGATCCTGGTGGTCCCGGCTTGGCCCCGGAGAGCATGGTATTCGCTCATCGTAAGGATGTCAGTAGGAGCACCGTGGCCGCTCCCCTTGCGCCCAGATCTGCTATCTCAGGGGCCAATCTTCCACCCTGCTTCACAGCATCTAAATTTGACGGCCTGGCGGCTGAATCCCTAATTCTTAAGGGCAGAGGCCTATCGTCTCAGGTCATATCAACTTTGATTCAGGCCAGGAAACCAGTCTCTAGAAATATTTATCACAGGGTCTGGAGGACCTATGTGGAGTGGTGCGAGTCTTAGGGATGGCATCCTCGAAAATTTTCTATTGACAGGGTCTTGCGATTCCTCCAGATTGGGGTCGACAATGGGTTGGCTCTTAGTACTCTAAAGGGGCAGGTTTCGGCTTTATTGATATGGTTTCAAAGGCCCTTGGCCACCCATTCGCTTGTTAAAACCTTCTTGCAGGGGGTCTTGCACGTGAATCCCCCTATTAGAGCTCCCCTTTGCCCCTGGAATTTAAATCTGGTCTTGTCAGCTTTACAAAGACAGCCTTTTGAACCTTTGACAGAAATTCCTCTTGTGTTACTAACCCGAAAGTTAGTCTTCTTGGTGGCTATGGCTTCTGCCAGAAGAGTCTCTAAACTGGCAGCCTTGTCGTGCAGGGAGCCGTACCTTATTCTACATAAGGACAGAGTGGTTCTGCATCCTCAGCCTTTTTTCCTTCCTAAGGTCATATCCAGTTTCCACCTGAATCAGGATCTAGTCTTACCATCCCTCTTTCCTAAACCTACTTCCAGGGAGGAAAGACTGCTTCATACTTTGGACGTCGTTCGAGCCATGAAGGTTTATCTCAGGGCTACGGAGAAGATTCGAAAGACAGATGTACTTTTTATTCTCCCGGATGGCCCCAAGAAGGGACAGTCGGCTGCCAAGTTTTCTTTGGCTAGGTGGATTAAGCAGCTGATTTTTCAGGCTTATGGTCTGAAGCGCGTTCCGCCTCCTTTATCAGTTAAAGCCCATTCTACTAGGGCTATGAGTGCCTCCTGGGCAGCACACCATCAGATTTCTATGGCTCAAGTTTGCAGGGCGGCAACCTGGTTATCCGTGCATACGTTCACTAAATTTTATAAGTTGGACGTCACAAGGGGTGCGGACGCAGCGTTTGGGCAGGCGGTCCTACGGGCTGCAGTATAGAATCCTCTGGCCCGGCACACTTCCCTTTTTTGTTGAGCTTCTTTACTTTCCTGATTATTTTTCAGTTGACTCAAGTATTTTGGTTCTAATTTAGTTGGCTATTCTTTGCCTTACGGTCTCCCTCCCTTCATGCAGCATTGCTTTGGGACATCCCATGTAATGGCTATGCGCTCTGTGTCCCGTGATGTACGATAAAGAAAAAAGGATTTTTAATAGACAGCTTACCTGTAAAATCCTTTTCTTGAAGTACATCACGGGACACAGAGCACCCACCCCTCTTTTGGGGAATATTGTTTAACCTCGGAGAAATTGCTTACTACAAAACTGAAGCACTCCCAGTGGGAGGGGGTTATATAGGGAGGAAACTTCCTGTGAAATTGATTACACCAGTGTCCATCACCTGAAGGTACCCATATAACCCATGTGTAATGGCTATGCGCTCTGTGTCCCGTGATGTACTTTAAGAAAAGGATTTTACAGGTAAGCGGTCTATTAAAAATCCTTTTTTTCAACAACACAAACAAATGGCCACTGCCTCGTTAAGGCACCTGGTATTTTCTACAGTCCGTTTCCATCCAAACGCACCATAGAGAAAAGAAGTCTGTGTCCGCTCTGCATAGCAGAGCAGACACGGACCTGTCATCTGCCTGCTCAGCGGGGATCAGCGGAGAGAACCCCAGCTAAGCAGGCATATCTGCTGGATGGGTCCACCCCATCTGAAAGAGGCTTGAGCACTGCATCCTGGATGGAAGCAAAGAAACTGACACACACCTGGGCACTGGGGATTTCCAAAGGCTCGGACAGACCTATAGGAGTGGAAAGGGAGTATGGCAAAAGGAAGCGTGCGTGTTTGTGTTATTAAAAAGGACCTGTCACCTACCCTGAATTTCGAGTGTGGGATATATAATAAAAAACAAAATGAAGAAAAACAAAACAAAAACAAAAAACCTACATACTCCCATAGATGGCTGCAGCTGTCCACAATTGGCTCTACAATGAGAGCTGAGTGATCAAAGACCACTGAACGCTCAGTTCTTGGATTTGCTCTAAAACAGAGCGGTGGCTGGAGCTCCTGGCTGTGGATGGGCAGGAAAGGCTGGCTCAGTCTCCTCGTAGCGTGCTGATAGGCTGAGCCAGCTGTCAGTCAGGAAACTGGGAGGATCTGGATGTTATTGTTGGGATCTGTGCAGAGTCTGGACCGGTGGTTCTGTCAAATTAGCCAACTCCAACCACCTCCCTTCTGAGTTGTTTAACCACTTGCCGACCATGCTGTATGGCACTCCTGCGCGAATGGCCGTAGCTGTATGGCAGGCGCTTTAAGGAGTATAGGGGTGGGTGCCCGCTGCGTGACGTAGGAGCCAATGCGCATGGCCGGCGGCTGCAATTGCTCCTGAGAAGGACAGAATAGAGATCAGGAGTAGAGACATATCTTCTGTTCCTAGTACTTAGGAGCAAGGAGTCTCTCTCCTCCTACAGTCATCCCCCACAATTATAAACACACATTAGGGAACACATTTAACACCTTAATCGCCCCCTAGTGTTAACCCCTTCCCCGCCAGTGATATTTATACAGTAATCAGTGGCTATTATTAGCTCTGATGGCTGTTGCAATGTCAATGGTCCCAAAATAGTGTCAAAAGTGTCTGATCTGTCGGATCACGGTACTTGTGACAGGGTCACGAGCACGCCGGCGCACGCGCCCAAACGGCTCACAAATTAAAGGGGGCGTATATATTACGCCCATTTACGCAGCCCTGCCATTCTGTCGACATATAAAATCGGACAATCAGCGCCAAAAAACAAAAAAGTGCAATGTGCAGCGCTGCACTATAAGGAAATAATTGTTTGGTTTATAGCGCAAAAAAATAACCGCAGAGGTGATCAAATACCACCAAAAGAAAGCTCTATTTGTGGGGAAAAAAAGGACGCCAATTTTATTTAAATATAATGTCGCACGACCATGCAATTGTCAGTTAAAGAGACGCAGCACTGCATCGCAAAAAATGGCCTGTCAGGAAGGGGGTAAATCCCTCCAGGGCTGAAGTCGTTAAACTATCAATAATTGGAGATCTCGACTAATTGCTGTTTGGACACAACACTGGCAACTGTTAACAGTCTGCTGCATGATATTATGAGCGGAGATTGTTCCTCGCCGGGCAATCGACATCACGGTCAGTCTGCCACTGCACTGCGCAGGCTCAGCAGCCACAACTATCCACATCCACCTGTAAATACAGCCACAGCAATCCGCTGGATTCTTGCCACTGCTGGAACATTTTTGCCTTCTGCACAAGGATTAAAAGTAGGATTCTGAACTTAAAATTTAAGTGTAAAAACTTACCTCCAAGTGTCACAGAAGATGTTGTCCATGTTCCAGAGTACAAATCCTATAAAAAACACTCCTAGCGAGGTGTAAGCCAGACCCCGGAGCCAGGGATACACCCTGAAAGAAAAAATCAGCATGCATTGTTAAAAAGTAAATGGCAGCATATGACAAATCATTTCCAAAGCGAAGTGCCACGAGTACTACACTGCGATCTGTACCGCGATCATAAAACCTTAAAGGGGTTGTAAACCCTCCTGGGTTTCACCTCAATGCATTAGGGTGAAAAACCTTCTCTCATGCTGCATCCCCCCCATACCTCCTGTTTTACTAAGCTGACCCCATCTTTCTCGACCCAGGGACAAGCACACCAGTGTCCCAATTCTCGTGTCCCAATTGGATAGATTAATAGCAGAGCAGCAATTGGCTCCCGCTGCCGTCAATCAAATCCAATGACGTGGGCGCCGAGGGGCAGAGTCCTGCTTTTTTAACAGAAAAAAAATAAAAAAAGAAGAGGGTTTAGTAACCCTTTAAGCTATAAAAAGATATAGGCTGGGAGTACATAACGGTAATAAATGGTTATTTGTCATTGTAATTGAGAGCCTTGTAGTTGGCTCAAGTCACCTCCTCTGCTTAGTAGTACTAAAAATGGAATAAAGCTAGAAAAGTTACTCCCAGATAAAAAAAAAAAATAATAATAACAATTAATTAAAAAAACCTTTGACCAATAGCTGCTCCCTAAAAATATTTTTTTGCACCAGCTTCAGCAGATACACTATATTACCCAAAGTATTGGGACGCCTGCCTAGTTTACACGCACATGCACTTTAATGGCGTCTTAGGCTGTAAAAAAATAAAAATATCCCATAGTTTGTACACGCTATAAATCAATAGATGCACGCCTATTAGGATTTGGTTTCTCTACCAAAAATATGTAGCAGAATACATATTGGCCTAAATTTACGAAGAAATGATTACAGAAAGTAAAAAAAATTATTATTATCTGTCTGTCTTTCTGTTTAAGGTGACCAAATACCACCAAAATAAAGCTCTATTTTCGTGGAGAAAAAGGATGTCAATTTCAATTGTGTACAGCATCGTATGATCGCGCAATTGTCAGTTAAAGTAACGCAGCGCTGTATCGTAAAAAAATGGCCTGGTCAGGTAGCGGGTAAATCTTCCTGGAGCTGAAGTGGTTAAAGATTAAGTTTAGTATAAAAAAATATATATATATATTTTGTGTACAGCTTTAGTCACACAACTTACCCCTAATGAAAGGTGTCTTATGTCCTTGCTGGTTGCTGCTTACTGTAAAAATCCTCCAATTAAAGGGTTTGTAAACCCTTTTTTTTTTTAAACAACAAACATGTCATACTTACCTCCACTGTGCAGTTTGTTTTGTACAGAGTGGCCCCGATCCTCTTCTGGGGTCCCCCGGCGGTGCTCGCAGCTCCTTCCCGCAACGGTAAACTCCCCTAGAAGAAGCGCTCTCCCTGGGAGTTACCTTTGCTGGCTCACTGCCGTGTCCATCATGTGCGTCTATAGACACAGAATGCCTGACTCGCCCCCGCTTTATTGGATTTGATTGACAGCAGCGGGAGCCAATGGCTGCACTGCTATCAATCTATCCAATCAAGAGCCGAGAACCCCCAGGCAGAGATCTAGAGCGTGTCTCCGCCATGGGAACGAACGGGCTCAGGTGAGTAAAACGGTCAGTGTCGGAATTTTTTTCACCTTAATGCATAGGATGCATTAAGATGAAGAAAAAAAAAAAAAACACAAGGGTTTACAACCCCTTTTTTAAAATGACAGATCCTTCCAGCACTGGGTTAAGGGTAGCGGGAGCAACCGCGAATGCCTCCTGATGCCTGTCCTCCCCTCTCCATTAACAAAATGTGGTTTTGTTTTCACAAAATGCAATAAGTTCTCTGAATGGAGAAGAGGTGGATAAATGACAGGATCCCCTCCTCCATTCACAGAAATTGTTGCATTCTGTGAAAACAAAGAGTTTTGATAATGAAGGGTGGAGGGAAGACTTTCACAGTCTCCTCTGCTGCTCTTAACCCATGCAGAGCCAAAAGTTCACAGCTGTCGGGGGATCAGGCATCACCGAATAGATGATTTCAAGGCTGCTTTCACACCGTTCAGTTTTTGGCGTTACCAAAAAAAATAAATCGAAAAAAAAAATGCAGGACCATTAAATGCTATGGAACTCTTCACACCAGTCTTCACAACGCACCTTCCCATTGAAAGCACTTAAACTGTTGTGGTTTTTGGTGTGTTTTTTAAGTGACATATCAATGTTTCACAGGGGCATGCCGATGCCAGGCAACCAGAAAAAAGCCTAATGCCGCGTACATGCGATCATTTCTTGGCATGAAAAAAATAACGTTTTAAAAAAATTTCATTCTAAATGATCGTGTGTGGGCTTCACATCATTTTTCGGGTTCTGAAAAAAAAAATCAAACATGCTGCATTTTTTAACCACTTAAGGACCGCCTCCTGCAGATTTACGTCGGCAGAATGGCACGGCTGGGCACATCAACGTATATATACGTTGGTTTTAGTACCCAGCCGTGGGCCGCGGGCGCGCGCCCGCGACCCGGTCCGAAGCTCCAGGACCGGGACCGCGGGATTCGCGGACCCGATCGCCGCTGCAGTGCGGCGATCCGTCCCTGGAGCGGAAGAACGGGGAGAGCCGTGTGTACACACGGCTTCCCCGTGCTTCTCTGTGGCCGGAGCATCGATCGCGTCATCCCTGTAATAGGGGGACGCGATCGATGACGTCACACCTACAGCCACACCCCCCTACAGTAGTAAACACACACATTAGGTACACATTCCCTACAGCGCCACCTGTGGTTAACTCCCAAACTGCAGCTGTCATTTCCACAGTAAACAATGCAATTTAAATGCATTTTTTGCTGTGAAAATGACAATTGTCCCAAAAATGTGTAAAAATTGTCCGAAGTGTCCGCCATATTGTCGCAGTCATGAAAAAAATCGCTGATCGCCGCTATTAGTAGTAAAAAAAAAAATAATTAATAAAAATGCAATAAAACTATCCCTTATTTTGTAAACGCTATAAATTTTGCGAAAACCAACCGATAAACGCTTATTGCGATTTTTTTTACCAAAAATATGTAGAAGAATACGTATCGGCCTAAACTGAGGAAAAAAAATGTTTTTTTATATATTTTTGGGGGATATTTATTATAGCAAAACGTAAAAAATATTGCATTTTTTTTTAAATTGTCGCTCTATTTTTGTTTATAGCGCAAAAAATAAAAACCGCAGAGGTGATCAAATACCACCAAAAGAAAGCTCTATATGTGGGAAAAAAAGGACGCAAATTTTGTTTGGGAGCCACGTCGCACGACCGCGCAATTGTCTGTTAAAGCGACGCAGTGCCGAATCGCAAAAACCCCTTGGGTCATTTGCCAGCGTATTGGTCCGGGTCTTAAGTGGTTAACGACGTTTTAAACAATGTCGTTTTTCGGGTTGTAAAAAGTGATCGTGTGTGGGCAAAAACGACGTGAAAAAAACATGCATGCTCATAAGCAAGTTATGAGATGGGAGCGCTCGTTCTGGTAAAACTAGCGTTCGTAATGGAGTAAGCACATTCATCACGCTGCAACAGACAGAAAAGCGCAAATCGTCTTTTACTAACACAAAATCAGCTAAAGCAGCCCAAAGGGTGGCGTCATCCGCATGGAACTTCCCCTTTATAGTGCCGTCGTACATCACCGATCGTGAGTGGGCAAGGCTGTTTTAATGATGAAGTTGGAAAAAAAAAAGTTTTTTCGAGATGCTGAAAAACGTTGTTTTTTCATGCCGAAAAATGATCGTGTGTACGCGGCATTAGTGCGTATGAATTTACTGTGTTTTTGCACCTGAGCAGTGTGAAAGCAGCCTTACAGTAAGCAGCAGCCAGCAGGCCATAGAACATAGAGGTGAGCTGTAAAAATAAATTACAATTTCAGCTTCAAGCTCCAAAAGATTTAATCGTTTTATAAAACAGGAAAAAATAAAAAAAATAAAAGCCCTAATTCCATGTAGGCGTGCAGGAGTCCAGTCCCACCCGTATGTGCCTTATTTTTTTTTATAAGGACCATACACTAAAACACCTGCACCACCCGGAGGTAAAGTCAGGTATTGCACCAAGAACTATATATGAAAAAAAAAAATTCTTTACAGGAACCATTTCTCTCTGTATCCAGGAATCTGTCAAAGAGATCAAATGCCCTGCTACTTAAAAAAAAAAATATAAAAAAAAGACCCCATCATATTACTCCACTAATTGGCCCAATATAACTAGAGATTGACATTTTTCTTTCTTTCAGAATCTTGCAGACGTACCAGGTAACTATATACACAGATCGAAGGACCAGCAAAAACACCAGAAAGCCGTACATGACCTAGGAGAGGGGAAAGACAGACAGTTAGCAGAGGCTCCTGATGTAATAGAAGTTATGCTGGGCACTGCAGTCTATCCCTTCGCTAGAGACCAGTGACATCACTGAGAATGTAGCCTATCCCTTCACTAGAGACCAGTGACATCACTGAGAATGTAGCCTATCCCTTCACTAGAGACCAGTGACATCACTGAGAAGGCAGCCTATCCCTTCACTAGAGACCAGTGACATCACTGAGAAGGCAGCCTATCTATTCACTAGAGACCAGTGACATCACTGAGAATGCAGCCTATCCCTTCACTAGAGACCAGTGACATCACTGAGAATGTAGCCTATCCCTTCACTAGAGACCAGTGACATCACTGAAAATGCAGCCTATCCCTTCACTAGAGACCAGTGACATCACTGAAAATGCAGCCTATCTATTCACTAGAGACCAGTGACATCACTGAGTATGCAGCCTATCCTTTCACTAGAGACCAGTGACATCACTGAGAATGTAGCCTATCCCTTCACTAGAGACCCCTGACATGACTGAGAATGCAGCCTATCCCTTCACTAGAGACCAGTGACATCACTGAGAATGCAGCCTATCCTTTTACTAGAGACCAGAGACATGGATTAGAACGAAGAAGTGTGCATATTTTGTTTTCTATAATTTCACATTGGTTAGTGTTAAAGGGTTACATTTTGAAGAAGCTGTAAAAGTTGAGGAAATATATATTTTTTAAAGATTGCCATCTAAGCTGCGGAGAAGGATCCTGTCAGCTCTTGCAATGGGAACCAGATGTGGACAAGTAATGAGCCAAGAGAGATTTCCCAGAATCCTCCACCCTTCAGATGCAGCTTTATCGGGAACAGAGCAAGCGTATGTAGAAAAGGTCAGGCGCTCAGCTGGAGAGCGGGGGCCCATTGTTGTACACCAGCTATCAGCTGTGCTGAGCACATCCACAAGGGGCTCTCTGCTCCCTGCACTGCTATTAAACATTCCATATGTACTAAATGTCTTCCACTTTCCAGCACCGCCGTGTCCTCCCAATCTCAATGCTCAGCTTCTGGCCAAGCGTGCTCCTTCCCAAGTGATCACAGGTCCATCTTACTGCAGCAGCCTGAACTAAAGTAGCTCAATTATAACGGAGGTCGGATGAAATCAAGACTAGCATCAATGTTTTTTACATTAGAGGCCAATAGTAATTTTCTACACAGGGAATTTGTTTCTAAATAAAATGTTATTATAAGTCCTATAAATCCTGATTCTCCATCCCTGGCTGCATGGCAGACAAGCCCATTCCCTGTTGCCTTTTATGTTGTCAGCGTTTAAAGTGTGTACAAAACCAAAATTATTTTTAATTTTGGATATAGCGGTGTCAGAGATAATGGTCATCAGGACAAATGGAGGGGGGAGGGGCTGTCTAACTGTATGCATTAAAAACAGAGGTTTAGTTGCACACATTTGCAAATACCTGTGTAAACTGCAGGCCCCGTCAAGGCTCTTTGTATACTGCAGTCATAACTCTAAATTTTAAAGTCTCGTCAGTGGAAGCACATGTGTGTGCTGATGAATAGATAGAGGGCAGGTGACTGGGGGTAGCCCAGCCCTACTTGCGCTGGGTGTTTGGTGTGCTCCTGCCCCTATGAGGAGGGCTGGGCTACCCCCAGTCACCTGCCCTCTATCTATTCATCAGCACACACGTGCTTCCACTGAGGATACTTTACATTTTACAGTTAGGACTGCAGTACACAGAGAGCCTTGACGGGGCCTGAAGCTTACACATATATTTGCAGATGCGTGCAACTAAACCTCTGTTTTTAATGCACACAGTTAGACAGGTGAATTTGATTTGCTGTCTGATCAGTAATTTTGAGCCTGGTTATTATGGAAACATTTTTATTTATAATTACTTATTGCTTAAAACGCATCTCATTTAAAGTCCCAACCCCCCCCCCCCCTTTTATCCAGTAATGGGGATGGAGGCGTATGTTGATCTAATGCCTCATTTCAAGCCCCAAACTTATTTTCTTTTTTCCAACAGGACCTCAGCCATTTCGCAAGTACTGTACTTACGGGATAACACAATTGTGATACGGTCACATTTGTACAGCTAAATCAACTCTGTATAGAAGCTTCTTATATTGTGATATCTGTAAGAAATGCTATCATATATGATGAAGTGAAGAATGGCACATAGTTTGTAAGAATGTCAAGAGGGAGGATTTCTTATTAGCCACTATTTCACAACCGGGAAAGCGAGACCTTGATGATGTTAGTTGTGACGAAAAGTGTAAGGGGAGCCTCACTTGTGACGTCATAACACTCACTTGTCATGTCTTTGCATATTTTGGGAGTACCTCACTTTTGTTCTTAATAAAAAAAAAGTTCATACTTTATTACACTATGGAGTTTTCCTCTTTGGTTCAATATTATTGGGCCTGATCTGATCGGTGTCCATGTGTGAGAAGAGCCAAATCCCTGCTGCCTGTTATAATGCCATTATAAGCAAGAGCATTTAGACCTCTTAAATTATGGGGTTTCTGGTAAGCGGTTCTGTGTTTTAATATGGTGAAGAAAGAAACACTGAGGATTATACTTGCCTAAACTGACCTAATTTAGTCACATTGTATTTGAGCACTCCTTTTACACACACAATATATAGATTTCACATTTTATATACGATTGTGTTTATGGATATTTTTTTCCCGTTTGCACTATAGTAGACCGTAAAAAATTAATTTAACCCCCGACTCACACCGGTGCGACTTATGCGATTTGTCAGTTCCAAGTCGCATGACAAGTTGCACCCCGTTGTCTGCAATTGAACTGTTCATATCACTGGGAGTCATGTCGAAAAAGGTTCCTGCGCCATTTTTCATGGATTTCATTACGATTTGCATAGACTTTTGTTTAATTAAGTGGCAAGCTATAATGAAATCGATAGTGCAAATTGCGACTTTAAAGTCACACTGAAGTAGAGCGATTTCAAAGCCGCACCTCTGTGAGCCAGGGGCTAGAGGGACAGCATGACATTATTTTTATTATTTTATTTTTTTAAGTGCATTATAGATGTATCCTTATGTTGATGAGTGCTGCTGGTCTTGTTGGGTCGATTTGAGCTATTCTTTATTTTTTGATCCATTATTTCCCAGTTTTGGACACCAAGCACAGATTTTATTTTGTATTCCCATTGTCTACCATGTACAGAAAAGCAGTTCTTACATGGGCAAGAACACATGTACAGTCCCTAAAAAGGGTTCCTGCACCATTTCTAAAACAATATCGCAGTTTTGAAGTTTGAGAAATCTTCCGATCCACAAATGTAGCAACACAAAAACAACAAATAGTCCAAAACATGCAGCTAATGTACCTGGTGGAATACCGGTTCCTTCCATTTTAAGTAGACCTGAGAAGAAGAAAAATTACAAAATTATTATCAGTAGACCAAACAACCCTGTACCCAACCCTACATATTCTGATTTGTAGTGGGGAATGTAAACAGAATTCTGGGGTGCATCACAAGAGGGATCAAATGATTCCTCTATATAGATCTTTAGTTACCACTAGAGCAGGGGGTCTCCAAACTTTCTAAACAAAAGGCCAATTTATTGACCTTCAGACTTTAGAGGGGCCGGACTATGGGCAGTGGTAGTGGAAATTTTCTTGGCATCAGTGGGAGTAAACATCGCCATAATTAGTATTGGGGGGAGAAGCAGTACCCTATCATTGGCAGGAATAGTGCCCCATCATTGGTTTAATTGGAATGAACAGAGCCCCTTTATTAGTATCATTGGGAGGGTAGGAATAATAACCCATCATCAGTATCATTTGAAAGCAATAATGTCCCATCATTAGTATCAGTGGGAGGAATAGTGTCCCATTATTGGTGTCAGAGGGAGGTATTGTGCTTCATTGCTGGTATCAATTGGCAGAATCATGTCTTATATCTTTGGAAGTAGTGACCCAAGGGCCGGATAAAGGCAGACAAAGGGCCACATCTGGCCCCAGGGCCGCAGTTTGGAGACCACTGCACTAGAGGGATCACAAGCAGGAGGGAGGAGTTCCTGATTCCTCTATATAGATCATTAGTTATCGCAATAGATATCACCAGCAGGAGGAAGGAGGTCCCGATACTCTTATATGGATCTTTAGTTATCACTAGAGGGATAACCAGCAGGAGGAAGCAGATCCAGATTCCTATACCGTATTTATCGGCGTATACCACACACTTTTTTTCCCTTAAAATAAGGGGAAAATCATGGGTGCGCGATATACGCTGATATCCGCTTCCCGCTCTCAGTTTGAACTGAGCCGCCGACATATACCGAGTGCAGTACACTCGGGTACATTCGGCCAGGCTCGGCTCCGTTTGTAGTCACGCTCTGTGACGTTTATGCATGAGAAGCCGAGCGTACTGCGCTTGGTATGTCGGCAGAGGCTTCAAACTGAGCGCGGGAAGCGGGGATTCGACTCGGACAGCGCTGGAGAAGCTGGGAGGACACCACCGAGGCCGCAGACGGACGCCGGACCGGACGATGGACGCCGGGCAAGACACCAAAACTGTAAGTAATAAAATGTTATAACATTTTTTTTTTACAGAAATTTTGGGGGCAACTTTAGGGGTGCGCGCTATACGCCGGAGCGCGCAATACCCCGATAAATACGGTATATAGATCCTTAGTTATCACTAGAGGGATCACCAGCAGGAGCAAGGAGGTCCCGATATCTCTATATAGATCTTTAGTTAGACTTCATTTAGAATACTGTGCCCAGTACTGCTGACCTCACTTAAAAAGTCTAAGGGATAAAACATATTAAGATCCTGATGTCTCGATATGTACAGTCTGGAGGAAAGGAAAGGAGGAATAGGAAGGAACCCTCCTGTGATGAGGTTCAGGAGGGTCGTATTTTCAGGAAGATCTAGCGGGAGGAAAACAAACTTTAGCGGGAGTATTATTTCTACAGGGAGAGGGAGAGGATATATAGACCTAAAGGGGAGTTCCAGCCAAAATGTATGTTTATTAAATATCAGCAGCTACAAAAAGTGTAGCTGCTGGCTTTTAATAAACATTCACTTACCTGCTCCACGTTCCAGCGACGCGCCGGCCGGGGCTCCGCTCCGCTCCTCTCCACCCTCCCAGGCCGGCGTCCTCATCGCAACTGTGGGCACCCGGCCGTGACAGCCTTCGGCTTCACGGCCGGGCACCCACTGAGCATGCGCGAACGGTACTGCGCATGGAAGTCCCACTCTTCCTGAAGCCCCCACTCCCCCCCCAAAAAAATTACATGCCAAATGTGGCATGTAAGGGGGTGTGGAGTGGATTAAGCGGAAGTTCCATTTTTGGGTGGAACTCCGCTTTAATGCACCACTTTTTCTGCCATTTACTTCTTTATGTTTCACATTCAGTTATTGAGACAAAGTGACAGACAGCATATTAAATTTCACACACAATATAGCAAAACGATAAAACAAAAAAATACTTACTAGTGTTACTGTTAAACTGAAAAGTCCTAACAGAAATAGCAACACGTAATTATATGAATTTCTGCCTTTGAAACATTCATATCTGCAACAAAAAAAGCATAAATTAAAAGTTGACTTCTTGAAAATTACACTTGACATCAAAAGAGCAAATCAGCATTGTCACATATATTCTATGAAGTAAAGGGACCTCCTTGTAATGAAAATGAAAGCTATTGCTCCAGACAGCAAAACAGTTTTTACCTTAAAGTATTTCCTGTATTATGGTATTAAAAAAAAAAAAAAAAAAAGCCACCTCACCCCCACATCCCTAAACACTTAATTTTTTTTCTTTGATCACTTTTTTTATTTATTTTTTATTAAAATATTTTATTGCGAGAATGAAATTACCAAGAACAATGGCTGTCAACGTTTGACCAATTGGGCCCCAGATCCCTCCTCTGCCCCTAAAATATTTTTTCAAAGCACTAAAGCCCCATACACACTATGGCCCGGATTCACATACATCGGCGCACATTTATGCCGCCGTAGCGTATCTCTTTTACCCTACGTCGGCGCAGTGCGGAGAGGCAAGCATGGAATTCACAAAGCAAATGCTCCCAACTCAGCACCGGCGTAGCGTATATTTCGTAGGCGTAAGTGGAAGTAGGTGCAAGTGGGCTGGAAGTGGGCGTGATCCATGTTAATGAAGCGTGACCCCATGCAAATGATGGGCCCGGGCGCCAGACAAGTACTTAAAATGAACTGCGCATGTGTCGGGAGGTGGACATATCCCCGTGCGCATGCGCACAACCACGTCGGAACAACTGCCTAAGATACGCCGGATCACCGTGAACGTAACCTACGCCCAGCCAGACCCACGTGGGCCCATATTCACAGACGTCCAACGTACAATATGTAGGCTTGTGTTCCCTGGTCCATACCTTTGCATGGTTTGCACCTTATCTATGGGGAATAACTTTACGCTGGACGTAAAACTTACGCAAACCGCGTAAATCATGCGCCGGGCACAAGTACGTTCATGAATCGGCGTATCGCCCTCATTTGCATATTAGAATAGAAAATCAATGGGAGTGCAATAAATATGCGCCCACTCTACACCGGCGTAGGCAAGTTACGTCGGCGTGATGAAGTCTGTTTTTAGGCGTATCTAAGTTTGTGGGTTCAGCGCACAGATATGATGGCGCATATTTGTACTTACGCTGCGTATCTGGAGATACGTCGTAGTAAGTGCTTTGTGAATCCGGGCCTATCAGTTTTCTTGCAGTTTTTTTTCTTCAGGTTTACCAAAACCATGTAGTGCAAGGGCCTGCCTGATTGCATACGAATTGAAACTCTTGAGGTTTGACCTCATAGATGGTTTTGGAAAACCTGAAGAGAAAAACCTGCAGGAAAACCGATAGTGTGTATGGAGCTTAAGGGGTTGTATACTGGAAGTGATAAAATGCTCATAGCTACCCGTTTCCTATATCATAGAGATGATCGGAGCCGCTCCGGTCTCCAAACAGCTAAATGGTCAGCCAGTGGAAACTGGGAGAACTCAGGTTTTCTCCCGCTGCTTGAAGAAGGCAATCCAGGGGCTAATTAACAAGAAAGCCAAGCACTGGCTGAAAGGAAGAAAAAACACACACACACACACAGGTGATGTCTGCATTATTCCTCCCACTGACACCAATGATGGGGCACTATTCCTCCCAATGGTGGGGCACTAAATTCCTGCCACTGACACCAATGATGGGCCACTAATCCTGCCACTGACACCAATGGTGGGGCACTAATCCTGCCACTGACACCAATGATGGGGCACTAATCCTGCCACCAACACCAATGATGGGGCACTAATCCTGCCACCGACAGCAATGATGGAACACTATTCCCGCCACTGACACCAACGGGACACTATTCCTCCCACTGACACCTACTGAGCACTATTTCTTCTAATAAAAAAATGAGGCATGATCTACACCCACTGGGCACAGTCCAGGCCCAATAAATGCCTGATGGACAATAAACTGCCCATTTGTGTAGGAAAATTTGGAGACCCCCGATATAGAGCATATTCATGGTTTTATAAACTAACAAACCTAAAAGTAGCCACTAGATGGCAGTGCAGGAGCATATCTAGCAGTTGATCATTCCAACATGATCTATTAGCGGAGACTTCTCACATGTGGAGCGCCGGTAATCGTCAGGCCTCATTCACATCTGGACTTCAGAGGTGACGGGTGTGTTTTATATGTTACCATTTTCCATATATGCATTACAGAAAGTGTCAAGGCAAGAAGTGATATTTCAGTGTGGAATAAAACCAACAGAAACTGAAAAAGGGGTATACTGCAGCTAATACATAAGAACGATTTGCCCACCTTGAGATCCGTTTACCAGCAGTGTTGTAAGTAACGGAGTTACAATGAACGCAGTTACCTAACGCAGCCCCTTTTGAGGGTAACGAGTAATCTACCTGATTACTCTTCCCCTCACGGTAACGCAGTTCCCATTACTTGGACGGCGTTACTGCAATTACATCTACCGCCACTAGATGGCAGCAGAGTAATTGCTTCTGCCGGCGCTGTGAATATGACTATGGGTGGAATTTCGCTTTAGAATCATGTGACCGCTGTGATGGCCTGTCACAGCAGTCTGAAAACTCCCAATCGCAAGGGGCCCTGGATACAATGAGCCCCATCCGCCTCACACTGACCTATCACCGGGGAAAAACTCACATCGATCACACACACTGTGTGCGCAACCTGATCAATGATCCGGGGAACACATGGCCGGAACAAAATGTTCCACAGAACAAACGTTCCCTATACAACACAGTGTACACAGCGACATCTAGTGGTCAACATGGTAAGTGCAGGACACCTATACAGACCAATGATAAGCAGGTTATTTTTGGTCAGTGATTTCATCTCTTCATCAAACAACAAAGAAAAATCTGACAACCCCCATTCCAGATCCCTTGCATCTAATAAAGCTTATATAAGATAAATAAAATAATAAACAATAAACTATAGAAAATTCTTATAAAGCCTAATATAAGATTTTAAATTACAGACTCTGTAAACGTCAAGGGAATGTATATTATAAACACACATTTTAATCCAGCTTATAATTTGGATGTAATATGTAGCAGATGGATAAGGGTTTTAAGTCCTATTAGCTGCACATACATGGTGGGACGGATGCACCTAGGCTGGGATATACACAAGATCACCATTTGTTTCCGGTTTTCTTCTCTTAAGGATCTGGCGTTCTTTTGTCTTGGAGTATCAACTCACTGCTCCCTGGCAAGCGCCCGTCATCTGCTTCTCAACAAAGCATTGCTAAGTAACTAATTACTTTTTCAATGTAGTAACTGAGTCACTAACGCAATTACTTTTTCGGAGAAGTAATTTGTAACTGTAACTAATTACTTTTTTAAAGTAAGATGAGCAACACTGATCACCAGTGATAATAATTATATCTTAGGTGACCTAAAGTGGCAACAAACTAATAATGTCTATTCAAGTTGTATTATTAAAGACGACTTCTGGTAAAATTCTCTCAGCAAATCAATCCCTAGGGCCCTTGACACTTGCAGACGGCATTGGCTCCCGCTGCTGCCAATCAAACGCAGTGACACGGGAGTCAGGGCCGAGTCTCTGTCAATGGATGCAGCAGCAGGACTCGGGAGCGCACCCGTACGAGTGCCCCAATGGAATGCAGCTCTCCGTGGGGGCACTGGAAGATGAGGCGTGCCAGCGGGGGACCCTAAAAAAAGAGGATCTGGGCTGCTCTGTGCAAAACCCTTGCCCAGAGCAGGTAAGTATGACTATTTTTTTTACAACAAACAAGACAAACCTTTAGAATCACTAAATATTTGCATGGGGAAATTTGTCCAGGTTTATTTTTTTTTTCCATGCAACGGTATGGCTAGCTTTACTGTAGTAAAGTATGCCAACCTGACTGTGCCATCTGGCATGGATGTCTGAATCATAAGACTGGGCGATCAGAAATACAATTTTTTTTGTCTTGTGTAACAGTTTATAAATCTGTATTGTTTGTATATTTAGCCGTCTGTCTGGAGCTCAGCTTCAAAAAAATAAAAATGGAAAAAAAAAAGGAAAAGAAGTTACTTACAGGCAGTAGACAAAGACACTACAGCTGTATATCATGGGCAATTCATCCAGCAGCTAAACAGAAGGAAAAAGGAAAAAACACACAAGCATTGTTACACAATAGAATCCTCCTAGACATGCATGCTCCCTGCCGGGGACCTGTGGGCTAACCCTAGGGACTATGCTCAACCGAAAGTCACCAGTCCGGATGGGGATATGGGAGTTTCTATTGGCACATTTCTGAAGCTGCACACTGGAGGGCCGTCATCCCTCTCCTATTCTATGCATGAAGGTAAAACCCTCTTCTGTGTGCAGCAGCAGCCCCCCCCCCCCCCCCAATATTTACCTGAGCACACAACTGATTCAGCGATGTGCACAAGCTCAGCTCTCCCAGGTATCTTCCTCCTCATTGGCTGAGACCGCAGTGCTAGCCATGGGCTCTCACTACTGTCAATTACAGCCAGTGAGCCAATGAGGAGAGAGCGAGGGTAGGGCCAAGCTGCGCTGTATGTGTGAATGGACACACAGAGCAGTGGCTTAGGAGTGAACCTGCTTGGGTGCCCCAAGAGTAAGCTGCAAACTAGGCAGGAGGGAGGGGCCAGGAGAACTGAAAAGGGGCCCGAGAAGAGGAGGATCGGGGCTGCTCTGCGCAAAAACCACTACACAAAGCTGGTACGTATAACATGTTTGTTATTTTTAAACAAGAGAAAAAAAAAATCTGCCTTTAATATTCTTTAATTCTATAAAATTTAAAGAAGAATTATAACTACCTATAAAAAAAATAAAAAAAAGGGGACCAAATGTATGTAGCACTTGGTCCTGTTTTGATCTGTGTCATTAAATCATTATTGTGTGGTATAAGCCGGTTCAATAGACACCAGCCGACATTCAGCCTGTGTGTACGGCAGTCAAACAGAAGCTGGCCAAGTGTCCGGCTTCCGTTGAAGGGGCATGACTGAAAAAGGTCTGTCGATCAGCGCTCTACAATAGCTCAGTGGGGGGGGGGGGGGAATTGCATTGCATTGCATAGTTAGTACTGGATTTTTTTTTTGTAGGGTAATGTTTTTTTTAGTTAAAAATAACAAACATGTTATACTTACCTGCTCTGTTGTAGTGGATTTGCACAAAGCAGCCATGATCTTCCTCTTCTCGGGTCCCTCTTTGGTGCTCCTGGCCCCTCTCTCCTGTTGAGTGCCCCCCACAGCATACAGCTTGCTATGGGAGTACCCAAGCCACAGCTCCCTGTGTCAATGCAGACACGGAGCCACGGCCTGGGCCCGCCCCCTTTCACTCATCATTGGCTAACTGACTTTGATCGACAGTAGCAGGAGCCAATGGCGCTGTAGTGCTGTCTCAGCCAATGAGGGGGGGAAAAGGCCTGGGCAGCTGAGACATCACTGCAACATAACTGGATCTAAATGAGGCTCGGGTAAGTATTAGGGGGGCTGCTGCATACAGAAGGCTTTTTATCTTAATGCATTAAAATAAAAAAACTTCTGCCTTTACGATCACTTAAAGGGTCACTAAAGGATTTTTTTTTTTTTTTTTAGCTAAATAGCTTCCTTTACCTTACTGCAGTGCTGTTTTCATGTCCTCATTATTCGTTTTTACTTTGAAGTTGCTGTAATCCTGCTCTGATCTCCACACTTCCTGGTTGTCTGTTTCCTTATAACCACAGTGCTGGGAGCTTTCTCACTGTGGTCACTAATCAAGGAGGTGTGATTAGGGTGTGTAAACTGAAAGTAGATTGGGCTGAGGGGTTTTAGACAAACCATCACTGCCCTCTATTGGCTCTCTGGCTCTGTACATCAGAGAGACAGGAAACAGCAGCAAAAACGAAACTAAAACTGTAGGTTGATTATATGATTGATTTTTATCTATTTTTAATCATTTTTAAAAAGGAATCAGTTAACTTTTATGTCTTTATATCCTGTAAACAGTCATTTCAGCCCAATTTTTTTTTTCCTTTAGTGACCCTTTAAACTAATAGTTAGGGTTGTCCCGATACCGATACTAGTATCGGTACCGATACTGAGCATTTGCGCGAGTACCTGTACTTAGAGAGCGGGTGGGGAGGGGGCGGAGAGCCACCGCCTAGATGATCAGCGCGAGGCAGATGATCCCCTTGTCCAGGCAATTTGATAGACAGATCACCCATCTAATCGGATGGGTGATCTATCAAACTGCCTGGACAAGGGGGAGGGGCTATGACGTGGCGCGGCGGGGAACACACACACAGCTATTCAAAATTAAAGCTGTATGTTCCCCGTGCTGATCATCTAGGCGGTGGCGGGGAGGAGGAGGAGGGCTTGGCTTTCTCTGTGGGGAGTGGGAACATGGCTGCATCTCTGGGGGGACATGGCTGCATCTCTGGGGGGACATGGCTGCATCTCTGGGGGGACATGGCTGCATTTTTCGGGACACATTTAAAAAAAAGTATCGGTAATCGGTATCGGTGAGTACATGAAAAAAAGTATCGGTACTTGTACTCGGTCCTAAAAAAGTGGTATCGGGACAACCCTACTAATAGTGTGTATTAGGCTTTAGTCATCGGAACTCTATAACTAAGCCCTGTGGGCGAGGTGAAACGTGTTAGTGGCCATGGCCTAGAAGGATCCTAGACTGAGCCCGCTTTCCATCTGTACCTCTACATGGGCTGTTTGGAGTGTGACATCTCTATACTTAGTATTGCATTGTGCTTGGATGAACACTACAGATGCCGGTACCCAGATCTAGTAGATCACTGGAGCAGAACACTTGAAGTGGTGTTCTAAGACTAAGCAATTGAATGGGGTCACGAGAGAGGCCCCCGGAACCCTCCAGCATAGAAACCTTCAACACCACAGGGAAGCCTCCGCTATGACAGATGGGAGCTAATCTTATCAGTTTCCTTTAATAGTTACCTGCATTTCATATTGCAGTGTCATGTGGAAGAACCAGGATCCCAATCCCACAGCTGAAAGGAAAGAAAGGGGATGGTTAGGGCATCCGTAATGCAATGCTGTGAATACAGTGTCATGTCAAACAAATAAAGCCAGCGGCGGAGGAAAACGGTCTAAAATCTGTAGTAAACTGCCGGCAATTATTATTATTATTTTTTTCTAAACTGCAAGGCAACGTCATAATGTGCTAGTATGCATCGCATACTAACTTAATTTAGAACGAAGCCTTCAGAGTGCATGCAACGGTTATGTCACCAGTGGCGGTGCGTCCATAAAGGGCGCTGGAGCGCCGCCCCCCTCTCTCCTGCACTGCTCTACGACCATAGTCTATCTATGGCCGCAGCCGACACCCCTTATTCAGGTGTCTGGCCCCTTTTCAGGCAACGGGCACCTGAATTACACCGGCGGGGGTGTTTTTTGGAAGCACCCAATTAGAACCATAGGCTCTAATAGGCACCCAAAAAGGTGAACAGCGGGCGCCATGCTGGGCGTTGGCTGTTCACTCAGCTGTGTGTTCGCAAAGCGAAAGAATTAGCTTTGCCAACACTGAATCCGCCTCTCAGCCAATCAGGTTGCCGGGTCTGTCACCAGTCATCTGATTGGCTGAAATGTCAGGCGTTTGGATTGGATGCCTGAGAGAGGACTGAAAAAGACATGGAGGACGTGCAGGAGAGCGCCGCTGACCCGCTACGATAAAGGTAAGTGAAGGCAGCATTTGATGGGGCACAATAGCGGCAATTGATGGGCACACTGGCAGCATTTGATGGGGCACAGTAGTGGCAATTGATGGGCACACTGGCAGCATTTGATGGGGCACAGTAGCGAAAATTGATGGGCATAATGGCAGCATTTGATGGGGCACAGTAGTGGCAATTGATGGGCACACTGGCTGCATTTGATGGGGCACAGTAGTGGCAATTGATGGGCACACTGGCTGCATTTGATGGGGCACAGTAGTGGCAATTGATGGGCACACTGGCAGCATTTAATGGGGCACAGTAGCTGCGTTTGATGTTTTATTTTTTAGTTTGTTTGCGCCCCGTGCCAGTTTTTTTTTTTTTGGCGAGTGTTCCTCTTTAAGATCCTCAGCGCACAAGCCTCACCGCAAGTCGGATCCTGATGATCCGACTTATGATGCGACTTCAAATCAATGGGCTCTCATAGGGAACCATTGATTTTGAAAAGAGGCAGAGAAACGCTGCTAAAAGCTAGCACGTGCATGAATGCCAATGCAAAGAGCTACCAAAAGCACATTTTTACAGCCGCTTTTTCCTGCCGTTGTTAGCGGCTTTGCAGCTAGTTGTCTAACACCCTGGGTGCATATGGCCCAAGTGTTTTTTTTTTTTTTAACCACTTGCCGACCACTCGCCGCAGTTATACTGCAACAAGGCGGCTCTGAATCGCCATACCGGTAGGTGTATTAAGTACAGTGGGCTGATGCACGCAGCCAGCGGCCGCGATGTCTGCCTGCCATCCACGATCGCTCCCCAGAAGTGAAGAACGAGGATCTGCCAGTGTAAACAAAGCAGATCCCCGTTCTGTCAGGGGAGTACAGTGTGATCGTCTTTTCCTAGTGATTAGGAAGAGCGATCTCTCTGTACTCCCAAGACACAGTTAACATTTGACCCCTTGATCGCAACCCAAGTGTTTACCCCTTTCATGCCAGTGTAATTTATACAGTAAATCAGTAGACAAAAGATATCTCCCACGGGACTTTGTTGCCGCAACAGATATCACACAATTACAAATTGGTGTATAAAAAGTAAAAAAAAACAAAAAAACACTTGAACAACAGGTTTAAACATTGGCTAATCTAGACACTTCACGTGCTGATCTTACACCATTCCTACAATATACAAATACTGCATGGATACATGAAAATTAAAATAAAATTGAATATCCACCAAGTCAACCCAACACGGTTCAACTTATATAAAGTCTTCATCAGGGGATAAGGAAGTGGAACCCCATTGACGTCACACATGACGAAACGAGTGCTCTAATTGCGACACATAATTTATGTGTTGACACATTAGCGAGGTCTTTTAGCCTATCAGCTTTAAAATATCCCAGCTCATCAAGCATACAAACCCTTTATTTTCTTGTCCTATAACGTCTGTGCCGGGATCAAGAGTCTTACCAGTTCCTATCCTGATAAAGTTGGCTGCAGACCCAGAGCTCACTGCATATAAAATTATATTAGAGATAACAAACCCAGCATCCTCTGGCTGGAAAGCTGGACGCAGGTCCAAAAGTAATGCCACGGCTACATTCCCTTTTTAGCAACTGGAAAACTCATATCTGATCTCTTTGCTCAGAATGGATCTTTGTGTACAGTGCCTTGACAAAGTATTCATACCCCTTGAAATTTTCCACATGTTGTCATGTTACAACTAAAAACGTAAATGTATTTTAATCAGGATTTTATGTGATCGACCAACACAAAGTGGCACATAATTGTGAAGTGGAAAGAAATGCGATTTTCAACATTTTCTTTTTTTACAAATAAATATGTGAAAAGTGTGGCGTGGATTTGTATTCAGCCCCCATTACTCTGATACCTCTAACAAAAATCTAGTGGAACCAAATGACCTTCAGAAGTCACCTAATTAGTTAAAAAAGTCCACCTGTATGCAATTTCATCTCAGTATAAATACAGCTGTTCTGCGAAGCCCTCAGAGGTTCATTAGAAAACCTTAGAGAACAAACAGCATCATGAAGACCAAGGAACACACCAGACAGGTCAGGGATAAAGTTGTGGAGAAGTATAAAGCAGGGTTAGGTTATAAAAAATATCCCAAGCTTTGAACATCTCACAGAGCTCTCTTCAATCCATCATCCGAAAATGGAAAGAGTATGGAATAACTGCAAACCTACCAAGACATGGTCGTCCATCTAAACCAGGCATGTCCAAAGTCCGGCCCGCGGGCCAATTGCGGCCCACTTTATGGTTTAATGTGGCCCCCTTGGTAATTTGGATATACATATATCTTTTGTGGCCCCCAGGCCACAAAAGATATATACTGTATTTATCAGTGCTGCCTTGGAGAGGACAGGGAGGAGGTGGGATGAGCGCCATCAGATTACATACAGGAGAATCTCCTGTTTACTCAGCGGCGTCTGTAATTGGAAGTCCTGTCTCCTGGGCGGCCATTGGATGACTGTTCTGTTGATCATACGAGGCGGGACTTTGTATTAAAGAGGCCACCATGTAAAACAGAAGATTCTCCTATCTATAATCTGTCGGCGGTCGCCCCGCCACCCTGCCTATCCCCCTCCGATCATTTGCTTTACAGTTATTTAAAATGCAAGTTTTTTTCCTGAAACTCCCCTCTTAAAGTGAAGGTGCGTTTTATATGCCGATAAATACGGTATATCCAAACAATACACCCAAGCTAATCTCTTCACCACACAGAGCCACAAAGGCAAGAGAATTCTTGTTGGGCCGTGTATTGGTGCTCGAACGAACACACTTAGACCGAATTTTAATGGTTCAAAGAATGTCAGGCAAAATGGTCGGCCCTCACGCATGTTCACTTCATCAAATCTGGCCCTCTTTGAAAAAAGTTTGGACACCCCTGATCTAAACTGACAGACCGGGCAAGGAGAAAATTAATCATAGAAGCAGCCAAGAGTCCCATGGTAACTCTGGAGGAGCTGCAGAGATCCACAGCTCAGGGGAGAGAATCTGTCCACAGGACAACTATTAGTCGTGCAACTCCACAAATCTGGCCTTTATGGAAGCGTGGCAAGAAGAAAGCCATTGTTAAAAGAAAGCCAAAGAAAGAAGTCCTGTGTGCAGTTTGAAACCACGTGGGGGACACAGCAAACATGTGGAAGATGAGACCAAAATGGAACTGTTTGGCCTAAAAGCTAAACGCTATGTGTGGTGGAAAAGCAACACTGCACTTCACCCTGAACACACCATCCCCACTGTGAAACATGGTGGTGGCAGCATCATGTTTTGGGGATGCTTTTCTTCAGCAGGGACAGGGAAGCTAATCAGAGTTGATGGGAAGATGAATGGAGCCAAATACAGGCAATCTTAGATGAAAACCTGTTAGGCCGCGTACACACGATCAAATTTATCTGCTGAAACTGGTCCGACGGACCGTTTCAGCAGACATCTCCGATCGTGTGTACGGGCTAGCAGACAGGTTTTTCCAGCAGACAAGTTTTAAAGCATGCTTTAAAACGTATCTGCTGAAAACCCGTCCGTCCGACATGTCCTCTGGTTAGTACACCTAACCAGCGGACAAAAATCTCCCGCATGCGTCGAATGGATTCGACGCATGCGTGGAAGTATTTTACTTCCTGGAGTGGTGACGTGGCGGCGTCAACGTCACGTCACCGCGTCCTCAGCCCAAGGGGATTTTCGTCCGATGGTGTGTACACGCCATCGGACCAAAATCAGATAAGACATGTCCGCTGCAAATGGTCCGTCGGACATGTTTGAGCGGACATGTCTCATCGTGTGTACGCGGCCTTAGAGTCTTCAAAAGACTTGAGACTGGGGCAGATGTTCACCTTCCAGCAGGACAACGACCCTAAACATACAGCCAGAGCTACAACGGAATGGTTTAGATCAAAGCATATTCATGTGTTAGAATGGCCCAGTCAAAGTCCAGACCTAAATCCAATTGAGAATCTGTGGCAAGACTTGAAAATTGCTGTTTATAGACGCTCTCCATCCAATCTGACAGAGCTTAAGATATTTTGAAAAGAAGAATGGACAAAACTTACAGCTGTAATTGCAAAGAAAGAAGGTTCTACAAAGTATTGACTCCGGGGGGCGCCATACAAATGTACCCCACACTTTTCAGATAATTGTGTAAAAATTATAAAAAAAATTTTTATTGAAAATCATTTATCATTTTCCTTCCAGTTCACAATTATGTGCCCCTTTGTGTTGGTCTATAACATAAAATCCCAATAAAATACTTTTATGTTTTTGGTTGTGGCATGAGAAAATGTGGACAATTTCAAGGGGTATGAATACTTTTTCTGGGCACTGTATATGCTTTTAGGACACATAACTGCAGACAAAGCATTCCTATAGCGGTTCTCATTGAGTCACCAGATAAGAGCAGAATGGCACCTTTTATTTATAGAAGGAGGTTGCACCCAATGCAGTGCTTCCTATGAGTGTAACGGAAAATATTTGCTTACCATAACTGTGTGTGACATCACTAGAGGCCCCAAGTAGATTTTCTTTGTCCTTTGTGATCTTCCAGAAAAACTGGTTCCCGAATGAGGTGATTTTAGGCCAGTAGAGATTTGTATGTATATATTCTGAGACATACGCAGATTTTCACTATCCCACACCCTCCCTCGCATCTCTAGGAGATCACACCCGCTATAATCACCACTCCTATGAAATGGAGGCAACTCATCGTCAAGACGCTAAGTGCTGTCAAAACTCCTAATATTTCTATCATACAATGAAGTCAGGCCCTGCTTATTGATCTCAGGTGCGGGGGCTGAATGTGGGAGGATCCAGACCACTACTGAGGTGTAGCTCAGGCGCCAGGATGCAATTTCCAGTCGCCATTGTCACCTGGCGCCTGGGTTTTGTTGAGCCATGTGCTATCCATTTCCACTTTATGCTGATGATACAGGATTTAATCTATTACACCAGGGCTTGACAAATTTGCTTGAAATCTAGGAGCCAGCTAGAAAAGTTAGGAGCCAGTATTTTTTTTTCAGCATGTTGAATAGCTGGCTTCTGTCGGACCGAGTGCCATACACACGGGCCAAATGGCAGCCAGTTTTTATTGAACCGACCAATGTCGCCCGGCATTCGCCCCGTGTGTACAAGGCTTGATGGTGTGATGGGCAGCAGTTCACAGTACAGCAAGGTGGGGATCATAGGAGATCCAGTAACTCATGCCACCCTAGGCTCCATACACACGGGCGCCTCTGCCAAGCAGAATCTGCTTGCTCATCGAAGATTTTTCCGCTAACCCCAGGAGAGGGACGGGCTGACAGGCAGACAGAGAGGGAAGGGCTGACAGGCAGACAGAGAGGGAAGGGCTGACAGGCAGACAGAGAGGGAAGGGCTGACAGGCAGACAGAGAGGGAAGGGCTGACAGGCAGACAGAGAGGGAAGGGCTGACAGGCAGACAGAGAGGGAAGGGCTGACAGGCAGACAGAGAGGGAAGGGCTGACAGAGAGGGAAGGGCTGACAGAGAGGGAAGGGCTGACAGAGAGGGAAGGGCTGACAGAGAGGGACGGGCTGACAGAGAGGGACGGGCTGACAGAGAGGGACGGGCTGACAGAGAGGGACGGGCTGACAGAGAGGGACGGGCTGACAGAGAGGGACGGGCTGACAGAGAGGGACGGGCTGACAGAGAGGGACGGGCTGACAGAGAGGGACGTTCTGACAGAGAGGGACGTTCTGACAGAGAGGGACGTTCTGACAGAGAAGGACGTTCTGACAGAGAAGGACGTTCTGACAGAGAAGGACGTTCTGACAGAGAAGGACGTTCTGACAGAGAAGGACGTTCTGACAGAGAAGGACGTTCTGACAGAGAAGGACGTTCTGACAGAGAAGGACGTTCTGACAGAGAAGGACGTTCTGACAGAGAAGGACGTTCTGACAGAGAAGGACGTTCTGACAGAGAAGGACGTTCTGACAGAGAAGGACGTTCTGACAGAGAAGGACGTTCTGACAGAGAAGGACGTTCTGACAGAGAAGGACGTTCTGACAGAGAAGGACGTTCTGACAGAGAAGGACGTTCTGACAGAGAAGGACGTTCTGACAGAGAAGGACGTTCTGACAGAGAAGGACGTTCTGACAGAGAAGGACGTTCTGACAGAGAAGGACGTTCTGACAGAGAAGGACGTTCTGACAGAGAAGGACGTTCTGACAGAGAAGGACGTTCTGACAGAGAAGGACGTTCTGACAGAGAAGGACGTTCTGACAGAGAAGGACGTTCTGACAGAGAAGGACGTTCTGACAGAGAAGGACGTTCTGACAGAGAAGGACGTTCTGACAGAGAAGGACGTTCTGACAGAGAAGGACGTTCTGACAGAGAAGGACGTTCTGACAGAGAAGGACGTTCTGACAGAGAAGGACGGGCTGACAGAGAGGGACGGGCTGACAGAGAGGGACGGGCTGACAGAGAGGCAAGGGCTGACAGAGAGGCAAGGGCTGACAGAGAGGGACGGGCTGACAGAGAGATACGGGCTGACAGAGAGGCAAGGGCTGACAGAGAGGCAAGGGCTGACAGAGAGGCAAGGGCTGTCAGGCAGACAGAGGGAAGGGCTGTCAGGCAGACAGAGAGGGAAGGGCTGTCAGGCAGACAGAGAGGGAAGGGCTGTCAGGCAGACAGAGAGGGAAGGGCTGTCAGGCAGACAGAGAGGGAAGGGCTGTCAGGCAGACAGAGAGGGAAGGGCTGTCAGGCAGACAGAGAGGGAAGGGCTGTCAGGCAGACAGAGAGGGAAGGGCTGTCAGGCAGACAGAGAGGGAAGGGCTGTCAGGCAGACAGAGAGGGAAGGGCTGTCAGGCAGACAGAGAGGGAAGGGCTGTCAGGCAGACAGAGAGGGAAGGGCTGTCAGGCAGACAGAGAGGGAAGGGCTGTCAGGCAGACAGAGAGGGAAGGGCTGTCAGGCAGACAGAGAGGGAAGGGCTGTCAGGCAGACAGAGAGGGAAGGGCTGTCAGGCAGACAGAGAGGGAAGGGCTGTCAGGCAGACAGAGAGGGAAGGGCTGTCAGGCAGACAGAGAGGGAAGGGCTGTCAGGCAGACAGAGAGGGAAGGGCTGTCAGGCAGACAGAGAGGGAAGGGCTGTCAGGCAGACAGAGAGGGAAGGGCTGTCAGGCAGACAGAGAGGGAAGGGCTGTCAGGCAGACAGAGAGGGAAGGGCTGTCAGGCAGACAGAGAGGGAAGGGCTGTCAGGCAGACAGAGAGGGAAGGGCTGTCAGGCAGACAGAGAGGGAAGGGCTGTCAGGCAGACAGAGAGGGAAGGGCTGTCAGGCAGACAGAGAGGGACGGGCAGACAGAGAGGGACGGGCTGACAGAGAGGGACGGGCTGACAGAGAGGGAAGGGCTGACAGAGAGGGAAGGGCTGTCAGGCAGACAGAGAGGGAAGGGCTGTCAGGCAGACAGAGAGGGAAGGGCTGTCAGGCAGACAGAGAGGGAAGGGCTGTCAGGCAGACAGAGAGGGAAGGGCTGTCAGGCAGACAGAGAGGGAAGGGCTGTCAGGCAGACAGAGAGGGAAGGGCTGTCAGGCAGACAGAGAGGGAAGGGCTGTCAGGCAGACAGAGAGGGAAGGGCTGTCAGGCAGACAGAGAGGGAAGGGCTGTCAGGCAGACAGAGAGGGAAGGGCTGTCAGGCAGACAGAGAGGGAAGGGCTGTCAGGCAGACAGAGAGGGAAGGGCTGTCAGGCAGACAGAGAGGGACGGGCTGTCAGGCAGACAGAGAGGGACGGGCTGTCAGGCAGACAGAGAGGGACGGGCAGACAGAGAGGGACGGGCTGACAGAGAGGGACGGGCTGACAGAGAGGGACGGGCTGACAGAGAGGGACGGGCTGACAGAGAGGGACGGGCTGACAGAGAGGGACGGGCTGACAGAGAGGGACGGGCTGACAGAGAGGGACGGGCTGACAGAGAGGGACGGGCTGACAGAGAGGGACGGGCTGACAGAGAAGGACGTTCTGACAGAGAAGGACGTTCTGACAGAGAAGGACGTTCTGACAGAGAAGGACGTTCTGACAGAGAAGGACGTTCTGACAGAGAAGGACGTTCTGACAGAGAAGGACGTTCTGACAGAGAAGGACGTTCTGACAGAGAAGGACGTTCTGACAGAGAAGGACGTTCTGACAGAGAAGGACGTTCTGACAGAGAAGGACGTTCTGACAGAGAAGGACGTTCTGACAGAGAAGGACGTTCTGACAGAGAAGGACGTTCTGACAGAGAAGGACGTTCTGACAGAGAAGGACGTTCTGACAGAGAGGGACGTTCTGACAGAGAGGGACGTTCTGACAGAGAGGGACGTTCTGACAGAGAGGGACGTTCTGACAGAGAGGGACGTTCTGACAGAGAGGGACGTGCTGACAGAGAGGGACGTGCTGACAGAGAGGGACGTGCTGACAGAGAGGGACGTGCTGACAGAGAGGGACGGGCTGACAGAGAGGGACGGGCTGACAGAGAGGGACGGGCTGACAGAGAGGGACGGGCTGACAGAGAGGGACGGGCTGACAGAGAGGGACGGGCTGACAGAGAGGGACGGGCTGACAGAGAGGGACGGGCTGACAGAGAGGGACGGGCTGACAGAGAGGGACGGGCTGACAGAGAGGGACGGGCTGACAGAGAGGGACGGGCTGACAGAGAGGGACGGGCTGACAGAGAGGGACAGGCTGACAGAGAGGGACGGGCTGTCAGGCAGACAGAGAGGGAAGGGCTGTCAGGCAGACAGAGAGGGAAGGGCTGTCAGGCAGACAGAGAGGGAAGGGCTGTCAGGCAGACAGAGAGGGAAGGGCTGTCAGGCAGACAGAGAGGGAAGGGCTGTCAGGCAGACAGAGAGGGAAGGGCTGTCAGGCAGACAGAGAGGGAAGGGCTGTCAGGCGGACAGAGAGGGACGGGCTGACAGGCGGACAGAGAGGGACGGGCTGACAGAGAGGGACGGGCTGACAGAGAGGGACGGGCTGACAGAGAGGGACGGGCTGACAGAGAGGGACGGGCTGACAGAGAGGGACGGGCTGACAGAGAGGGACGGGCTGACAGAGAGGGACGGGCTGACAGAGAGGGACGGGCTGACAGAGAGGGACGGGCTGACAGAGAGGGACGGGCTGACAGAGAGGGACGGGCTGACAGAGAGGGACGGGCTGACAGAGAGGGACGGGCTGACAGAGAGGGACGGGCTGACAGAGAGGGACGGGCTGACAGAGAGGGACGGGCTGACAGAGAGGGACGGGCTGACAGAGAGGGACGGGCTGACAGAGAGGGACGAGATGACAGAGAGGGACGGGATGACAGAGAGGGACGGGATGACAGAGAGAGACGGGATGACAGAGAGGGACGGGATGACAGAGAGGGACGGGATGACAGACAGACATAGAGGGATGGGTGGACAGGCGGACAGAGAGGGATGGGTGGACAGGCGGACAGAGAGGGATGGGTGGACAGGTGGACAGAGAGGGATGGGTGGACAGGTGGACAGAGAGGGATGGGTGGACAGGCGGACAGAGAGGGATGGGTGGACATAGATACGACAGCGCACATTTGTACTTATGTCGGTGTATCTGGAGATACGTCCGCATAAGTGCTTTGTGAAACCGAGCTATAGTCTTTCTGAGGTTTGCTGAGGTCAGCCGAGCTGTTCTGGCCATTTACGAGGCTCTCTGGCGCCCCCCACCTCTGGCCACATGCAGTATTGCATGCCATTGAAGTCAATGCGGAACAAATTATTTTTGTTTCCAATGGGGAAACTTGGTTTGATATGCGAGTGCTTTGGATTATGAGTATTCTCCTGGAACGGATTATGCTCATAATCCGAGGTTCCACTGTCCCAGCACATTTAAATACATTAACAAATTGAGGCCAAACTCCAGCTAATTCTGGTCACAGAGGGAGCAATTTTCTTTCCTGCAATCAAAATCTCCCATGGGATCTATTGTGTTCTTTCGGCACAGGGGGCGGGGGAGCCGTCCCTCCCGGGAGAACACAGTAATTAATACTAGTGGCAATAACAGCCGCCAACAATCACATGTAAAGTAAACAGGCCGGTTGTACCAAAGTTGATCGATCAACAATTACAATTAGCCTGTCTATACATGGTTCGAATCTCGGCCGATCCCTGCTAAACCAGCTGAGATTCAAACAGTTTTTGGCCAGCTTAATATTTTATAATCAGTTACAGCAATGTACTCCAATGGCCTCCGCACTCACCACATCTCATCCAATAAAGCACCTTTGGGATGTGGTGGAACGGGAGATTGGCATCATGGATGTGCAGCCGACAAATCTGCAGCAACTGCGAGATGCCATCATGTCACTATGGATCAAAATCCCTGAGGAATGTTTCCAACACCTTGTTGAATCTATGCCACCAAGAATGAAGGCAAAAAGGGGGTCCGACCCGGTCCTAGCAAGGTGTACCCAATAAAGTGGCCAGTGAGTGAGTGTTACATTTTTATTTCTTGGGTCGAGATTCATTTTCCTTCCGGAGAATGAAGAGATCGCTCACCTGCTAATCCCAGATAGGCAACCAAGTATCTGGTCTCCAGCCCGTCCTTGGTGGTCCGCACAGCTCCATATAACGGAGGGATAATCATAATCAGATTACTGACGGTGTTCCCTGGAAGAGATACGGAGAGGAAGATTAGAGAAAACCATCCAATAGGGAGACTCTACAAAGGATAACAAAACGCCTGCCCCCCCCATTTAATCCCTGCCTCATCCCTCCTCACCCCATCCTGCCTCACCTCATCCCTCCTCATGCCGCCTGACCCCTCCTCACCCCATCCCGCCTCACCCCATCCCTCCTCACCCGGTCCTGCCTCACTCTGTCCCTCCTCACCCCATCTCTCCTCATCCCGCCTCACCCCGACCCTTCTCATCCCGCATCACCCTGTCCCTCCTCACCCCGCCTTACCACATCCTGCCTCACCCCGTCCCTCCTCATTCCACCGCACCCCGACCCCCCTCACCCCATCCCGCCTCACCCCATCCCTCCTCACCCCTCCTTACCCGGTCCTGCCTCACTCTGTCCCTCCTCACCCCATCTCTCCTCATCCCGCCTCACCCCGACCCTTCTCATCCCGCATCACCCTGTCCCTCCTCACCCCGCCTTACCACATCCTGCCTCACCCCGTCCCTCCTCATTCCACCGCACCCCGACCCCCCTCACCCCGCCCCTCCTCACCCCATCCTGCCTCACCCCATCCCTCCTCATGCCGCCTGACCCCTCCTCACCCCATCCCGCCTCACCTCATCCCTCCTCATGCCGCCTGACCCCTCCTCACCCCATCCCGCCTCACCTCATCCCTCCTCATCTGACCCCTCCTCACTGACCCCTCCTCACCCCATCCCGCCTCACCCCGCCCCCATCCCTCCTCATGCCGCCTGACCCCGTCCCTCCTCACCCCATCCCGCCTCTGACCCCATCCCTCCTCATGCCGCCTGCCGCCTGACCCCTCCTCACCCCATCCCTCCTCATGCCGCCTCACCCCTCCTCACCCCATCCCGCCTCACCCCATCCCTCATCATGCCGCCTCACCCCTCCTCACCCGTCCCGCCTCACCCCGTCCCTCCTCATGCCGCCTCACCCCTCCTCACCCGGTCCTGCCTCACCCTGTCCCTCCTCACCCCATCTCTCCTCATCCCGCCTCACCCCGACCCTTCTCATCCCGCATCAACCACCCTGTCCCTGTCACCCCTCCTCACCCGCCTTACCACCCTTCTCATCCTGCCTCACCTGTCCCGTCCCTCCTCATTCCACCGCCCACCCCGTCCCCATCCCGCCTCATCCCGCCTCACCCCGTCCCGCCTCACCCCATCTTTCCTCATCCCGCCTCACCCCGTCCCTCCGCATCCCGCATCACCCTGTCCCTCCTCACCCCGCCTTACCACATCCTGCCTCACCCCGTCCCTCCGCATCCCGCCTCACCCCGTCCCTCCTCATCCCGCCTCACCCCGTCCCTCCTCATCCCGCCTCACCCCGTCCCTCCTCATCCCGCCTCACCCCGTCCCTCCTCATCCCGCCTCACCCCGTCCCTCCTCACCCCATCCCTCCTCATCCCATCCCTCCTCATCCCGCCTCACCCTGTCCCGCCTCATCCCGCCTCACCCCGTCCCTCCTCATCCCGCCTCACCCCGTCCCTCCTCATCCCGCCTTACCCTGTCCCGCCTCACCCTGTCCCGCCTCATCCCGCCTCACCCCGTCCCTCCTCATCCCGCCTCACCCCGTCCCTCCTCATCCCGCCCCTCCTCACCCCGTCCCTCCTCATCCCGCCTCACCCCGTCCCTCCTCATCCCGCCTCACCCCGTCCCTCCTCATCCCGCCCCTCCTCACCCCGTCCCTCCTCTTCCCGCCTCACCCCGTCCCTCCTCATCCCGCCTCACCCCGACCCTCCTCACCCCGACCCTCCTCATCCCGCCTCACCCCGTCCCTCCTCATCCCGCCTCACCCCGTCCCTCCTCATCCCGCCTCACCCTGTCCCGCCTCACCCTGTCCCGCCTCACCCCGTCCCTCATCCCGCCTCTCCCTGTCACGCCTCACCCCGTCCCTCCACATCCCGCATCACCCTGTCCCTCCTCACCCCGCCTTACCACATCCTGCCTCACCCCGTCCCTCCTCATCCCGCCTCACCCCGTCCCTCCTCATCCCGCCCCTCCTCACCCCGTCCCTCCTCATCCCGCCTCACCCCGTCCCTCCTCATCCCGCCTCACCCCGACCCTCCTCATCCCGCCCCTCCTCACCCCGTCCCTCCTCATCCCGCCTCACCCCGTCCCTCCTCATCCCGCCTCACCCCGACCCTCCTCACCCCGACCCTCCTCATCCCGCCTCACCCCGTCCCTCCTCATCCCGCCTCACCCCGTCCCTCCTCATCCCGCCTCACCCTGTCCTGCCTCACCCCGTCCCTCATCCCGCCTCTCCCTGTCACGCCTCACCCCGTCCCTCCACATCCCGCATCACCCTGTCCCTCCTCACCCCGCCTTACCACATCCTGCCTCACCCCGTCCCTCCGCATCCCGCCTCACCCCGTCCCTCCTCACCCTGTCTAGGCTCAGTCTGCTGCAGGCAGGAAGAAGCATTTCCTTAGTTTCCCCTCCACCAGTAAGAACACTGAACAAAAGTAATTTTGCAAGTCACAAAGTAAGAGGCTGCAGCAGAGGTTGACCTGTGTGAAACATTTGTGAATACAGCCAAGGACTGCACTGAACCACGATTTACACTCATGTATTGAATTAGGAATTTAAGTAAATTTTTCTTCCAGCGGAGGCACACATACACATTTTATTTCTATTAAGGCATAAAGCAACACACGGTTTCCATAGCATTTCAATACACTACTGTCACGTGTCCACCAGAGCGCCCCCCTTACGTCACGTGTCCACCAGAGCGCCCCCCCTTACGTCACGTGTCCACCAGAGCGCCCCCCTTACGTCACGTGTCCACCAGAGCGCCCCCCCTTACGTCACGTGTCCACCAGAGCACCCCCCCCTTACGTCACGTGTCCACCAGAGCGCCCCCCCTTACGTCACGTGTCCACCAGAGCGCCCCCCTTAAGTCACGTGTCCACCAGAGCGCCCCCCTTAAGTCACGTGTCCACCAGAGCGCCCCCCCTTAAGTCACGTGTCCACCAGAGCGCCCCCCCTTACATCACGCGTCCACCAGAGCGCCCCCCTTAAGTCACGTGTCCACCAGAGCGCCCCCCCTTAAGTCACGTGTCCACCAGAGCGCCCCCCCTTACATGACGCGTCCACCAGAGCGCCCCCCCTTACATGACGCGTCCACCAGAGCGCCCCCCTATAGTCACGTGTCCACCAGAGCGCCCCCCTTACATCTTGCGTCCACCAGAGCGCCCCCCTTACGTCACGTGTCCACCAGAGCGCCCATCAGAGCACGTCACCTGTTCCCATCAGAGCCCCCCCCCCTTACGCCACCTGTCCCTATCAGAGCACCCCCCCTTACGTTACCTGTCCTCATCAGAGCGCCCCCCCCCTTATGTCACCTGTCCCCATCAGAGCACCCCTGTATGTACGATTTGGACATAAGTCACATTTACATGACTTCTCTGAGCCAGCATCCCAGGTCAGGCAGGATGATGTCTGATCTAAGATGGCTCCGTTCCTCTACAAAGAATATACAATTTTTTTTTTTGGCTTAAATTATATTAGATAGAGATACATCTCTACACATACAACACACACGCACGCACACTTTTTCATTTACCGGTACAATTTGCACCTAACATCAGATCAAATTTAAAAGGGGGGGGGGGTGGGCCCCGGACAGTGGGCGTGGTCATTGCACTACAAGGTCTGCTTTGACTCGCTCACGTAGAACCCAGCAGTGTCTGACCTACAGGAAGAGGCTAGGGACACATTTCCATATCTCCGGTACAGAATTTGACTATTATGATGAGTGCAGGTTGATGTGATCGGTGTGGATTACACAGGTCCTTTTATAGTGGATGTTCTGAATCATGAAGCACGACTGCTTTTCATATCTGAAGACAAGGACGGCTGTGGTTTCCTGATGGTGACAACAGTAGTCCATTGGACACAGGAGCACAATCAGGAGACAGGGCCAGAGTGTTGTCACTTTGTAACAGGAAATGCCTTACCAAGAACCGCCATGGAAGGATCAGCAGGTTTTAAGCCAGTCAGAGATGGGGGGGGGGGGGGGGGGGGGGGAATGTATGATCTCCCCCATCAACACACATTTATGGATTCTAAAGGTCAGACTTAGAATAAATAAAACGTGTGAATAGATATAAATACTTGTGAAAACCCTGGATTTACCATTTTTTTAAAGAGAAAGGGCACCCAAAAAAAAAAAAGTACGGTGAGCATGAAGCCTTAAAGTGGTTGTAAAGGCAGAACGTTTTTTTTTTTTTTATTATTATTATCGTATTGCATTCAAAGCGTTAGGATAAAAAAAAAAAACCTTCTGTGTGTAGTAGCCTCCCCTAATACTTACCTGATCCCCTCCCTATCCAGGAGCGTCTCAGCTGCCCAGGACGCCCCTCCTCATTGGTTGAGACAGCAGCGTGGCGCCATGGGCTCCTGCTACTGTCAAAGTCAGTCAGCCAATGAGGAGGGACAAGAGGGTGGGGCAAGGCTCGGAGTCTGAACAGACACAGCATGCTTGTTATACTCACTGTGGAATCTAAGGTGTGGGGTGGGGTATTCTGATGGGGACAGGTGACGTAAGGGGGGGCGCTGTATTGGGGATAGGTGACGTAAGGGGGGGGGGCGCTCTGATGGACACGTGACGCAAGGGGGCACTCTGATAGACGTGCAATGTAAGGGGGCACTCTGATAGACGTGCAATGTAAGGGGGCACTCTGATAGACGTGCAATGTAAGGGGGCACTCTGATAGACGTGCAATGTAAGGGGGCACTCTGATAGACGTGCAATGTAAGGGGGCACTCTGATAGACGTGCAATGTAAGGGGGCACTCTGATAGACGTGCAATGTAAGGGGGCACTCTGATAGACGTGCAATGTAAGGGGGCACTCTGATAGATGTGCAATGTAAGGGGGAACTCTGATAGGGACATGGGATGCAAGGGGGCGCTAAACAGTAAAATCATGAATTAATCCTCTGCCTTGTGTAAACAGGCTGTTTGATCCTGTCTTCTCTGATCTTCCCCTTATTCCACTGTCCCTTATCTATCCATCTACTGATAGTACAGAGCAGGGATCTCCAAACTACGGCCCTCCAGCTGCTGTGGAACTACACTTCCCATGAGGCATTGTAAAACTCTGACATTCGTAGACATGACTAGGCATGATGGGAATTGTAGTTCCTGAACACCTGGAGGGCCGTAGTTTGGAGACTCCTGGTACAGAGCATTGAGAGCACCCTGCACATGCTCAGTCTCAGTTTGGTGTGTACTGCTAGAGAGTTTTTTGGGGAGGGTGCATGTGATCAGCACAGGGCCAATCAGCACTGTCCAGACAGAGTGTCAGGGGTCTTGCAGCCTCATAGGACAGTCAGAGGAAAATGAAAACTCCTTATACAAGCTTTAACTAGACACTGATAGCAGTCACAAGACCGCTGTATACTGATGACGAGAAATGGTAGTCCGCAGTTCCAATTTCTGTGTAATTTGTCCCCCTGTAATACCTGGCTGATCCTGCCTGGCTATGCCCTCCCCCCTGTAAACCGACCATGATAATCAGGGCTGGTTAGCCTTAACACTGTGGTCAGACCTGTGTCTGTCTCCCTCTGTCCTCCTCTCCTCTCTCCTTGCCTGTCAGCTCCCCGATCCTCCCCTCCTGCACTAAAAATAAGAGCGATTTTCTTTTATAGTTGCCGCTGATATAGAACAATATGCTCCCCAGTCGATGTCCTTTATAAAAAAAACATGCGGTATAATAGCTTACTTCAGAGCGCCATCCGGAGCTCACGTGACTGCCCGCCAGTCTCCTCCTCTCAGCTGACATCAACAAGGGTTTCCCAGCACCTCCCCTCCAGCTATCGCATCGGGACAGGAGACCAGCACACAGTCAACTGAAGGGCATCCACTGGGGAGCTTACTGTTCTATATCAGAGGAACTATAGCAGAAAATGTTTTACCTTCAAAAACACTTTAAGATAAAAAAAAAACCTTCTGCCATTACAGCGCCTTTAAATCCTATGGGACTCGTCTCACCACTGCGGGTCCAGTGCATTTCGAAAAGTCCTGCATGATGCATCAAAAGCAGGTCCCCACTGAAATTAATAAAAAAAAAAAAAGTGTCAAAAAAATGCAACTGTGTTGCGTTTTTTTTCTTTTTTGAGTCACATGTCCAAGTTTCACAGGTGCATGCTGTGCAATATGCACACGTTTTTTTGCACTGAAGAGTGTGAAAGCAGCCTAATATCCTCAGATAGAGAGAGAATCATTTAAAAATCCTTTCTATAAAAAATACATCAAAATATGGAACAGCAGGCAAAAAAATAAAATAAAAAAATGTAAAGTTTTGACAAAAAGTACTTTCAGGCAATCATTACAATAAGTGGCAATGTGTCCTCACTAATAATATGCTGCGGGATTTTTTGACAAGTCAAACAAGAGAAGAGCGGTGCCCCCGGATCACTCTAGCAGAGCGCATCGCTAAATCCCGTCCCCGTCTCCCCATGGACGGAGCGTGCAATTAAGTGCCAGGAACATTCAGCTCCGCCATCAATCACCGCGCACGGTATAAACATGACCGATGGGACGCCTCGCATTCGATCCCCCTATGAAGAGGACCTGAAAAATAATGTTACACATAGGAAGAGGGAGCGGGAGGGATACGTGCGCTGGCCTTTCCTGAACCTACAAAGGACGTCTCCATTCCCCCCTGTCATTCCTTTTATAAAGGCGAACATTAAAGTGATGTGACCGAGCGCGCCGCTAAGAAGGTAACAATGTCACACTGACATGAAAAGCAGGCAGGAAGCCATTGTAAGCAAAAAAGTTTTCTGTTTGTTCAAAGTTCAAGAAATCTGAAAGCCTCCAGAGAATTTTACGGCTTTTTTTTTATTATTGAAAAATGGCTTAAAGCGGAACATTACCCAGAACAACTTGATAAAAAATGTTCTTTAGCAAAGAACACACATTCCACATTAATAATTCTGCTACCAAAATAAGTGTGTGCTGTACACAGCCCCCGCACCACTGGGCCCCTTTACATTACACAGCCCCTGCACCACTGGGCCCCTTTACATTACACAGCCCCTGCACCACTGGGCCCCTTTACATTACACAGCCCCCGCACCACTGGGCCCCTTTACATTACACAGCCCCCGCACCTCCGGCCCCCTTTACATTACACTGCCCCCGCACCTCCGGCCCCCCTTTTTCATTCCACAGCCCCCTGCACCTCCGGCCCCCCTTTTTCATTACAGAGCCCCCTGCACCTCCGGCTCCCTTTACATTACACAGCCCCCGCACCTCCGGCCCCCTTTACAGTACACAGCCCCCCGCACCTCCGACCCCTTTACGTTACACAGCCCCCTGCACCTCCGGCCCCCTTTACGTTACACAGCCCCCTGCACCTCCGGCCCCCTTTACGTTACACAGCCCCCTGCACCCTTTACAGTACACAAAACCCTGCACCTCCAGCCCCCTTTACGGTACACAGCACCCTGCACCTCCGGCCCCCTTTACGGTACACAGCCCCCTGCACCTCCGGCCCTCTTTACGTTACACAGCACCCTGCACCTCCGGCCCCCTTTACGGTACACAGCCCCCTGCACCTCCGGCCCCCTTTACAATACACAGCACCCTGCACCTTCGACCCCCTTTACATTACACAGCCCCTGCACCACTGGGCCCCTTTACATTACACAGGCCCCTGCACCTCCGGCCCCCTTTACATTACACAGCACCCTGCACCTTCGGCCCCCTTTACATTACACAGCACCCCGCACCTCCGGCCCCCTTTACATTACACATCCCCCTGCACCTTCGGCCCCCTTTACGTTACACCGGCCCCTGCACCTCTGGCCCTCTTTACGTTACACCGGCCCCTGCACCTTCGGCCCCCTTTTACGTTACACCAGCCCTTGCACCTCCAGCCACCTTTACGTTACACCAGCCCCTGCACCTCCGGTCCATTTATATAACTTAGTGCCCCATCATTGGTGTTCCCGGGGAGGCATAGTGCCCCTTCATTGGTGTTCCCGGGGAGGCATAGTGCCCCATCAATGGCTCCCAGTTAATGGTGCTGGCATACATGTGATTTTCTAAACAGAAGTGTGATTTTTAAACACAAGTGGGAAGAGTTAAAAAACAGGAGTTGAAAACAGAAGTTAAGACAGGAGTCTTCTAAACTGTAAGTAACATCTTAAACTTCCTACAAGTAATTATATTGTAACTGGGAAATGTGTGCTAGCAGGGTTGAAGGTTTTGCTCAGTGCACAGTGTGTCACATGTATGCAAAATTGGTGCAACAGCTCCAGGATGGATACCGCTGTGACAGATGTGAGCAGGTTGCCCTTCTGGAAGCTCGCATTAGAGATCTGGAGGAGTAAGTTGCAACACTGGGCAGAAAGGACAACCTTGAAAGGGGTCCTCTGCTTGCTGAGCAGGTGGTCAGTAGGGTTAATGTGGAGGGTGGAGGGGCAAGTCAGGATTATCAGATAGGAAGATGGGTTAATGTAGTTAGAGGGAGTGGAAGGGGCTTGCAGACAAGGAAGGCCAATCCTGTATTTGTGCATCAAAACAAATTTGCCAAGTTGGGTAAAGATGTGGAGGTGGCTAACACAGAGGTGGCAGCACTAGATGTTACTGCTACCCCTGTGGTGGACCGGGTGGATAAATTACTGGGAGGGGCTGGGCATGACCCAGCTGTCTTGGTCCATGTTGGAGCCAATGACAGTATACATGGAAGGTGGAGGCTCCTTAAGAATCAATTTAAAGAACTAGGCTGCAAGATGAAGGGAAGGACCTCCAAGGTGATATTCTCTGAAATATTGCCTGTGCCATGCGCAACACAGGAAAGGCAGGGGGAGATTAGAGAGCTGAATGCATGGCTAAAGACCTGGTGTAGGAAGGAGGGATTTGGGTTTCTAGAGCACTGGGATGACTTTTCATTGGGGTGCAACCTATATGCTAAAGATGGTTTGCACTTGAATGGAAGGGGGTCTGCTGTGCTGGGGGAGAGGTTTAGGGGAATGTTGGAGGAGTATTTAAACTAGACTTGAGGGGGAGGGTGAACTAGAATTACATGGGGCACACAGGTCAGTTAGGGGTCAGACATTAATGGAGAGTGGAATGGGGATAGATGGAGTTGGGGTTATGGCAGGTGACAAGAAAGTTCCCATGTTGCAAACAGCCATTGGAAATTATAGTGCCATTTGCACTACTAAAAATTATATGAAAAACACCAGCGAAAAATGTAACAATACATTTAAGTGTTTGTTCACCAATGCCAGAAGCCTTCCAAGCAAAACAGGTGAGTTGGAAGCTCTGGTGCATGAGGAGAGCTATGATGTAATCGCTATTGCTGAAACTTGGCTTCAATCCTCACATGACTGGGCTATTAATATTCCTGGCTATGCTCTCTTTTGGAAAGACAGGGTAAAAAGGAAAGGTGGAGGGGTCTGTCTCTATGTGAGAAGTGACCTCAAAGCAAGCATGAAAGAGGACCTGGTTGATGGAGAGTGTGATGAAGTTGAAGCATTATGGGTGGAACTGCATACAGATGTGCGTAGTTCAAAGTTAATCATTGGAGTTTGTTATAGACCACCCAATGTTAATGTGGAGGTGGAGACTCGGCTCCTTGCACAGATGGAAAGGGCAGCAAGGGCTGGGACGGTGATAATAATGGGGGATTTTAACTACTCAGAAATTGACTGGAATAATGGAATTTCTGGGACAGTTAAAGGACAAAAATTTAAAAACCTACTGCAGGACAATTTTATGGTCAAGTTTATTGAGGCCCCAACTAGGAATGATGCTCTGTTGCAGGGGTGTCAAACTCAATTTCATTGAGGGCCGCATCAGCATTACAATTCCCCTTTAAAAGGGCCGGTTGTATCTGTAAGGCTAGATGTCCAGCGCATCCCCTCCCCTTACATTAGATGTTAAATGCCACCCCACTATCAGACGTTGAGTCCCCCACTCTCCCTTACATCACAGTGTACCCCCCTTTCCTTAAGCTGCTGCTGGGAAGAAGCTGGATGCATTGCTTGAAAGCAAGGGTTTTGAGGACCAGAGGAGGGCGAGGGCCACATGAAATGGCTTGGAGGGCCGCATTCGGCCCGCGGGCCTTGTGTTTGACACCCCTGCTCTGTTGGACTTGGTAATCTCAAACCATGCAGAGCTTATTACTAATGTTCAGATAAAGGAACACCTGGGTAGCAGTGATCATAACATGATTTCATTTAATATTAACTATAAGCAAGAAATACATACAGGAAAGATAAAAACACCTAATTTCAAGAGAGCAAATTTTCAAAGCATGAGGACTGTTCTCCAGGGCTTGGACTGGGAGGGAATATTGGCACAGATGAACACAGAACAGAAATGGCAATTCTTCAAAAAGACTCTTTGGAACCTCACTGCAAAGTATATTCCCATGGGCAATAAGTTTAAAAGGCTAAAGGTAAAACCTATGTGGCTCACGGTCAAAGTTAAAAAAGCTATAAACAATAAGAAAATAGCCTTTAAAAAATATAAAAATGAAGGAACACTAGTGTCGTTTAAATGTTACAAAGAATATAATAGAATATGTAAAAAGGAAATCAAGGATGCAAAAATTCAAAATGAACGACAGATTGCAAACGATAGTAGGACAAACCCCAAAAAATTCTTTAAATATATTAATAGTAAAAAGGTCAAGTCTAAGCATGTAGGCCCTTTACAAAATAATCTAGAGTGGGTGACTGAGGACATAGAGAAGGCAAATTTATTAAATGCTTTCTTCAGCTCTGTGTATACAATGGAGTATGGGGGAGCTCATGTCCATAATGGGGGTGGGAGTGACACAGCCCCAAATCCACAATGGCTCAAAAGTGATATGGTCCAGAAATATTTAGACAGAATAAAGGTGGATAAAGCACCTGGACCAGATGGCATCCACCCACGGATCCTAAAAGAATTGAGCTCTGAAATTTCAAAGCCACTGTATCTAATATTTAGGGACTCATTAACCACTTCCCCACTGCGCCATAAGCATTTTACTGCTACGGCGCGGTGGAGTTACTTTGACACGACGTCCCTGGGACGTCGTCGTGCACTTCCGCGATTGCGCGTCCCCTGGGACGCGCTCGCGAAAGTGTCCGTGCTCGCCGGGTCTAGAAGACCCGGCGCATCACGGATCACGGTAAATTGCCGCTGATAGCGGCCGTTTACCACGTGATCGTGCCGTCGAATGACGGCGCGATCACTTGTAAACAAACCGGCGTCATTTGATGACGCCAGTTCCTCCCTCTCCTCTCTGTACCGTTCGGTACAGTGTGCAAGGAGAGGGGGGGGGGGAGCGGGGTGTCAGCAGCTGAGCTGTGACTGGATCTGTGACAAATGCAGTCACAGATCCAGCCATCCCTCAATCCATCCCAGCTCTGCAATCCCCCAGTACCCTGCAGTACCCCAGTACCCAGCAATCCCCCAGTACCCAGCAATCCCCCAGTACCCAGCAATCCCCCAGTACCCAACAATACCCCAGTACACAACAGTACCCAACAATACCCCAGTACCCAACAATACCCCACAATACCCCAGTACCCAACAATACCCCACAATACCCCAGTACCCAACAATACCCCAGTACCCAACAATACCCCAGTACCCGGCAATACCCCAGTACCCGGCAATACCCCAGTACCCGGCAATGCCCCAGTACTCGGCAATGCCCCAGTACTCGGCAATGCCCCAGTACCCAACAATACCCCAGTACCCAACAATACCCCAGTACCCAGCAATGCCCCAGTACTCAACAATACCCCAGTACTCAACAATACCCCAGTACTCAACAATACCCCAGTACTCGGCAATACCCCAGTACTCGGCAATACCCCAGTACTCGGCAATACCCCAGTACTCGGCAATACCCCAGTACTCGGCAATACCCCAGTACTCGGCAATACCCCAGTACTCGGCAATACCCCAGTACTGGGCAATACCCCAATACTCGGCAATACCCCAATACTCGGCAATACCCCAATACTCGGCAATACCCCAATACTCGGCAATACCCCAATACCCTGCATGATACTTTGCAATACCCCAATACTCTGCAATACCGCCTATGGGGATTTTTACGTAGCGAACTTTGGCGCCATTCCACGAGTGTGCGCAATTTTGAAGTGTGACATGTTGGGTATCTATTTACTCAGCGTAACTTCATCTTTCACATTTTGAAAAAAAATTGGGCTAACTTTACTGTTTTGTTTTAGGCACAAAACTGTTTTTTTTTTAAAAACACGCGTTCAATAAATTTCTGCGAAAATACCATGCGAGATAAAAAGTTGTAACCGCCGCCATTGTATTCTCTAGGGTCTTTGCTAAAAAAGCATATATATAATGTTTTGGGGTTCTATGTAATATTCTAGCAAATAAATGATGATTTTTCCATGTAGGAGAGAAATGTCAGAATTGGTCTGGGTGCTCCAGAACGCCTGATGGCGTTCCCTGCATGTTGGGCCTCTGTATGTGGCCACGCTGTGTAAAAGTCCCACACATGGGGTATCGCCATACTCGGGAGGAATAGCAGAATGTGTTTTGGGGTGTAATTTGTGGTATGCATATGCTGTGTGTGAGAAATAACCCGCTAATATGACAGAAACAAGTTTTTTTGTTTTTTTTTACAGAATTTTCAGTCGTTTTTCTTTTATAGCGCAAAAAATAAAAAACCCAGAGGTGATCAAATACCACCAAAAGAAAACTCTATTTGTGTGAAAAAAAGGACAAAAATTTCAAATGGGTACAATGTTGTATGACTGAGTAATTGTCATTCAAATTGTGAGAGCACCGAAAGCTGAAAATTGGTCTGGTTAGGAATGGGGTTTAAGTGCCCAGTGGTCAAGTGGTTAATGACAGGAATAGTACCACTGGATTGGCGTAGAGCCAATGTGGTGCCTATATTTAAAAAGGGAACAAAGTCTTTACCAAGTAACTATAGACCTGTTAGTTTAACTTCTATAGTTGGGAAGATACTGGAACGTTTAATAAAAGACCACATGGATGAGTTCTTGCTGGAAACAAACTATTTAAGCAGCAGACAGCATGGATTCATGAAAGACAGAAGTTGTCAGACAAACCTGATTTCTTTTTATGAAGAGGTAAGTAAAACCCTGGACAGAGGCGTGGCAGTGGACGTGGTATACTTGGATTTTGTAAAAGCGTTCGATACAGTTCCCCACACACGGCTCATGTGTAAGGTAAGGTCTACAGGATTGGATATACCAGTTTGTAAATGGATAGAAAACTCGCTGAAAGACAGGATTCAGAGAGTTGTGGTTAATGATTCTTACTCTGAATGGTCCAAGGTTATCAGCGGTGTACCCCAAGGTTCAGTGTTGGGTCCCTTACTTTTCAATATATTTATAAATGATATTGGGTCTGAGATCCAAAGTAACATTTCTGTCTTTGCAGATGACACCAAGCTATGCAGTGGAATAACGTCCTTGCAGGATGTCTCCAATTTACAAGCCGACCTCAATGCTCTGTCTAATTGGGCGACTATGTGGCAGATGAGGTTTAATGTTGATAAATGTAAAGTTATGCACTTAGGGGCTAAGAATATGCATGCATCATACATGCTAGGGGGAGTACAACTGGGGGGATCTGTAGTGGAGAAGGATCTGGGGGTTTTAGTTGATCATAAGCTCAATAATGGCATGCAATGCCAAGCTGCGGTTTCCAAAGTGAGCAAAGTCCTTTCTTGTATAAGAGAGGTATGGACTCCAGAGAGAGAGATATCATTTTGCCCCTGTACAAATCATTAGTAAGACCTCATCTGGAATATGCAGTCCAGTTTTGGGCACCAGTTCTCAAAAAGGATATCGGAGAACTGGAGAAAGTGCAGAGAAGGGCAACTAAACTGATAAGAGGCATGGAGGAGCTCAGCTATGAGGAAAGATTAGAAAAACTGAATTTATTCACTCTTGAGAAGAGGAGAGTAAGGGGGGATATGATCAACATGTACAAATATATAAGAGGTCCATATAGTGAACTTGGTGTTGAGTTATTCACTTTAAGGTCAACACTGAGGACAAGGGGGCACTCTTTACGTCTGGAGGAAAAGAGATTTCACCTCCAAATACGGAAAGGTTTCTTCACAGTAAGAGCTGTGAAAATGTGGAACAGACTCCCTCCAGAGGTGGTTCTGGCCAGCTCAGTAGATTGCGTTAAGAAGGGCCTGGATTCTTTCCTAAATGCACATAATATAACTGAGTACTAAGTTCTGTAGGTAAAGTTGATCCGGAGTAAATCCGATTGCCTCTTGGGGGATCAGGAAGGAATTTTTTCCCCTCCGGTAGCAAATTGGATCATGCTCTTCTGGGGTTTTTTGCCTTCCTCTGGATCAACTGTGGGTATGGAGTTGGGTGTATGGGATGTGCTGTGTTTTATTTTGTTTGTTTATTTTTATTTTTTTATGGTTGAACTGGATGGACTTGTGTCTTTTTTTCAACCTGACTAACTATGTAACTATGTAATGGTGTTCCCGGGGAGGCATAGTGCCCCATCACTGGTGTTCCCGGGGAGGCATAGTGCCCCATCACTGGTGTTCCCGGGAGGCATAGTGCCCCATCACTGGTGTTCCCGGGAGGCATAGTGCCCCATCACTGGTGTTCCCGGGAGGCATAGTGCCCCATCACTGGTGTTCCCGGGAGGCATAGTGCCCCATCACTGGTGTATTCAGAAGGAATAGTGCTTCATCATTGGTGTTCATTGGTGTTCCCGGGAGCAATAGTGCCCCATCATTGGTGTTCCTAGGATGAATAGTGCTTCATCATTAGTTGAAATAAACAAATAAATGGCATTTTACGTTTTTGTTTTTTTTTATGATTTTATCCGACTAATCTAAACAATAAATGTTAGTTGCAGCCCTACTCTGAGAACTCTTCCAGTCCCACTGCTGGTGTTGCCACCATTAGCCCTGAATCTGGCGTTCTAAAATACAGACTCCACCTCCTTTCCTTGGTAGACGGACTGGATGGTTTTGTTCCAATCTCAGAAATCCTCTTTACACGCAGGCATTGTTTGGAAAGTTTCCTCCACCGAGTTACACTTTTTAAATCCTGCTGCAAAGTCAAATGCGAGAATGCCATAAAATGCAATAACAGAGATACAAGGCTGTATAACTAGAGGACGCGAGCCAATAAAAATCATTACATCCATTCCCCTTTTTAATCAGGTTTTACAATTGTAATTAAAGTTTATTGAAGGATAATGGCTGAGCTAATTAGTTGTCGGACTAAATATGTATTGTCCCTTGTCCCTTAACCACTTAAGGACCGAGCCCATTTTTCAGACTCAGCGTTTACAAGTTTAAAACAGGTTTTTTTTTTTTGCTAGTAAATTACTTAGAACCCCCAAACATTATTTATTTTTTCTAACACCACAGAGAACCTAAAATGGTCATTGCAATACTTTTTGTCACACTGTATTTGCGCAGCGGTCTTACAATCGCACTTTTTTTTTGGAAAAAATGTAATATTTTTTACTTTTTGCTATAATAAATATCCCCCAAAAATATATAAAAAAAACTTTTTTTTCCCTCAGTTTAGGCCGATACGTATTCTTCTACATATTTTTTGTTAAAAAAAAAAAATCGCAATAAGCGTTTATTGATTGGTTTGCGCAAAAGTTATAGCGTTTACAAAATAGGGGGTCGTTTTATGGCATTTTTATTAATATTTTTTTTTTTACTAGTAATGGCGGCGATCAGCATTTTTTTCAGTACTGCGACATTATGGCGGGCACTTCGGACACTTTTGACAAATTTTTGGGGCCATTGGCATTTTTATAGCGATCAGTGCTATAAAAATGCATTGTATTACTATAAAAATGCCATTGGCAGTGAAGGGGTTAACACTAGGAGGCAGGGAAGGGGTTAAGTGTGTTCCTGGGTGTGTTCTAACTGTATGGGGGGGGTGGCCTCACTAGGGGAAATCACTGATCTTCCGTTTATACATTGTATGAACAGGGGATCAGCGTTTCCCCCGCTGACAGGACCGGGAGCTGTGTGTTTACACACATAGCTCCCGGTCCCCGCTCTGTAACGAGCGATCGCGGGACTCAGGGGCGAGCGGGGATGCGCATGTGCCCCCTAGCGGCCACTTTAAAGCGGACGTATAGCTACGGGCTCTCGCCCAGGAGTGCCACCGTCCCGCAGTAATATGACGGCGGGCGGTCGGCAAGCGGTTAAAATTGTGCCCGCTTGTGGAATGGCATCAAACTTTTACCTTTAAAAATCGTCATTGGCGACGTTTAAAAAAATTCTACAGGTTGCATCTTTTGAGTTACAGAGGAGGGCTAGAATTATTGCTCTCGCACATGTGTGGTTTGAACACCGTTGTCATATGCGGACGCTACTTACGTATGCGTTTACTTCTGTGCGCAAGCTCGTCAGAACGGGGTGCTTTAAAAAAAAAAAAAAAGTTTTCTTATTTATTTTACTTGATTTTGACACCGTTTAAAAAAAAAAAAAAATGGGTAATTTTTATTCCTATTACAAGGAATGTAAACATCCCTTGTAATAGAGAAAAGCATGACAGGTCCTCTTAAATATGAGATCTGGGGTCAAAAAGACCTCAAATTTCATATTTAGACTAAAAAAAAATGAAACTTTGCAACGCAGTTGAAAAAAAAAAAAAAGTTTAAGTGGAGGAAAATAAAAATAAAAAGTAAAGCCCACTCTTCTTTGCAAAAACACTCCAAATCTGTCAGATTGCGAGGGCATCCTCCTGTGCACAGCACTCTTCAGATCACCCCACAGATTTTCAATGGGATTTAGGTCTGGGCTCTGGCTGGACCATTACAAAACTTAAATCATCTTCTGGAGAAGCCATTCCTTTGTTGATTTGGTCGTTGTCATGCTGAAAGATGAAGTTCCTTATGTTCAGCTTTCTAGCAGAAGCCTGAAGGTTTTGTGCCAATATTGACGGTATTTGAAACTGTTCACAATTCCCTCTACCTTAAATAAGACCCCTGTTCCAGCTGAAGGAAAACATCCCCAAAATAATGGTGCTGCCACCACCATGCTTCACGTTGTGTATAGTGTTCTTTTGGTGATGTGCAGTGTTTTGGCACCAAACATCTTTTGGAATTTTGGCCAAAAAGTTCAACCTTGGTTTCATGGTTTTATCAGACCAGAACACATTTTCCCACATGCTTTTGAGAGACTTCAGATTTGTTTTTGCAAAATTTAGCCAGGCTTGGATGATTTTCTTCATAAGAAAGGGCTTCCATCTTGGCACTCTACACCATAGACCAGACATATGAAGAATGCGGGAGATTGTGGTCAGTACTTGCCAGATATTCCTGCATCTCTTTTAATCTTGCTGTAGGCCTCCTGGCAGCCTCCCTAACCAGTATTCTTCTCATATTTTCATTAATTTTTAAAGGGACGTCCAGTTTTTGGTAATGTCACTGTTGTGCCATATTTTCTCCACTTGATAATGACGGTCTTCACAGTGTTCCATTGTATATCTAATGCCTTGGAAATTATTTTGTACCTTTCTCCTGACTGATACCTTTTAACAATGAGATCCCTCTGATGCTTTTGAAGCTCTCTGCGGACCATGGCTTTTGCTGTAAGATGTGACTAAGAAAATATCAGGAAAGACCTACTAGAACAGCTGAACATTATTTGGGATTAATTGGAGGCACTTTAAAATGATTTAACATGAGTTTGAATGTGACTGCTTAATTCTGAACACAGCTATATCCCCAGTTATAAGAGGATGTGCACACTTATGCAACCACATTATTTTAGTTTTTATTTATACTTACTCCCCACATTTCCTTGCGAACCTTCTACCTCTGCCACCACCCCAGTCTTCCTTGCAGCGACACGTGCCTACCGCCACTCAAGCTATACAGTATTCTGCATGGAGCGAGGCAGAATCTGATGATCATAATCCGTCTCCGCACTTTGCATATTGTCAAATAATGCCTTAGACCAGTGGTTCTCAACCTGGTGGTCGGGACCCCCTTGGGGGTCAAATGATGTTTTGCCAGGGGTCACCAAATCCTGGCCCATTTCTGAAGCCCACTCTGCTCTCCCAGCCTTTTCTTGGCCGCCCAGCTGGGCTGTTCCTGGAGCCCGCGGCCGCCCACTCAGCCTCTTTGCACCCGCCCATTCAGTTCACGGCATGGCTGGGGGGCAGGGACTAGAAGTCAGCTGACTGGTGAGGAAAGTGAAGTGGGAGGGGCTGAAGGAGACCCCATCTCCTGATTTCAGCAAAGGTGTCACTGCTGCAAGACACCACTGTAGTACGGGTTCCACGCTACGAAAATAATTTTACGGTTAGGGGTCCCCACAATTTGTGAAATGTTATCAAGGGGTCACGACACTAAAAAGGTTGAGAACCACTGCCTTAGACGATCTGCGCATGGCCAGACAGGGACTCTTGAACTATGGAAAGCGCACCCAAGCCAAGCCTGGAAATCCTTGATCGGTAAAAGAGCAAGCAGGGGTATCTGGACAAGAGAAAACCTCTAGGCCAAGAGGGAGCTCCTGAACATAGAAAAAAGAGCCTCTCAGTCAAGTGGAGACTCCTGGACAAGAAAAAGGATCCTCCAGGCCAAGCAGGGAGACCTAGACATGACAAATACGCTAGGCTAAATAGGGACTGCAAGACAAAGAAAAGCAGCCTCTGGGTATAGTGGGGGCTGCCAGATAAGGGAATAAGGCCTGTGAGGGAAAAGGTGCCTGCGGGGCCAAGCGGAACTCGAGGGAAAAGGTGCCTGCGGGGCCAAGCGGAACTCGAGGGAAAAGGTGCCTGCGGGGCCAAGCGGAACTCGAGGGAAAGGTGCCTGCGGGACCAAGCGGAACGCGAGGGAAAAGGTGCCTGCGGGACCAAGCGGAACGCGAGGGAAAAGGTGCCTGCGGGACCAAGCGGAACGCGAGGGAAAAGGTGCCTGCGGGACCAAGCGGAACGCAAGGGAAAAGGTGCCTGCGGGACCAAGCGGAACGCGAGGGAAAAGGTGCCTGCGGGACCAAGCGGAACGCGAGGGAAAAGGTGCCTGCGGGGCCAAGCGGAACTCGAGGGAAAGGTGCCTGCGGGGCCAAGCGGAACTCGAGGGAAAGGTGCCTGCGGGGCCAAGCGGAACTCGAGAGAAAGGTGCCTGCGGGGCCAAGCGGAACTCGAGAGAAAGCTGCCTGCGGGGCCAAGCGGAACTCGAGAGAAAGCTGCCTGCGGGGCCAAGCGGAACTCGAGAGAAAGGTGCCTGCGGGGCCAAGCGGAACTCGAGAGAAAGCTGCCTGCGGGGCCAAGCGGAACTCGAGAGAAAGGTGCCTGCGGGGCCAAGCGGAACTCGAGAGAAAGGTGCCTGCGGGGCCAAGCGGAACTCGAGGGAAAGGTGCCTGCGGGGCCAAGCGGAACTCGAGAGAAAGGTGCCTGCGGGGCCAAGCGGAACTCGAGAGAAAGGTGCCTGCGGGGCCAAGCGGAACTCGAGAGAAAGGTGCCTGCGGGGCCAAGCGGAACTCGAGGGAAAGGTGCCTGCGGGGCCAAGCGGAACTCGAGGGAAAGGTGCCTGCGGGGCCAAGCGGAACTCGAGAGAAAGGTGCCTGCGGGGCCAAGCGGAACTCGAGAGAAAGGTGCCTGCGGGGCCAAGCGGAACTCGAGAGAAAGGTGCCTGCGGGACCAAGCGGAACTCGAGAGAAAGGTGCCTGCGTGGCCAAGCGGAACTCGAGAGAAAGGTGCCTGCGTGGCCAAGCGGAACTTGAGAGAAAGGTGCCTGCGGGGCCAAGCGGAACTCGAGGGAAAGGTGCCTGCAGGGGCCAAGCGGAACTCGAGGGAAAGGCGTCTGCGGGGCCAGTAGAAACCTCTGGACAAGAGACACAAGTAACTGGGCTAAGCAGGAACTCCAAGACACAGTAAAAGTGCCACTAAGCAAAGACATTTGCACCAAAGAAATTGTCAAATTGACTTTTGGGTGTAGGAGGAAAACACACCTCCAAGTGTTACAGATTTAGCCTAGTCACCCATTACCTTAACATGTAATAAATGCATTGATAGAAGTCCTAATACTAAAAGAGATCCAGTTTTTCATTTCAGAAAGTTTGCAAGCCTGCAAGTTCCCCTCAGGATAAAAACCATTCAGCAATCTGCTTCCCTCCTGTACAGGTAACAGTAACAGCGGGTCCTACAGGGTGTAAAATTATAACAGCAGCGATACAGTTGAGTGCACAAGGTCACATCAATCCCATTACTCGCTTTGCTGACCACAAACACAGCACTCCGTCCTGCTAAACAAACCAATATTCACAGGGAGAGCTCCATGGGGATGACGTGCTGCAATGTTGTAGCTAATCACGTTACCCAATTAAACTTTTCCCTGGGGCAATATTCCTATACCAGATACATGATAAAGAGCTGGAAAAGTCAGGAAGATCGAATAGTTTAGACATTTCTAGATAACTTTATGCTTAAAATAAGCTGGGCAAATGCCCTATGTGTTAATCTTCTATTTTGTTAAAGGGGCCCAGTAGAACCCTGGCTTATTAGTATGCCCAAGCTCAGTAATACCCCTGCTCAGCAGATCCCCACCTCATTAGCACTGCCACTTAGCAGATCCCCCAGCTCATTAGTACCCTTCCTTGTTCAGCAGATCCTCAGCTCATTAGTACCCTTCCTTGTTCAGCAGATCCTCAGCTCATTAGTACCCTTGTTCAGCAGATCCTCAGCTCATTAGTACCATTGTTCAGCAGATCCCTAGCTCATTAGTACCCTTGTTCAGCAGATCCCCAGCTCATTAGTACCCTTATTCAGCAGATCCCCAGCTCATTAGTACCCTTGTTCAGCAGATCCTTAGCTCATTAGTACCCTTGTTCAGCAGATCCTTAGCTCATTAGTACCCTTGTTCAGCAGATCCTTAGCTCATTAGTACCCTTGTTCAGCAGATCCTTAGCTCATTAGTACCCTTGTTCAGCAGATCCTTAGCTCATTAGTACCCTTGTTCAGCAGATCCTTGGCTCATTAGTACCCTTGTTCAGCAGATCCTTGGCTCATTAGTACCCTTATTCAGCAGATCCCAAGCTCATTAGTACCCTTGTTCAGCAGATCCTTAGCTCATTAGTACCCTTGTTCAGCAGATCCTTAGCTCATTAGTACCCTTGTTCAGCAGATCCTTAGCTCATTAGTACCCTTGTTCAGCAGATCCTTAGCTCATTAGTACCCTTATTCAGCAGATTCCAAGCTCATTAGTACCCTTATTCAGCAGATCCCAAGCTCATTAGTACCCTTATTCAGCAAAACCCAAGCTCATTAGTACCCTTATTCAGCAGATCCCAAGCTCATTAGTACCCTTGTTGTTCAGCAGATCCCCCAGCTCATTAGTACCCTTATCTGCTCTGCTGATGCCCCACTAAGTAGACCCGCAGCTCTGCTGATCCTCTGCTTATTATGAACTGTGACAGGAGTCACTTTGGGTGGGGGGTTTGTGCGGCTCAGCTTGCCTGGGAGAGCACTGGAGGCTTCTGGTCCAGATCCCATGGCCCCTCCTATATGTAAGTTACCCTGTGTCCACTGTGGCTGAGAACTCCAGTTGGGTCTGACTAACCCAACTCACTTTGATCTGTGTGTGTGATTTGTGCTGAAGAAGTGAAGGAGATCTTTTTACTTGGGACATTAATGTTTGTGAGCAATATCCTTCACCTTTAAGACAGCTTGACCTATTGTAAAAGTATTTCAAAGACCGGGGGTAGGGCAGAAAGGGGAGGGGGGATTCCACCAACAGCTCTCCCTGCTGATAAGACTGTTTACTGATGAGAAGTTTGAATACACCTGACCTGTGTATTGTTCTTGGCCAGTTTACCCCACCCTTTCGGGTGGGGGAGCATCTCCGAGTTATATATCTGTGGTAACGTAATTGAATAAAGAGTCTGCTGGTTTTCACCCAACACTGAACTATGGCTGGTGACTGGGTGGGCCAAAGAGTCTTGGATAGTGCTGGTTCTGGATAAAGGAAGCATTTACGGCAGACGTACTCCTGCTGAGGACAAAGGTTCATCACAGGAACCCTCAGCTCTGCTGTTCCCCCGCTCTGTAGTAGCCCCCACAGCTCTGTCGATTCCCCACTTAGTAGTAACCCCCATCTATTCTTTCTCCCTCGCCATCCTCACCTCCCACTATATTGCTCCCATGCTGCTCATCATATGACATCTGCTATTTTTTCCTGCTCCGGTCACCCACAGTCACCCAGCAAGTCTTGGGTAGAGACAGTGCCTACAGAAAGTGCCCCCCCAATCTCACACTCCAGTTATACTCACCATACTAGAGCTCCCTTGCCACACTTTGCAGTCCCCAGCAATAAACAATGCTTCTAGTTATGGGGGAGCATGTGACCCTCTCAAGCGACACTGCTCAGGTCAAGCTGCCAATTGCCATGCCTGAGCACCGTTACATGACTGGGGTTCGTGATGTCACTGCTCCCCCTAGTGTCTGGCAATAGTGGACACCTTGGATTTCAGTGCTGGCCGAGGCGCATGCAGGAGCTTCAAGGAAGCGCTGGTAAGGAGAATATACTGTATATTCTCGAGTATAAGCCAACCCGAATATAAGCTGAGGCACCTAATTTTACCACAAAAAATTTGAAAAATTTATTGACTTGAGTATAAGCCTAGGGCAGGTGTGCCAAACCAGTGGCCCAGGGGCCACATGTGGCCCGCGGAGCCCTCTGATGTGGTCCTCAACCCCCTTCTCTGGGATGGAATAAAATAGAATACTGTTATTATAGGTATATATTATAGGTACGTTTATTACTAAAATCACAGCGTGTGTATATATGGGCGTATCTGTTCTGCAGTGGTTACTGGGCTGCTTTCAAACTGATCCACAGGTACAGAGAAGTGCCCCTGTGGGTTACCTGAACTGAGCCATAGACTTATATTACCTGCGAGTTTGGTGTTCTGAAGTAGAGTGGGCTCTATAGAGCCGAGTGGGCTGCCATCCACCCACTCCACTCATTGTGGCCCGCTGCCAAGTCGCTTAAATGGCCCATGCTCGTCAAAAGTTTGGGCACCCCTGGCCTAGGGTGTCCATCTGCATGCCTCACTTTGCATCACTGTGTCCATGTGCATGCCTCACTGTGCCCATTCCTAGACTGACGTTTAACAGTCTATGGAAGGAGTGCCCAGCTTTGAAAAATAAATAAAATAAAATCGATGCTCCCCAGCCATAGGTCCCCCAGACAACAAACTTTTCACATTTGAAATGGGGTTACATGTGTGCCAAGTTCTGGATACAGGGGACCTACGACCGACCAGTACTGGGTCCTCAAAGTCACTGGAGAAATTATTGTTTAACATGGGAGTCTAAAGGAAGAAAAAAAAAAAAAAACGGTGCTCCCAGCCTTCGGTCCCCCAGACAACAAATTGTTTACACTTGTAGAGGAGAAATGGGGCTACATGTGTGCCAAGTTTGGGGTCCAGGGGACCTACAGCCATCCAGTACCAGGCCCCCAAATTCATGGGAGATCAGGCGAAAAAAGTTGACTCGAGTATGAGCCGAGGGGGGCATTTTCAGCAACAAAAAAAAAGTGCTGAAAAACTTGGTTTAAACTCGAGTATATACGGTAACTGGGGCATGGGAGGAACTTTTCGGAAATACACTCACTTGCATGGGAAAAAACAGGGCCCATCTAAAGCCATATTATGAGTAAGAATTATGGGCCATCCTTCTAAAAAGGTTTGTCAAAAATGCAGCATTTTTGTTTAAATATGCACCACAACACAGAGGTGTGAAGGCACCAAAACACCAGCAAAAAAAAATGTATATACATCAGACCGTAACAATAAAATAATCATAACCAATATACTTATGCCCTGTACACACGATCGGACCTTTGTCCAACCAAATTCACGTTGGAATTCCAACAGAGTAAAATAGAACAGGGCTTGACAAACCCCAGGCGCCAGGTCGCATTGGTGCCTAGAATTAACAGCCTGGCGCCTGGGCTAGACTGCAGCAGGTGTCTTGTCCCCATGCAAGACCACATTTCCCCCCCCCCCCCACCTGGCGGGTTCGCGGACTAAGATGCCTCCGCTCGCTCTGTTGACTGAGGGCATTGCCCTTACATTGCTCACACTGCAGGGGAACCGACGCCCCCTTCTGGTGACAGGGGCTGCTACAAGCAGTCACTGGTTGCACTGAGGGTTTCCCCTGCCTGCTCTCTCTGCCTGACAACTGGTTGAAGAAGGAGTTGTGGGCTTAATCTGGTGCCCATAACGATGAGTGGACAGGGATTGTGGGGCAGCTGGTTGGAAAAGTTTAGTTCCATTTACACACCCCTCCCCCACAAAGATGGAAACAGTTTTCTGTGTAAATTTAACCACTTGATACCTGCCCGCCGTCAAATGACGGCGGGCGGGATACTCTATGATCCTGACAGCACGTCATATGATGTCCTGTCATTTAAAGCGGCTAGGGGCGCGCGCGTGCCCCGCCGGCGGGGTGCGCGCGCACCGGCGCGTCACTGAGAACACCGTGCGTGTGCCCGGCGGCCGCGATGGCCGCCGGGCACACGCGACTGCCGACAATTGAGCTGGAACGTGGCGCTCTATGTGTAAACACAGAGCGCCACGTCCCTGTCAGGGAGAGAGGAGACCGATTGTGTCCCTTGTACATAGGGAAACAATCGGTCACCTCCCCCAGTCAGTCCCCTCCCCCTACAGTTAGAACACAAACTAGGAGAAACATTTAACCCCTTCCCTGCCCCCTAGTGGTTAACCCCTTCCCTGCCAGTTACATTTATACAGTAATCAATGCACATTTATAGCATTGTTCACTGTATAAATGTAAATGGTCCCAAAAATGTGTCAAAAGTGTCCAATGTGTCCGCTATAATGTCCCAGTCCCGAAAACCCCCCCAAAAAAAAAAAACAAAAAAAAAAAAACGCAGATCGCCGCCATTCCTAGTAAAAAATAAATAAAAATAAAAAATCATAATTATGTCCCCTATTTTGTAGGCAATATAACTTTTGCGCAAAACCAGTCACTATACGGTTAATGCGATTTTATTTTTTATTTATTTTTTACCAAAAATATGTAGAAGAATACGTATCGGCCTAAAATTAGATAAAAAATTATTTTTTTTTCTTTTAAATGGGATATTATAGCAAAAAATTGTGCGTATTTTTTCAAAATTTTCACTCTTTTTTTGTTTATAGCGCAAAAAATAAAAACCGCTCGGGCGATCAAATACCACCAAAAGAAAGCTCTATTTGTGGGGGAAAAAAAGGACGTCAATTTTGTTTGGGAGCCACATTGCACGACCGCGCAATTGTCAGTTAAAGCGACGCAGTGCCGGAAGCTAACATTTCGTCTGGGCAGGAAGGGGGTGTAGGGGCTCAGTAGACAAGTGGTTAAGATTGGTTAATTTAGTCGTTGGGAGGAGAAAAAAAAAACACAACTGGCTCCTAACTTAATTAGTTGGCTCCTAGTTTCAAAGTAAATTTTGAAAGCCCTGAAATAGAACATGTTCTCTTTGTAAACGCCAATGGAATTCCGATGGAATTACTCTGATGGGGCTACATACTGTTGGAAATTCCAATGGAAAAAGTCTGTCTGAAATTCCGATCGTGTGTACGGGGCTTTAGGGAAGCAGAGAATGCATTCAGGTTAAACACTTTTACCCTTTACAGCAACTTTAAGATTATTACACATACTGTATGTAGACTTTAGTTCCCTTATGTAGCAGAACAGAAGGAAGGAGAGTCACCTCCTACCCGCCATGACCTGGTTTGTTGTCTTTGGTTATAGTATTATGTCTAACATGAATGCACACAATTGCTCTCATTGCATGACACAGATCCTTGTAAAGCTGCATACAAATAGAAAAAAAAAAATCTTGGCTCACGATCAAACATTTCTGTAGTTGAGCTTACTGAGCACTTCCAGCACTAACCAGGCCAGCGCTTATTTATTACAATGCAGGATGCCCGGTCTATCGCCTCCCATCGTGTACATACATTGCACAAAGCAGGGATCAGTGACTGGCACACATGGGGCATGTTCCCCAGAGATCTGCGGCTTGTTCCCGTTTGCCGTTTCATTATCAGCATTTTACAAGAACTGGTGGGAGCCGTGTGTGGGCACATCCCTCAGGGATAGATGGATGGATGGATGGATGGATTAGAGTAAGTGCAACGTTGTGTGGGATGAATGTCAACAGAAGGGCAGAATTCCTCCGGTGTGGTGGTGTGTCTCAGGCTCCCCACCTGATCGTTGTTTTATCATTACAGATCCTTATAAAGTGCCATCAATTTACACAGTATAATATATTTTTATATATACATACACACACAAAAAAATCCCCCAAAAAAATGCGTTTGAAAGACCAGTGCGCAAATATAGTGCGACACAAAATATTGCAAAAACCGCCATTTTAGTCTCTAGGGCAGGGGAAGGCAACCTGGAGCCCTCCAACTGTTGCAGAACTACAAGTCCCATCATGCCTCTGGGAGTAATTGTAACTGTCAGCCTTACAATGCCTCATGGCAAATGTAGTTCCACAACAGCTGGAGGGTCCCAGGTTGCCTACCCCTGCTCTAGGGTCTCTGCTAAAAAAAAAAAAAAAAGGATATAGATAGATAGATAGATATAGAGGGGTTCTAAGTAATTTTCTAGCAAAAAATAACGATTTTAACATGTAAGCAACAAGTATCAGAAAAAGGCTTAGGTCCCTTTCACACGGGGCGAATCAGTAATGATCCACCTCCGTATGCTCAGCGGGGATCGCTCCATGTCGCTCTGTGCAGGGACTGCCCTGGCTTTTCTCCGCTCTCCCCTATGGGGGGAATCGGATGAACACGGACCGTACATCCGCGTTCATCCAATCCGATGACGGAAGGAAAAATAGGGTTTTCTTCCGTCTGCAGAATCAGATCATTGCGGAGGCGGATGAGATCGGATGTCAGCGGATGTTCATCCGCTGACACCCGCAATCACATAGGGACCAATGTATGTCCCTTTTTCATCCGCAACGGATGGATAAAAAAGCGGACATACAGTCCGCACGTGTGAAAGGGGCCTTAGTCTCTAAAGGGGTTGTAACGTTTTTTTTTATTTTTTTTATTACGAATGTGTTATACTTACCTGCTCTGTGCAGGGGTTTTGCACAGAGCGGCCCGATCCTCCTTTTCTGGGGTCCCCCGGCAGCACACAGACAGCAGGATTTGGCCCTGCCAGGGGCGGACTGACCATTGAGTTACTCGGGCACTGCCCGAGGGCCCAATGCCACTAGGAGGCCCCATCAGTGTTGCCAGGCTCAGTAAAACCAGGGACAGTATGTAAAAATCTGCGTTTTTTTTTTACATCTGTCCCTGATATGTCCGAAACTGACATGCTTTTGATGTGAAAATCCAGAGATTTTAGCTACCCCGCCTCTGCACTGCCTCCTGGCATGGTGGCTATCTGTAAGCTTGGGGGCCCCATAATCTTCTATTGCCTGGGGGCCCCTATGAGTTGTCAGTCCGCCCCTGGGCCCTGCCCCCTGTCACTGGATCTGATTGACAGCAGCAGGAGCCTATCAATCTATCAAATGAGGACCCGAGAGTGGCTGAAGCTGCTGGGCTTGTCCCTGTCACTTGAACGATCGGGTTCAGGTAACTAAAAGAGGGGCTCTGGGGGGGTGCTGCATTACAGAAGGTTTTTCCCCTTAATGCATAGATGTCCCCGTCTAAAGAAGATTTTACAATGTAAAATTGTACAATCAGGTTGTGTGTTGTATGGCCGGCCAGCTTAAGACTTGCCCAAACTATAGGCCAGTGGTCTCTAAACTGTGGGCCGAAAGCGGCCCTATACCCGCCCTTTATGCAGCCCGCCCTAGGGGCACTGTTCCTTGCACCAGTACGAGGCACTATTCCTCCCACAGGCACCAACGATGGGGCGCCTGCAAATCAGAAGTAACGAAATGCAAGTCAGAGGGAGGTCAACTGAAGGTCAAATGCACCTGTCAAAAGATTCTGAAGCATCTCAAAATGATGCCAATGAGCCCAAAAGCCCATTAACATTGGCCTTTATAATGTTTTTTAATTCCCAATGACTTGTATGGTGACGGCAATGAAAGTCCATACATGCACGCCTTGACTGGGGTGAGCAACAGTTATGGGCACCTTTGTGGGCCGAGGGGCTGTTACAGATACATGGCAAGTTAAAAAAAGGAGGATAAGCGTTCTGGCTTCAGCCGCTGTGGGTGAATGACGGACAGACACTCGTACTGGAAGTGGCAGACATTGGCCGCAGCTTATCAGGGAGGTTTGGATGACAGGCTGGCTCCAGACAGGCTATTCAGATTAATATTTGACCACGATGTACTCCTACTTCCCTGATCTAATCTACAGCGCAGAGCAGAATGCTGACTCTGAAGGAACCATCAGCAGTCCTTATCTGTCCATAGCAGAGTTATCCTGAGAGCCGAGCCTCCCCATCCACTTCCTGGACTTCTCCCAGGGTGCCCGGCCCGCACAGAACTAGGGCCTAAACAAAACGTCTGCGCTGGTCTATGGAAGCCGTGAGCTCTTATCAGAATGATGCAGAGGAGATGGGTAAATAGACACAGCAGCCACATTTCGCCAGCATTTGGTAAAAGTGGCATTGCAAAGGTTTACCATCTGAAGATGAGAGAACGTGTGGTGGACCTTCTGATCTAGGTGAATCGCTTGGGCTCGCTGCACGGCAGAAACGCATGCGCCACAACAAGCTTTTCCGTATATTAGAGCGCTGCATTACTGCAGAAAGTTCTTTTTGAATGGGCCCCAACACAGGAGTATCTCTTCCGATTTTTTTTTTTTAAATGATTCATTGATGATCGGGCAAAGTAATTATGATAGAGCGTGTATAATCTTATTAATTTATATTATATTAAAAATGTATACAATTTTTTATGAAGAAAAAATAAATAATAAAAAATGGTGTATGTATGTATGTATGTATGTATGTATGTATGTATGTATGTATGTATGTATGTATATATATATATATATATATATATATATATATATATTATATATACACACACGGTTCAGTATGTCAAAACTGTTACACTTCCCTCTATCCACCTGGGATTCTACAGCCATCCACTGGGAGTTGTGATATTTCCCTTCATGGGACATCTACATGCCAATGGACTGATGTTAACCTCTCCTTATCTGAATTCAGCAGTGGTATCGTTGTCAATCCGTCCAATCCCGAGAAGGGGAGTGTCTATACATGGCGATGCGGGCATTTACAAGTATTCAAAACGAAAGCTTATAATGCACGCTACGCTATAATGCAGGGATTTACGGCGATATGCGGCGGCGGCGGCATCATAGCTACAGGTATGAGGGACATACAGACCACTGTCTCAATCCAGAAGGTGTTTGCAGTGAAAGAAACCTTTTTCCAGTATGTAGAGAATGCATAAAGCACAAAATCACATGCTCGTAAGTATCAGACTTGCATACATGTATGCGGAAATGGTGAAGTTCAGCTTCATATAAGTATTAATATACAACAAAGATTAAACGCCAGGAGGATTGTTGATGAAGTAAGGTTCTTTCAGTGTGACAATGCATCCATATAAGCAAACAGTGGCCAATCGTAGAGGCTCAGTTCCATATAGATATAGAGAATATTGAAACAGTGATATGCAGGTAAATATAGTCAATGAGTAATTAACGGCGGTGGCATCATAGCTACATGTATGAGGGACATACATGGCTGCAATATGGGGGACATGCATGGCTGCAATATGTGGGGGACATGCATGGCTGCAATATGTGGGGGACATGCATGGCTGCAATATGTGGGGGACATGGCTGCATTTGGGGACACATTTAAAAAAAGTATCGGTATTCGGTATCGGCGACTACTTGAAAAAAAGTATCGGTACTTGTACTCGGTCCTAAAAAAGTGGTATCGGGACAACCCTAATATATTATATATATATAATATATATATATATATATATATATATATATATATATATATATAAAATTATATTTATTTTTTCTTCTTCATAAAAAAAAAAAAATGTATACATTTTTATTATAGAGTATATATATATTTTCACATTTTAAATTTGGCGTCTGCAATGATACGATCACCTACATCAGATTACAAATCCTTTAGCAGGTACAACGTTGGCTCCTTCATATGCGAGTCAATCACTGATTCAGCACCTTCTCTAGAATATTGAATTTTTCTGTCCTTATACCTGTAGTTTTTTTTAAAGCTGGTGACAGATTCTCTTTAAGTCGCACTTACTTTATTTATTTTTGATGAAGCGATCAAGTGCTCACGAGTTGCCGTTCCCACAATGCTGACCATTGTGCTGTGTGTTGTTTTGTGTCATTTCACATTCTTTGGTTGCCAAATAAGGATTTATTTCTTCTTTCTGGCACTTGTAAATGAAGCGTCTCAGAATTAAGTGGAAGCGATTGTGATGTTTGCCTATACATTAGCAGTGTCAGATGAAGTCTACAGTGTTTTATTCGCTTTGTCAGCACAGGAAAACCTTGTAGCATTTCGTGACTTCCCATTTATTTGATTTCACAATAGTCGTGGGAAAGGGGGGGGCTATTTCATAGTCTCACTTGATAGATTTTTTCTTGCCATAAATTATATTAGTCATCTGCAATGCGCCCTTAAAACTTGCTAGAAATTGTACCAATGTAAGGAGGCTGCCTTCCCACTGGCCGCCAACGCAAGGAGGGCAGCCTTCCCACTGGCCGCCAACGCAAGGGGGGCAGCCTTCCCACTGGCCGCCAACGACCTTTGGTCTCTGTGACTGTACTCGTCGCCGGTTCTCATCCTACCTACCCCACCGCACTGTCACTTACAACTCTACTTCCTCCTCTCTTCTTCCTTTCTGTCGGGATTCCCAAAGGTTCTGTTCTTGAACCTCTCAAGCTACACCTCCTCCCTGGGTCAGTTGATAGCCCCCCCATGACTTTCAATATTATCTCTACGCTGACGACACCCAAATCAATCTCTCCACCCCCTGGCGCACTCCATCTGTCTCCTCACAGATCACCAACTTACTAACAGATATAGCCTGGATGTCACATCACTTCCTCAAACTCAACCCATCTAAAAACAAAGCATATGATATTTCCTCCCCTGCGCCAAGGTCCTAGGTGAAATCCTGGACTCTGATCTATCCATTCGGCCTCACATCCAATCGATGTCCAAAGCTTGCCACCTAAACCTCCGTAACATCTCCAAGATACGTCCCTTTCTTACCAACGACGCCACAAATCTCAACTCTCTTCTCATTGGCTTACCATTAATCAGGCTATCCCTTCTTCGGTCCATTATATACACTGCTGCCAGGCTCATCCACCTTGCAAACCGCTCGGCTTTTGCTACTCCTCTCTGCAATCCCTCCATTGGCTTCCACTCAACCAAGCAAATTCAAGATACTGACAATAACTTACAAAGCCATCCACAACCTGGGGCCCAGCTACACCTGGCCTCAAAATAGCAACCAAATCATCCTTTCACACCTACCAAGACCTCCCGCTCTCTAGTTCTTGTCACCTCATCCAATGCTTACCTCCAGGACTTCTCCAGAGCCTCTTCCATCTTCTGGAATGCTCTACCCCAATCTGTCCGACCATCTCTTACTTTGTCCACTTTCAGATGATCTCTGACAACTCATGTCTTCAGAGAAGCTACTCCTGCCCTCATCCAACAACTTTCCTTTTATTTTCTCTATCTTCCCCACAGGTATTACCCCTTGTATCTCTTAACCCTTCCTCTTAGATTGTAAGCTCAAACGAACAGGGCTTCCCAATTTCTATTGAAAAAAAAGTATTGTAGTTGTACGGTCTACCTTCAAATTGTAAAGCGTTGGGTAAGCCGTCGGTCCTATATAAATCCTGTATAATAATAATAATAATAATAATAATAATAATAATAATGTAAAGGGACATTCTTCCCACTGGCTGTCAATGTAAGTGGCATACTGGCCACCAATTTAAGGGGCATACTGGCCACTGATCACCAATGTAAGGAACATTCTTCCCACTGATCACCAATGTAAGGCACATTCTTCCCACTGATCACCAATGTAAGGCGCATTCTTCCCACTGATCACCAATGTAAGGAGCATTCTTCCCACTGATCACCAATGTAAGGGACATTCTTCCCACTGATCACCAATGTAAGGAACATTCTTCCCACTGATCACCAATGTAAGGAACATTCTTCCCACTGATCACCAATGTAAGGAACATTCTTCCCACTGATCACCAATGTAAGGAACATTCTTCCCACTGATCACCAATGTAAGGAACATTCTTCCCACTGATCACCAATGTAAGGAACATTCTTCCCACTGATCACCAATGTAAGGAGCATTCTTCCCACTGATCACCAATGTAAGGGACATTCTTCCCACTGATCACCAATGCAAGGCACATTCTTCCCACTGATCACCAATGTAAGGGACATTCTTCCCACTGATCACCAATGCAAGGAGCATTCTTCTCACTGATCACCAATGCAAGGAGCATTCTTCCCACTGATCACCAATGTAAGGAGCATTCTTCCCACTGATCACCAATGTAAGGAACATTCTTCCCACTGATCACCAATGTAAGGCACATTCTTCCCACTGATCACCAATGTAAGGCACATTCTTCCCACTGATCACCAATGTAAGGCACATTCTTCCCAATTTTTCTTTATTAAAAGTCTTGCAATCAAAAAGCATAAAATCACTATATAAAACATACATAAATATATACATAAATGAAAATAAATATAGCAAATCTGCTCTCAAACAAAAGACTTTACAGCAAAGCAAAAATCATGTAATCACTGATGAAAAAAAATCCTACTACAACTCACACCACTACACCAGACAAACAAGGTCAAGAAACAAACCCGCACCCATTATGCATGCAGCCCTTCTTCAAAAGGATACTAACCAACAAAAGCTAAGGGAGTGAAAAAGACAGAAAAGGAAAAGAACTCCTCAATCAGAGATGGGCAGCTCACCAAAGGCAAGTCTGATATTCCTCCACGCCCTTTTCCAGACCGCCCGAGGTTCCCTGCCCTTCTCAAGACCCCGAATTTTCCCAACCTCACCCAGAATATCGTGCACACACCACCTCGACAGAGAGGACTTTCTTCCGCAGGGTAATCTGGCACCGTGCATTCCATGTGAAGTAACGGACAACTATACTAACTAGAAAAAGTGTATTGAAATCAAAATCCCAGCGAGTCGGGAATGCCCCGTACACCCACTCTGCATAACCCATGCGATAGAAAAAGGGAATGCCTAGAACCCTCCCCACCCTTTTATACACCTCTATGTTAAAGGGACACTGCAGCAAAAAGTGGTCCATAGACTCCACTTTACCAACACACTCCACTCTAGGACAATCCCGATCATCCACAGAGCGATTCTTCAGGTTCCCTCTCACATAGAGCCTTCCATGGAAAGCGAGCCAGGCTTGATCCCTAAACTTCAGAGGGATTCTTTCTAAATTAATTAAACGCAACCCCTCCCTCATTACAGAGCCTGGGCAATCCCTTAAGGCCAGTGACACACTGAAAGCCGAGCTCAAAATTCTCTTCTCCAGAAGCTTCCTGGGGAGGGACTTGATATCCTCTGCTGTCACCTGCCACTGCCGAAGTATTTTCAGGCACGGGGCAACATAAGCCGGGAGCTTGCCATGTTGGACTCTTAGACTTTTCACTGGCCCGCCATCTTCCCAGCATCGCAGAAAAGGCCTAAAACAAGACTGAAAAATACCCACCCATCCCGGCGGGTTCTCTGCTAGCATGTTACCAAGATTGTACTTTAAAAAGAGCAGAGAAAAGAAAACTATTGGGTTGACCATTCCTAGGCCACCCTCCCGCCTAGACAGGTAAGTTACATTGCGTTTTATCAGGTTCAGCCTATTTCCCCATAACAGTTGAAAAAAAACAGCTGTACACCCTTGCATAGAGAGATGGTGGCAAGATACAGACGAAGCTGACATATAAAAAGATTGGGACCAGGTACGTTTTGATCAAGTCAACCCTCTCCCTCAAGGAAAGCCTCCATTTCTTCCAACTTGCTACTTTGGCATTGGCACACACCAACCTGCTTTCCCAATTTCGATGACCATAGTCACCAGGACCAAATTTAATGCCCAACACTTTAATTTCCTGCTGGGGCTCTGGGAAGGCATCCGGAAGTTCGAAGCTTTCACCCTCCTCACCCATCCAGAAAACTTCACTCTTTTCATGGTTGACTTTAGAACCAGAGGCCTCTGTGTACTGCTCTATCATAGAGACCACCTCCTGCGCCTCCTCCGTCCCAGAGACAATAACAGACACATCATCGGCGTAGGCCACGACCTTCAAGGGCGGCACACCAGCAATGCCCAAAGGCACCCCGCACAACGATCCACTCTCTAGCCTTTTTATGAAGGGGTCGATTGCGAATACATATAGCAGAGGGCTCAGAGGGCATCCCTGGCGCACACCAGAGCCAACCTCAAAAGGCCGTCCAACCCAACCATTAACCAGTGGGAAGCTCTCAGCCCCTCTATATAATGTCTTCAGCCAATCTATAAACCTCCCCTGCAGGCCGTATCTACCAAGTAGCAAATACAGGTACTCGTGATTGACTCTATCAAAAGCCTTCGCCTGATCCATGTGCCAGCAAGTACTTTCTCCATCCAGCAGCCCTGCATCGTTCCAAAGCCTCCCGGACAGCTAAAATCGCTGAAAAGGTGCTTCTACCTTGGACCGAGCAGTGCTGATGACTGGACAACAAATCGCCTGCCACTGACGACAAGCGCCAAAAAAGAATCTTCGCCAAGATCTTTCTATCAACATTGAGAAGACTGATGGGGCGCCAGTTCTCAATCATTGAGGGGTCTTTACCTTTTGACAGAAGAATCACAGCGGATTGCCTCATGGAGGGAGGGAGCGAACCCTCTTCTAGACAGCTGTTATAAACCTCCGCTAAAAAGGGAGCCAGAATGGACTTAAAACACTTGTAGAATTCAGCTGTCAACCCATCTGGTCCAGGCGATTTTTTGGTAGCCAGCTTCTCTATAGCATGAACTACCTCATCCGCTGAAATTGGTTCTGTCAAATCCATCAAAGGCAATGTACCATTTCCCAATCCTGGAGTAGAATCCAGAAAGCTTTCCATCTTGTCCCGACAAAGGTCCTTTCTTCCCAAAATATGATCTGAAGATTTCCAGGATCCCTGATCTGGACTTCACCAGGGAACCCGTACCATCCCTCAGGCCTATGACCGTCTTAACTGCTATGCCTTGCTTACAGTTCTGGTAAGGATCAGGTGAGTGATATTTTCCATAATCTCTCTCCAGAACCAAGGAAGCATGCCGGTCGTATTGACACTTCCTAAGAAGAAACTTCATCTCAGAGATCTCCCCTGGATCTCCTCCATACGAGACAAGACGATCAAGCTTCCTCCGCAAATGCTGGTAGGCAATGTACATACCAAGCTGCTTCTTCTTACCTATGGCCTTGAAAAGTCCAATTGCCCTTTGTTTCACAAGCTCCCACCACTCTGACTTACTGCTGCAAAAGTCCAGAATAGAAACCTGTGCCTGAAAAAAATCCTCAAAGGATTGTCTTACCTCTACATCTTCCAGGAGAGCCGAATTCAGTTTCCAGGTACCCCTTCCCCTGGGTGGAGTGTCCGAGGCATTCAGAGTCACAGACAGCATACAGTGGTCAGAGAACTCCACCGCCCTCAACTCAGGAGCCGAGCAAGTAGAGTTCTCCTTTAAAAAAAACCTATCTATCCTACTCTGACTATTCCCTCTCTGAAATGTGAATCCCGTGCTGCCAGGGCAGTGCTTAATATGCACATCTACCAGGCCTGCTTGTCTCACCATATCTCTAAGAAAAACGCTATTGTATCCCAGCCTGTCTATGGAGCCTCTCCTGTCTTCAGGCCTAATGATGGTGTTAAAGTCACCTCCAAAGACAACCTGCTGGGACGTAAAAAGGAAGGGCTTGATCTCTGTGAGGAGGCATTTCCTGCCCCACCTTGTCTGCGGCCCATAGATATTGATCAGGCGCAGGTCATGCCCCCTAACAGAAACGTCCAACACCATGCATCTACCTATTTCTACCTCAATTACCCGCCGGCACGTTACCATATCGGTTTTAAAAAGTACCCGCAACTCCCGCTGCAGGGCTCAGCCGCAAGAGACCAAAAGGAGGGACCGCATCTCCACTCCCTTTTTGCCAGATGGACATCGGCCAAAGTATGGAGCCAGGTCTCTTGCAAAAATAAAATCTCGGCATCAAACTCGCTGAGCAAAAATAAGGCCATATCACGAGCTCTTGCAGATTTAATGCTGGCGACCATTAATGGTCGCCACCTTTATCGGAGTGGGAACTGCCACCATCAGGATGATTGGGGTAGTCGTTTCTTGACCTTCACCACACTCTCATCACCAGAAACAGCTCTCTTCAAAACTACGCGACTCCCCCTCATCCATAGATGATAAGGGAGAAGACAAAGACATCTCATCGCCCGACAACACATTAAAGGTGTTACCAAGGGGAACCCCTCTTGGATCCGACTCTGAGGAAGAGACGACCGTTTTTTTAGTCTTTCTCTTCTTTTTTTTCCCCTTCCTGACTTTCTCCCACCCCTCCTCATCCGAATCCCCATCAACCGAATGTGAGACATGGGGTACGGACACCCTTCCATCAGCCCCACCCCCATCCAGCACCCCCACATTCCCCTGACCACGCTTGCGCAGCCGAGGGACTGGAGGCTGAGTGGAAAGATCCGCTAAACCTGCCCCCCCAGCAGCCTCCGCCAGTCTGGAGGATCTACGAAATGATGCATTAGGGACAGATTTAGGGACCACATCTCTAGGGGGAACAGAAACAGATGTCACAGACACAGGAGGGACAGACTCAGGGACCACATCACTAGGGGGAACAGAAACAGATGTCACAGACACAGAAGGGACAGACTCAGGGACCACACCACTGAGGGGAATAGAAACAGATGTAACAGACACAGAAGGGACAGACTCAGGGACCACATCACTAGGGGGAACAGAAACAGATGTCACAGACACAGAAGGGACAGACTCAGGGACCACACCACTGGGGGAATAGAAACAGATGTCACAGACACAGAAGGGACAGACTCAGTGACCACATCACTAGAGGGAACAGAAACGGGTGCCACTTCTTCCCACTGATCACCAATATAAGGAACATTCTTCCCACTGATCACCAATGTAAGGGACATTCTTCCCACTGATCACCAATGTAAGGGACATTCTTCCCACTGATCACCAATATAAGGAGCATTCTTCTCACTGATCACCAATGTAAGGAGCATTCTTCCCACTGATCACCAATGTAAGGCACATTCTTCCCACTGATCACCAATGTAAGGCACATTCTTCCCACTGATCACCAATGTAAGGTACATTCTTCCCACTGATCACCAATGTAAGGGACATTCTTCCCACTGATCACCAATGTAAGGAACATTCTTCCCACTGATCACCAATGTAAGGGGCATTCTTCTCACTGATCACCAATATAAGGGACATTCTTCCCACTGATCACCAATGTAAGGAACATTCTTCTCACTGCTCACCAATGTAAGGCACATTCTTCCCACTGATCACCAATGTAAGGAGCATTCTTCCCACTGATCACCAATGTAAGGGACATTCTTCCCACTGATCACCAATGTAAGGAACATTCTTCCCACTGATCACCAATGTAAGGGGCATTCTTCCCACTGATCACCAATGTAAGGAGCATATATGAAACAAAACCAAGAGTTTCCTTTAAAATAGGTCAAGAGAAAACTGGACCAAAGCCCACAGCAGAACCCAAGTTATTTGGTCTAGTTTCCAAAAGAAACATTTAAAATAGACATTAAGGACAAGATTGGTAAAAGCATGGCACTCACTCCCCCCCCCCCCCCAGCACTCTTTAGATAGAATAAAAAATAATAAATTCCATGCATCACATGAACTGCCCCATGCAAGGCAAGAACAATTAAAGCACATCAGACATAAAACCACAGAAGCTTCACTGACTGACACAGCAAAAATATAAAAAATAATAAAGAAGCCACCCTCAGGGGTTGGAAAGTATTGTTTCCGGTACAAACAGATTGTAAAAGTAAAGTCGAGCGCATAAGAACACAGATGGCGCACAGAATGTTCCGCTATTATGATGGATGCCAAGGCTGTAGATGTTTCACTCAATTATATGGAAATAAACAAACTTGGCCTTTCCTTAAAAGCGGAACTCAGCTAAATATGTGGCTAGATGGTTCTGTTCAGCCACTTCTGTGAGTTACAGCATCCCTCCCAAAATGCATGATTAAGATAAGACACCGCTTTCATGGTGGTGGAGTAAATAGATTGGTAAACAAATCTTTACCGCTCAATTTTTTTAAATAAAAAATTACTATTATAAAGACCAATATGAGGTACCTTCGATGTTTACCCGGTGGCCTACATTGCAGAACCACTTGTCAAAATTGGGGGAGGATGATGGTTGTGGTGGACGGTGGTAGGGTCGGGGTTAGGATATTCAAAGTCTGTCCTTAGCCCCCCTTCCACAACAGTTCCCCCTTTATATCAGTGTCCACAGTCCCCCTTTACATCACAGTTCCCTCTGCAAAAGCAGTCCCACAGTGTCAGTTCTCCTTTACATTAATGTATCGGTACCGATACCGAGTATTTGTGGGAGTACTTGTACTCCCGCAAATACCCCCGATACCAGAATAGAATACTTGGCCCGCCCCCCCCCCCCCCCCCCGCAATGAAAGCCGCCGCCGCATGGGTTAAACAGCGTGCGGGAACATCACAGCTTTCAGTTGAATAGCTGTAGTGTTCCCGCTGCGTATAGACACTCCCCCTTGCTCGGGATTGGATGGGTGATCGTGATCAGTCCAATCCCGAGCAAGGGGGAGTGTCTATACGCGCGGGGAAAACAGCTATTGAAATGAAAGCTGTGATGTTCCCCGTGCGGCGGCTTTCGTCGGCTAGGTATGGGGGACATGGCTGGAGGGACATGGCTGCGGGGGACATGGCTGGAGGGACACGGCTGGAGGGACACGGCTGTATATGTGGGGGACATGGCTGGAGGGACATGGCTGCATATGTGGGGGACATGGCTGCATATGTGGGGGACATGGCTGCATATGTGGGGGACATGGCTGGGGGGAAATGGCTGCATATGTGGGGGACATGGCTGGGGGGAAATGGCTGCATATGTGGGGGACATGGCTGGGGGGAAATGGCTGCATATGTGGGGGACATGGCTGGGGGGAAATGGCTGCATATGTGGGGGACATGGCTGGGGGGACATGGCTGCATATGTGGGGGACATGGCTGCATATGTGGGGGACATGGCTGCATATGTGGGGGACATGGCTGCATATGTGGGGGACATGGCTGCATATGTGGGGGACATGGCTGCATATGTGGGGGACATGGCTGCATATGTGGGGGACATGGCTGCATATGTGGGGGACATGGCTGGGGGGAAATGGCTGCATATGTGGGGGACATGGCTGGGGGGAAATGGCTGCATATGTGGGGGACATGGCTGCATATGTGGGGGACATGGCTGCATATGTGGGGGACATGGCTGCATTTGGGGACACGTTTAAAAAAAGTATCGGTATTCGGTATCGAGTACTTGAAAAAAAATATCGGTACTTGTACTCGGTCCTAAAAAAGTGGTATCGGGACAACCCTAAATGTAACAGGGACTGCTCTGTAAAGGGGACACTAATGTAAAGGGGAGCTGTGATGTAAACAGGAGATAAGGGCACTGTAGGACTGCTTTAAAAAGGGGGCACTGTGATATAAAGGGGACTGCACTGTAAAAGGGGCACTGTAACATTGCCCAGGGGCGGACTGACCATTGAGTCACTCGGGCACTGCCCGAGGGCCCCATGCCACTAGAGGGCCCCATCAGGGTTGCCAGGCTCAGTAAAACCAGGGACAGTATGTAAAAATCTATGTTTTTTTTTTTTACATCTGTCCCTGATATGTCCGAAACCGACATGCTTTTAATGTGAAAATCCCGAGATTTTAGCTGCCCCGCCTCTGCACTGCCTCCTGGTGTGGTGGCCATATGTAAGCCCAGGGGCCCCATGAGTTGTCAGTCCGCCCCTGACATTGCCCCTCGTTACATTACAATGCCCCTCAATACATTACAATGCCCCTGCAGTCTGCCCCCACTACTTTCCTCTCCAACATCAATCTCTGCCCCCCCTGCTCAGGATTCCTACCTGCAGGGCAGAGGCCGTTAACCATCCATGTGTCCTCTTCCAGCTCCTCTATCCGCCAGCACAGCCAATGGTGTCATCCAATCAGCAGGAGCTCTCCATTTCAATCTGCAGCTCCTCCCGCCTCCTGTCCTGCTGATAGGATGACAGGATCAGCCGGGCGGGCACAGCAGCCAAGAGAGGACACGTGTGGTCTGAGATAGCCCCATGCAGACCACGGTCCCCGATCATCACCTGCTGTGTGGCCCGCTCCGTGGCTTGGGGACCCCTGTTCTACGTCACCCTCCACTGTGGAAAAGTACACAGATCCTTTATGACATTGTCTAAGGAGACCCAGGAAGAACCAGGTATCAGAGATGACCTCCACAATTGAAAAAACTGTTCTTGGTGTGCTCAACTCTTGGAACATACTTTCATTGGTCTCATCTCCCCACTAGTTCCCTCTAATTTGTGCCCCCGGAGTGTAGCTGCTATACCTTTAAGATACAGTGCCTTGCGAAAGTATTTGCCCCCGTTGAACTTTGCGACCTTTTGCCACATTTCAGGCTTCGAACATAAACATATAAAACTGTAATTTTTTGTGAAGAATCAACAACAAGTGGGACACAATCATGAAGTGAAACAAAATTTATTGGATATTTCAAACTTTTTTAACAAATAAAAAAACTGAAAAATTGGGCGTGCAAAATTATTCAGCCCCTTTACTTTCAGTGCAGCAAACTCTCTCCAGAAGTTCAGGGAGGATCTCTGAATGATCCAATGTTGACCTAAATGACTAATGATGATAAATAGAATCCACCTGTGTGTAATCAAGTCTCCATATAAATGCACCTGCACTGTGATAGTCTCAGAGGTCTGTTTAAAGCGCAGAGAGCATCATGAAGAACAAGGAACACACCAGGCAGGTCAGAGATACTGTTGGAGAAGTTTAAAGCCGGATTTGGATACAGAAAGATTTCCCAAGCTTTAAACACCCCAAGGAGCCCTGTGCAAGCGATAATATTGAAATGGAAGGAGTATCAGACCACTGCAAATCTACGAAGACCTGGCCGTCCCTCTAAACTTTCAGCTCATACAAGGAGAAGACTGATCAGAGATGCAGCCAAGAGGCCCATGATCACTCTGGATGAACTGCAAAGATCTACAGCTGAGGTGGGAGACTCTGTCCATAGGACAACAACCAGTCGTATACTGCACAAATCTGGCCTTTGGTGAAGAGTGGCAAGAAGAAAGATATCCATAAAAAGTGTTGTTTAAAGTTTGCCACAAGCCACCTGGGAGACACACCAAACATGTGGAAGAAGGTGCTCTGGTCACATGAAACCAAAATCAATCTTTTTGACAACAATGCAAAACTTTATGTTTGGCGTAAAAGCAACACAGCTCATCACCCTGAACACACCATCCCCATTGTGAAACATGGTGGTGGCAGCATCATGGTTTGGGCCTGCTTTTCTTCAGCAGGAACAGGGAAGATGGTTAAAATTGATGGGAAGATGGATGGAGCCAAATACAGGACCATTCTGGAAGAAAACCTGATGGAGTCTACAAAAGACCTGAGACTGCGACGGAGATTTGTCTTCTAACAAGACAATGATCCAAAACAAAGCAAAAGCAGTGGAATGGTTCACAAACATATCCAGGTGTTAGAATGGCCAAGTCAAAGTCCAGACCTGAATCCAATCGAAAATCTGTGGAAAGAACTGAAAACTGCTGTTCACAAATGCTCCCCATCCAACCTCACTGAGCTCCAGCTGTTTTGCAAGGAGGAATGGGCAAACATTTCAGTCTCTCGATGTGCAAAACTGATAGAGACATACCCCAAGCAACTTACAGCTGTAATCGCAGCAAAAGGTGGCGCTACAAAGTATTAACTTAAGGGGGCTGAATAATTTTACACGCCCAATTTTTCAGTTTTTTATTTGTTAAAAAGTTTGAAATATCCAATAAATTTCATTCCACTTCATGATTGTGTCCCACTTGTTGTTGATTCTTCACAAAACATTACAGTTTTATATTTTTATGCTTGAAATCTGAAATGTGGCAAAAGGTTCAAGGGGGCCGAATACTTTCGCAAGGCACTGTAATGTCTATGGGGACCCAGGTAGCACCAGGTATCAGAGATTACCTCCACTACTTGAATAACCAGTTCTTGGTATCTTCAACTCTTGGAATGTACCTTCCACTGGTCTTCTTCCCCATTTGTTTTCTCTGCTTTGTCTCTCCAGCAGGGTCTAGCTATGCCTTTATGACACGATGTCTATGGAGACCCAAGTAGCACCAGGTATCAGAGATGACCTCCACTACTTGAATAACCAGTTCTTGGTGCCCTCACAACTCTTGGAACGTACCTTCATTGGTCTTCTCTCCCCACTTTTTCTCTCCGGGGTCTAGTTGCTATGCCTCTCTAGTACCTTCTAGCAATCATACTCATGTGTATATTACATGCCTGTGTACGATTGTTTCATCCAATGCGTCTACCCTCCCTCCTTCTCCTCAACCTGTTTTTATTCTATATTGTGCTATCTGAAATGTCACAATGCTTTTTTAGTACAAAACATGAATAAAAGGCATATTTGACCAAAAATCAGGAGCTGGGGATTCTGTTGTACCCTAAGGCAGGAAACACACTCATGCACAATACTGGAGAAATGCTCAGTTTGGACAAGTGCTACCCATTGGTTCTGCTGGCAGGTGGATCCGCAGGGTGTGTGAGGGATCTAGAAGGGTAATGCCACGTACACGCGATCAGGATCGGAATTCCATTGGAAGTAAAATAGAACATGTTCTATATTTATATGATAAAAGGTGATAAGCGCTAAAGTGTGTGTGAAAAGTGTACAAAGGTAAATATATACGTGATAAATAAATCAATCAAAATCAAACAAAGTGCTAAGCTGGTGGGTGGTAAAGCAGACTAACACAATAGATGTTAGTGGCGTCCACCCTAATGGATAGGTAAACAATGTATAACAATGGTGAGAGTCTATGATGAAGAGACACGATGGGTTAAAGGTGACTGATGGGTCTTCTGTAAGGGGTGAACTCATCCGAAAAATGGTCTCATATTGCCTTTACCTTAAGGTAATGGTAACAGTGCAGCAGGTGGGCAATGTTGGTTCCTTCTCTTGTAGTCTCTGTAGGGCTCCTTGGCGCTGTATTTGTAAAGTGATCGTCCGTGGTATAGATTCCTGAATCTAGCAGCTCATGATAACAAGTCAGAGCGTGGGTTAAAGGATACCAAAGATAGTGAAGCCCGTTTAACAAGAGGGGGGTTTAATATAAAATAAGCCTCTTACATAAAAAATAGTAAAACACGCCAAACAAACAAATGGATGACAGAGCACGGCGAATACAAACGCCGTCTTGCGTCTGTTAGCCTCCGGTTGGCTGTGAGTGTCACGTGGTCGCACTTCCTTGTGAGTGTCACGTGGTCGCACTTCCTTGTGAGTGTCACGTGGTCGCACTTCACAGCCAACCGGAGGCTAACAGACGCAAGACGGCGTTTGTATTCGCCGTGCTCTGTCATCCATTTGTTTGTTTGGCGTGTTTTACTATTTTTTATGTAAGAGGCTTATTTTATATTAAACCCCCCTCTTGTTAAACGGGCTTCACTATCTTTGGTATCCTTTATTCCACGCTCTGACTTGTTATCATGAGCTGCTAGATTCAGGAATCTATACCACGGACGATCACTTTACAAATACAGCGCCAAGGAGCCCTACAGAGACTACAAGAGAAGGAACCAACATTGCCCACCTGCTGCACTGTTACCATCACCTTAAGGTAAGGGCAATATGAGACCATTTTTCGGATGAGTTCACCCCTTACAGAAGACCCAGTCACCTTTAACGCCTTACGTAAACGACCAAATAGATACGCCGGCCGCAACTACGTTTGTAAATCAAATAGCGCCGGCCGCAACTACGTTTGTAAATCGGCGTATCTACCTAATTTGCATATTCAACGCGTAAATCGACACCTAGCGGCCAGCGTAAATATGCAACTAAGATACGACGGCGTAAGTGACTTACGCCGCTCGTATCTTAGCTAAATTTCGGCGTATCTTGTTTTCTGAATACAGAAAAAAGATACGCCGGCGCATCCGAGAATTTACGCGGCGTATCAAGAGATATATATGTGTAAAAAGCACAGTACTCTATTATATGCACACCTGGAGTACTGCAAGCCCAGTCTGCGCGATAACGCACGCCTCGGGTCGGGAGGGGTGGGGGTGTCTATAACAAGTTGGACTCTCAGGAAATTGGTAGCTTGGCGCAAATGTCACTCTGATCCAAGAGGACCGCCAGTGCTAGAGCATGAAGAAGAGGGTGAGTAGAACTCGGCAACATTTTTTCTATAAAGAAATGCAAGTTGGGTGGCCATAACACTAGAAAGAAAATAAATAAATAACTGAAGTTCCAATTTAACCTTTCAGTTAACCCCTGAACCCCTGAAAGTATATCTCCCGGTGACTTCTTGCATTCAGTGTGTGGGCTAAACAAAATAAATCCAATATTCCTCCATCTACGTTAAACAGTGCCGAAGGATGCATTTCCCCTGCTGACTATTGTAATCTATCAGACTACCAAAACTGTGATTTCAGCTAATTAGCTGTTGCCGTTTAGCCCACAATATTCTGCCTAACTCCCGACGGTGGGCCAATTGAATTTTGGCCGATTGAGCAGAAAATTGTCAAAATGTTATCCAAGTTTGGCTGGCTTTAGTAAAGACAGCCATAGATGGATCGAATCTCTGGTGCTTCAGCAAGGACTGGCTGTCCGGATCATCATGTTCTGCCAGCAGGCAAGACTCCCCACCGGCAGAACACCATAGTGCTGCAGGAGAAATTCCCCCATAGGGAAATTTAGTGATTTTCTTACCTCCTGCCCATGGTGGCAGGGAAGAAAATTGTACAATCTATCATAGACAGTGCAAATTTTTCCCGGGCCAAGCCAAGCCATTACGGCTGGAAGAAGACAATAATTATTGCTATCAGCAGGGTGGTTGTACCAAATTGATCGACGGATCAACATGACACATTCAGCCTGAGCACACACGGTTTGAATCTCTGTTCCTGCTGAACCGGCTGACATTCGAACCGGCTATGGCCAGCCTAAGTCTGCTTTCACACTGAAAGCGCCTGGCCATCGGCGGTAAAATGCCGCCATTTGAAGTGGCGCTTTACGCCTGCTAGCGGGACGCTTTTAACCCCTGCTAGCGGTCGAGAAAGGTTTAAAAGTACCAGCAAAAGTGGCACTTTGCTGGTGGTTCGGCGGCGCTGCCCATTCTTAATGCGCTCCAAAGAGCGCGCTGTAGAGTGCGCTGCGGGGAAGCCCTGTGTTGTCCGTGTCCCTTGGATACGGCCAATCACAGATCGCGGCGAACGGCCAATCAGAGTGGCCGTTTGCGATGTGATTTGTGGGCGAATGAGAGATGATCTCTCATAGATCATCTCTCATTGCCGTTTTACACAGAGACAGCGTCCTGTCTCTGGAGACGAGGAGCCCGATCTGTGTTCCTTGTACATAGGGACACAGATCGGTCACCCCCCCCCCCCCCCCCCACAGTTAGAACACACCTAGGATTACATAGGGACACAGATCGGTCACCCCCCCCCCCCCCCCCCCACAGTTAGAACACACCTAGGATACACATTTAACCCCTTCCTCACCCCCTAGTGTTAACCCCTTCAATGCCAGTCACATTTATACTGTAATTAGTGCATATTTATAGCACTGATCGCAGTATAAATGTGAATGGCGCCAAAAATGTGTCAAAAGTGTCCGATGTGTTGGCCATAACGTCGCAGTACCAATAAAAATCGCAGATCGCCGCCATTTCTAGTAAAAAAATAAAATAATAAAAAATAATAATTCTCTCCCCTATTTTGTAAGCGCTATAACTTTTGCGCAAACCAGTCGCTTATTGCAAATTTTTTATTTTTTTTACCAAAAATATGTAGAAGAATACGTATCGCCCTAAACTGAGAAAAAAAAAAATTTTTTTTTTTCAATTGGGATATTTATTATAGCAACAAGTAAAAAATATTGTATTTTTCTTCAAAATTGTTGCTCTTTTTTGTTTATAGCGCAAAAAATAAAAACTGCACAGGCGATCAAATACCACCAAAAGAAAGCTCTACTTGTGGGGAAAAAAGGACGTAAATTTTGTTTGGGAGCCACGTCGCACGACCACGCAATTGTCAGTTAAAGCGACACAGTGCCGGAAGCTGACATTTTACCTGGGCAGGAGGGGGGTGTAAGTGCCCAGTATGCAAGTGGTTAAAGGCTAAATTCACTTTTTTTGCTTTCTAAATTCCAGCTCCCTTATGTACCAATATAGCATTAATGTACTACTTTTGCAAAAATAAAACAGCTTTCCATTTATTCTACACACACTTACCTCACCGTCTTCGTCGCCGTTTAAAAACACTGCTCCATTACTTCTGCCTTACTTCCTGGATTGACTTTAGAGCCCATTCACACAGGGACGACTTTGGATCCGACTTCAAGTCGCCCCAAGTCGTGCTGCATGAGAAACACGTCCGCTCCGCCTGTCCGTTCATTACAAGTCCGTTTACGGACTTGTAATGAACCCCTATCGGAGCGGATCCGTTAGCGGATGATGCATCCGCTAACGTCCGCCAGATCCGCATCCGTTTTTGCGGACGGAAGAATGTCCTATTTTTCTTCCGTCCGGCCAAACGGATCGGATGCAAACGGACAGACGGTCTGTTTCCATCCGATTCCCCATAGGGGATAGCGGAGGAGAGACAGGGCGGTCCCTGCATAGTGTGCGGGGACCGCCCTGTCCGCCCGACAGCTCAGCGGAGACCCCCCGCTGAGCCGACGGACACACGGAGCGGACCGCAAAACGGACCGCTCCGTGTAAAAGAGCCCAAAATCAGTGGAAGTGAATAAAGCCGTGTTAATGTACACTACTGGAGTCGCTCCGACTTCAGAAAAGGTTCCTGTACTACTTTAATCCGACTTCTAAGCAACTTGTACCCATAGATTTCAATGGAAGTCGCCTCTGAAGTCTGATCTCTGTCTTAACAGAAGCAACAATACAGGAAGAGAACATACATTTTTTTTTAGGCAAACCCCTCCCTCCCCCAGATTCATACTCAAGTCATGTCCAAGTTGCCTCCCAGAGTCATGCTGGAAGTCGTGTTGCCCCTGTGTGAATGGGCTCTTAGGTCATGACACAGGAAGGAGTTGACCAGCTGAAGTTAGATGATGCAGGGTGTGTGCTAATGAGATCAGCTGGTCAACTCCTTCCTGTGTCATGCCCTAAAGTCTGTCCAGGAAGTAAGGCAGAAGTAATGGAGAAGAATTTTTAAATGGCCATGAAGACGGTGAGGTAAGCTTGTGTATAAATAAATGGAAAGCCGTTTTATTGTTGCAAAAGTAGTACATTAACCACTTAAGGACCCCCGCACGCACATATACAGCCACAGAATGGCTCGTACAGGCACAAGGGCGTAAATTTACGTCCCCGCCTAAGTGCGGTTTGGGGGTCCCATCGGGACCCCCTCCGCGGCGTGCGGGGGTCCCCCTGGCTCCGGGAGCGATCCGGGACGAGCGGGCGGATGTCGGCGTTTACCCGCCCCCCCGCGATCGCTCCCAGCCAATGCGCGCGCTCCAGGTTCTGTCACTTCCTCCTCCTGTGTAAACACAGAAAGGGGGAAGTGATGTAATCTCCCATCGCAGCGGTATTTCCAACCGCTGCGATGGGAGAAACACCTCACAGTAAGTCCTGCACCAACACTACACTGACATACACACACATAGGCACACTTAACCCCTTGCGATCTGCCCCCCCCCCCCCACACCCCCCCTGTCACAGTGTCACTGAATGCAGTGATCTAATCACTACATTTAGTGTCAGTGTGACAGGCAGTGTAAAATCAGTTAGTGTTAGGTTCAGGATAGCCCCCCCACCCCCCCTAATAAAGTTTTAACCCCCTGATCACCGCCCTAGCTAACTCTTTCACTCCCTATTGCCAGCGTCACTAAGCGATCATTTTTCTGATCGCTGTATTAGTGTCGCTGTTCCCGCTAGGTAGCTATTTTTTTTTATTGCGATTTTTTTTTTTACTAAAGACATGTGGCTAAATAAATTTTGGCCTAAATGTTTGACTAAAATGTTGTTTATTTGATTTTTTTTTTAACAAAAAGTAAAAAATAGTGTTTTTTTTTCAAAAATGTCGCTCTATTTTTGTATATAGCGCAAAAAATAAAAAATCGCAGAGGTGATCAAATACCACCAAAAGAAAGCTCTATTTGTGGGAAGAAAAGGACGCAAATTTTGTTTGGGAGCCACGTCGCACGACCGCGCAATTGTCTGTTAAAGCGACGCAGTGCCGAATCGCAAAAACACCTTGGGTCATTTACCAGCGTATTGGTCCGGGTCTTAAGTGGTTAATGCTATATTGGTACACAGATGAGCAGAAAAAAAAAATGCATTATGATAAATAAAAAAAACAGACTTTACAATGCCTTTAATTCTGCTTTATTGGCTAAATGTAAAATTAGTGAGATAGTGGCCTAATTTTTGGCCCAAAGGGACATCAGAGCGGTTCATGGTTCATAGTACCCTATTGAAAGTCTTTATCTACAATAACCGTACAATACGAGAAGTTATGGAGAGGCCTGTCTTGTCTCCGGAATGTTTATATCAGGGCAGAGACATTCATTAGCTACGGCTGTATAGGTATGCGGCTATAAATGTCTGACACAATCCCGCTGTACATTCCTGCATTAAAAATGTTGCCCTGCCAGAGGCCCTCTTATCACCCTTTTCGTGCCAGAACCAGACAGGCCCATTTGGTCCCAGGCACCCTTACCGGATCCTCCCTGGCAATAGATTGAAGAGCAACCTGCTTTAGCACAGCTACCAATCCAAACTGATTTTTACTCACTAAAAAATATTATTTTACAAGCTGAAATTTGATTGGTTGCTTTGGAATATCTAATGTTATGCGTTTTGGAACACTATGTTCTTCTATAAGGATTTATTATTTTTTTTAACTAAAACAAATGTTATAGAGTGGGGGAAATACTTATTTGATCCCTGGCAGATTTTGTAAGCTGCCCGTGCCCACCAATGCAGCCCAGGAGGTCGGCTGGTTAACAGCTTTCATTTCAATAGCTGTGTGTTCCCTGCCATCATATACAGCCCCTCCCCTCTCCCCCTTGCCCGGGGAACTTTGATACACAGATCACCTGTACCAGGATTGGACGGGTGATCTGTCTATCAACATTCCCTGGACAAGGGGGAGGGGCTGTATATGACAATGCACGGCGGGGAACGCAGCTATTGAAATTAAAGCTATTATGTCCCCCAGCGCTGTGATCAACCATGCAAATAAATGGAAAAGTCTGGACACCCGCACTCCAAAAAGATGTCGCTTTTAGGCTTTATTTCCATGGACGTTTTTACAGCCACGTTTTTTAGCATTTTTACAGCTTAAAAACGCCTGTCCATGTTTATTATTTTTTTTTGAGCTGGAGCTCAAAAACGCTGCGGTACTGTTTAACGTCTGGCGTTTTTACAGCTCTATTGCTGGAGCTTCAGAACGCACTGGTCCTGGGTTTTTTTTTGCAGCTTAAAAACGGCTCAGCCATCTACAGCTCAAAAACATCATGGTGGGCATGAGGCCATAGACTAACATGGAGAGCAGTTTTTAAGCTGCAAAACACGCTCAGAAAGGTAGCTGTAAAAACGTCCATGGAAATGAAGCCATATTGTAAAAACACAAAACACATGCAACAGCAAACGGGATACTCAGCTGACGCGTTTCGCCCTATAACTTAGTGCTTAAACATAGCTATGATAACTTTTAATAACGTCAAGTGTGCATGAGGCCTTAAAATGCACCCAAAAAATTATGGAGCCTTCATTTCATTGTAAATGGGCAAACTTACAAAATCTGTACTTACCTCCTCATTGACTGAGACCGCAGCGTGGCACCATTGGCTCCCCCGCTGCTGTCAAAGTCAGTCAATCAAGGAAGAAAAGGAAAATTGGCCCAAAATAGTAAAAAACTTAAATAAAGATAGATAGATAGATAGATAGAGAATGTATTGAAGGGGTTAGGATGCAGTAATGTGAATTTTAAAACATCAGCATTGGCTTTAGTTTATAAAGCTTGTTGAGGGAATTTCAAGCAGACAGCTTTTCCAGGAGTCACTGGACTGGAACGCAAGGATAGCAATTTACTGATAAAAATGTAGAGGTTGAAAAAAAATAAAATAAATGATGATACTGTTGCTGTATATTGCGACATGTTAGGAATGTATTCATGCAGATGCGTTAAAAAAAAATTATAAAAAGAAAAAAAAAGAAAGAAAGTTGACGAAAGGTGTACTTTAAAGCAATATTAAACCCACATATGATGGCTGCATTAGTATTCTTTTTATGCGCTCTATTTTTTTTGTCGGTAAAACTTGATTTTTTAACCCCACTTGACCTCCGGAAGGTTAATCCTCTCCCCTTCACGAACAGGCCATTTTTTGCAATACGGCTCTGCGTTACTTTAACTGACAATTACACAGTCATGCGGCGCTGTATGCAAATACATTTTATGTCCGGTTTTTATTTTTTTGCGTTATGAAAAAAAAAAATTATATATATTATATATATATATATATATATATATATATATATATATATATATATATATATATATATATATATATATATATATTTTTTATTTTTATTTTTGGTTTATAATTTGCTATGCTTTATAGCAGAAAGTAAAAAAAAATATATATTTATATTATAAAATATATATATTTTACTTTCTGCTATAAAACATAGCAAATTATAAACCAAAAAAAAAAAAAATCGAATTTCTTCATCAGTTTAGACCAATATATATTCTGCTACATATTTTTGAAAAAAAGAAAATACACACACATAAGCTTATATTGATTAGTTTGCACAAGAAGTTTTAGCGTCTACAAACTATGGGATAGATTCATTTCTTTTTTAACTAGTAATGGCAGCGATTAGCGACTTATAGCAGGACTTCGGCACTGTGGCAGACAGATGGGACACTATGACACTTTTTGGGGACCAGTAACACCAATACACTGATCAGTGTTAAAAATATGCACTGTACTAATGACACTGGCAGGGCAGGGGTTAACATCAAGGGCGATCAAAGGGTTAAATGTGTCCCTAGCCAGTGCTGGTGTACTGTTTGAATGGGGCTTTTACAAAGGTAAGGCATAGATCCGTGTCCCTGCTTTGCAGGAACACAGGATCCATGCCTTCCTTACTGACAGAACAGTGATCTCCCTGTTTACATAGGCTGATTGCCGTTCTGCCTGTGTCCTGAACAATCGGCGGGTGCCAGCCAACATCGAGTCTGTGGTCCCCGCCACCGGTTCTCCCACTGTGTGTGTATACAGCGGGAGGGACCCGCTGAAGGTACACATGTGCCCTCCAGACCCAGAAGTGTTGTATTACATACTAGGTACGTGATCTGGCACTTTGCTGCCGTATGTATCCAAGTTATACGGTCGGCAAGCGGTTAAGAAATGAACAAAGGAAGATGATTTTTTGTCAGAGGAGATCTTACAAGTCTTTTCTGCAAAAAATATCCCTACCTCCTCATTTTTTTTTAGGGTCCTTTCACATTTTTTTTTTTAAATTACAAACATGTTACACTTGCCTGCTCTGTGCAGTTGGTTTTGAACAGTGTAGTCAAGATACTCCTCTTCTCCGCTACCTCTCTGCTGCTCCTGGCCCCTCCCTCCTGTCGAGTGCCTCCACAGCAAGCAGCTTGCTATGGGGGCACCCGAGCAAAACTGCAGCTCCGTTTATCCATTTAGCCACGCCCCTCTCTCTCCCGATTGGCCACTGCTGTGTCTCAGCCAATCAGGGGGGAGAGTCCTGGGCAGCTGAGGCATCGCTGGACAGAGATGGGGGTTCAGGTAAGTTTTAGGTGGGCTGCTACACACAGCAGCTCACTCACCCCCCCTCCTTTCCTGGCCTGCATGCTTGGAGAAAGGTCTGGTATGGATTTCGGTGGAGACCCTACGCCGATTCTCTACCCACCTTTTTCTTTAAATTTTGGTGTGAAGTCCAACCAAAATCCATACCAGTGCCATGCATGCAGCCTGGCAGGCCAGGAAAGGGGGTGGTGGGAGAAATGTGGAAGCCGGCTTATTAACGACCAGCTAATTACAATTTAAAAGGTCTCCAGCGGCCTCCCCATAATAAAAATAAATGAATTCTCTGCCAAATGCTGGACACCGGCGGTTAGTAGAGTTTAGAAGCTGTTGCTCCAGAATGCAGCTTCTAAAACGCCTATGCCAGTGGTCTCCAAACTGCAGTCCAATGCTTACTTTTATGCCGTCCTTGGGGCACTATTCTCATTCACTGTCAGCAACAGTGGGGCATAGTTCCTGTCAATGACACCAACAATGGCACACTATTCCTTCCACCGACGCCGGCGACGGGGCGTTCCTTCCTTCCCTTCGACGCCGGTAACGGGCCGTTCCTTCCTTCCCTTCGACGCCGGCAACGGGCCGTTCCTTCCTTCCCTTCGACGCCGGCAACGGGCCGTTCCTTCCTTCCCTTCGACGCCGGCAACGGGCCGTTCCTTCCTTCCCTTCGACGCCGGCAACGGGCCGTTCCTTCCTTCCCTTCGACGCCGGCAACGGGCCGTTCCTTCCTTCCCTTCGACGCCGGCAACGGGCCGTTCCTTCCTTCCCTTCGACGCCGGCAACGGGCCGTTCCTTCCTTCCCTTCGACGCCGGCAACGGGCCGTTCCTTCCTTCCCTTCGACGCCGGCAACGGGCCGTTCCTTCCTTCCCTTCGACGCCGGCAACGGGCCGTTCCTTCCTTCCCTTCGACGCCGGCAAGGGCCGTTCCTTCCTTCCCTTCGACGCCGGCAACGGGCCGTTCCTTCCTTCCCTTCGACGCCGGCAACGGGCCGTTCCTTCCTTCCCTTCGACGCCGGCAACGGGCCGTTCCTTCCTTCCCTTCGACGCCGGCAACGGGCCGTTCCTTCCTTCCCTTCGACGCCGGCAACGGGCCGTTCCTTCCTTCCCTTCGACGCCGGCAACGGGCCGTTCCTTCCCTCCCTTCGACGCCGGCAACGGGCCGTTCCTTCCCTTTGACGCCGGCAACGAGGCGTTCCTTCCCTTTGACGCCGGCAACGGGCCGTTCCTTCCTTCCCTTTGACGCCGGCAACGGGCCGTTCCTTCCCTCCCTTCGACGCCGGCAACGGGCCGTTCCTTCCCTTTGACGCCGGCAACGAGGCGTTTCTTCCCTTTGACGCCGGCAACGGGGTGTTCCTTCCTTCCGTTTGCCCAACTGTTACTTGCATTGATACCAAAGAAGGGGGACCATAATACCAATCACAGGGTATTGTTTACTCCCACTGATACCAGGACATTTTATACTCCCACTGGCCACAGTGCAGCCCCCTCTTGGGTTTGAAGGACAGAAAACTGTCCCTTTGTTTAGAAAGTTTGCAGACCCCTGGCCCATGCCACTGAAAGCTCTTAAAAGCCTGTGTGCACATAGAATAATACGGAGAGGTGTTTTGAAGCTGTAAAAAAAAAAAAACGCCTGACGCTGCCAGTAAAAAGCACCGCATAGAAGTGAGCCCCCCCCCCCCCCCCACACACACTGCTTTCTGATCATTTCCGTTGATGATGGTTGACCAATTTGGTCACCAGGATAGTATGAAGCGTATGGCGAGTCCTACCAATAAATCAGGCCTAAGCATTGCATTGCACAAGCGGTGACATCACAGGGATGGGCTCTTATCTCTAGTAATGGGGGATGGAATCAGCACCTCTAATGATTCCAGATGAATGACATAGTAATGGCTTCTCTCCATTCATTAATTATTAACCAACCACTACGCTGCATGAGAACATTGATTCCCCCCCCCCCCCCAATCCATGTCAAGATTCCATTGTGTCTCAAAACGACTCGCGGGAAATGGCAGCGACATATATCACACGCTCATCTGAGAAAAACCCAGAGCTTATAGAAGATTTTGGGTTTCTTCTTTAACCCAATTCAGTTCACCATTTCTGACACTTCGTTCCTACAAAATCTACTTTTTTTGCTAGAAAATGACTCAGAACCCCCCAAACAAATTTTGTATAATAATAATATAATTATATATATATATATATATATATATATTATTTTATTTTTTAAGTAGAGACCCTATAGAATAATATGGTGGGTGTTGCAATTTTTTATGTCACACGATATTACCGCGAGGGTCTAGGAAAACACAAAACCATAACATTTCAGGAAAAAAAAAAAAAACACACGATCGGAAATTCCGACAACAAATGTTCCATGGGAGCTTTCTGTCGGAAATTCCGCCCGTGTGTAGGACATTTGCTGTCGGAATTTGACAACAAAAATTTGAAAGCTGATTCTCAAATTTTCCAACAACAAACGTTCTTGTCGGAAATTCCGATTGTCTGTAGCCAATTCCGACGCACAAAAATCCTACGCATGCTCGAAAACAATTCGGAGCATGCTCGGAATCATTGAACGTCATTTTTCTTGGCTCGTCGTAGTGTTGTACGTCACCATCACATTTGGAATTTCCGACTACATTTGTGTGTGCGCAAGACAAGTTTGAGCCAATATTCTGTTGAAAAAAATTATCTGATGGGAATTGTGTGATGACAGGCTGTTGTCGGAAAATCCAACCGTTTGTATTTTGATTTTTTGTGGAAAAAATGTTGGATAGCATGCTTTGAAATTTTTCCGCCAACAATCCAGCAGGGGGGGCACCCCAGTCGAACCGCTGCTCTGCGTGTCCATTCAGATACGCCCCCCTCTCTTCTCATGGGCACACTGGCTCTGATTGACTGCAATGGGAGCCAATGACTCCTACTACTGTCACAGCCAATGAGGGAGAGTTCCCTGAGAGCGGAGACACTCGTGTACATCACTGGATCACAATGGGTCTAAGGTAAGTATGGGGGGGGGGGGGGGGGTTTACTATGCGTGAAGGTATAAAACAGTTAGCACCCTCACTATAACACATTAGCAAAAGTTGCTCAAAAGGTGGTGCTAAAGAGCTGAAAAACCACTTAGTTTCGCGTTTGTTGGCTGACAATTATTTGCCGTTTGTATGCAATACAAATTCCTGGCCAACGCCCTTTAGACAAAAAGTTATAAGCTTTGTCCGCGGAAAATCTGACCGTGTGTACGAAGCTTTAGGTTTAAGGGGCACAAAAATACAACCAATTTTATGGTAAAACATAAAAGCTGAGGTTGCACCAAGTAAGGAAATACCCAACGTGTCAAATCTTAAAGTGGTTGTAAAGGCACAAGTTTTTTTTTTTTTTTTTTTACGCATTCTATGCATGAAGGTAAAAAACCTGTGTGAGAACTTACCTGAGCCCCCTCTCCATCGAGCAATGTGCCTCTCTAAGGACTCACAGTCCTGATTGTTATTTGCAGGAGCAATTGGCCAATCGGGAGACAGAGGAGGTGCAAGCCGAGTCGTGGCTCCGTATGTGCGAATGGACACACAGAGCCGTGGGGAGCACGCCTGCTTGGGTGCCCCCACAGAAAACTGCTTGCTATGGGGGGCACCCGGCAGGAGGGAGGGGCCAATAGCAATGAAGAGGGACCCGAGAATAGGAGGATACAGGCTGTTCTCTGCAAATCCACTGCACAGAGGAGATAAGTATAACATGCTTGCTATTAAAAAAAAAAAAAAAAAACAATTTGGAAGAATTTGCCCTTCTGCACTGTGAACACAGGAAATCAACCGCTTGGCACAGGAGCCATTCACAGAAAGCTTTGCATTTCCAGAATGAAAGAAAAACGTTTTGATTGGACGAGGTGGCGAGGCATTCTCTGAACAGTGGCTGATCTCCTGAGTTTATAAGGCAGCTGCTCAATGCGGATCCTGGAAGGAGATCTCTGGAGGAGCACCGTGTGCTTCCAGCTTCCTGGGACGTCGGCCAGGTACATCGTATGCGAGGTGACATCATGCCAAGTTGGCACAATGTAACTAGGAATAAAATATTCACAGCTGGAATTCCGCAAGTCATTGTGCAGAAAATGTCTTTGTTAATACAAATAAACCCGTCATACTTACCTGTAGTCCCCCCTATCCTCTTCTTGGGTCCCCTTCTGGCACACTGGCTCCTCCCCCATTATAAGTGCCCCCCCAATAGCAAGCCTCTTGCCATACTGGCATGTGTGCCGTTCAATCCCAAGCTGCGCTGTGTGGGTCCATTGACACACACAGCATAGCTCCGCCTCCCCATACTTGCTCCTCCTCAACCTCCTATCACAGGACTCACCACCACCCCTTAGACACCTTGTCATGTTAGATGTCAGTGTTCATCAAAAAGGGCGGCGGGCCCCTCCGTGACATCACATGGCCAGGATGACATCACAACACCATGCAGAGTAATACAGGAAGAGCGTGTCTGGGGGGGGACACACAAGGTAATGGATTGAAAAAAAAAATGATCCACAGGTAGTCAGCTGAGGGTGAGCAACTTGAGGACACCAAGGACTCCCCCAAACACACTTTACACCTGGAAACAATATACCGGGGTGTATATATACAGTATATAGAGGCGCAGAGTATCCTGAGTGTATATACAGTATATAGCGGCACAGAGTATCCCGGGGGTGTATATACTGTATATAGCGGCACAGAGTATCCCGGGGGTGTATATATATATATATACACACACACAGTATCCCGGGGGTGTATATACAGTATATAGCGGCACAGAGTATCCCGGGGGCGTATATACAGTATATAGCGGCGCAGAGTATCCCGGGTGTATATACAGTATATAGCGTCGCAGAGTATCCCGGGTGTATATACAGTATATAGCGGCGCAGAATATCCCAGGGGTGTATATACAGTATATAGCAGCGCAGAGTATCCCGGGGGTGTATATACAGTATATAGCGGCGCAGAATATCCCAGGGGGTGTATATACAGTATATAGCGGTGCAGAGTATCTCAGGGGGTGTATATACAGTATATAGTGGTGCAGAGTATCCCGGGGGTGTATATACAGTATATAGCGGCGCAGAATATCCCAGGGGTGTATATACAGTATATAACGGCGCAGAGTATCCCCGGGGGTGTATATACAGTATATAGCGGCGCAGAGTATCCCAGGGGGTGTATATACAGTATATAGCGGCGCAGAATATCCCAGGGGTGTATATACAGTATATAGCGGCGCAGAGTATCCCCGGGGGTGTATATACAGTATATAGCGGCGCAGAATATCCCAGGGGTGTATATACAGTGGCGCAGAGTATCCCGGGGGTGTATATACAGTATATAGCGGCGCAGAGTATCCCAGGGGGTGTATATACAGTATATAGCGGCGCAGAGTATCCCGGGTGTATATACAGTATATAGCGGCGCAGAGTATCCCGGGTGTATATACAGTATATAGCGGCGCAGAGTATCCCCAGTGTATATACAGTATATAGCGGCGCAGAGTATCCCGGGTGTATATACAGTATATAGCGGCGCAGAATATCCCAGGGGTGTATATACAGTATATAGCAGCGCAGAGTATCCCGGGGGTGTATATACAGTATATAGCGGCGCAGAATATCCCAGGGGTGTATATACAGTATATAGCAGCGCAGAGTATCCCGGGGGTGTATATACAGTATATAGCGGCGCAGAGTATCCCGGGTGTATATATACAGTATAAAGCGGTGCAGAGTATCCCGGGGGTGTATATACAGTATATAGCGGCGCAGAGTATCCCGGGTGTATATATACAGTATATAGCGGCACAGGAGTATCTTGGGTGCGTATATACAGTATATAGCGGCGCAGAGTATCGCGGGGGTGTATATACAGTATATAGTGGTGCAGAGTATCCCGGGGGTGTATATACTGTATATAGCTGCACAGGGTATCCCGGGTGTATATATACAGTATAAAGCGGTGCAGAGTATCCCGGGGGTGTATATACAGTATATAGCGGCACAGAGTATCCCGGGTGTATATATACAGTATATAGCGGCACAGGAGTATCTTGGGTGTATATATACAGTATATAGCGGCGCAGAGTATCCCGGGTGTATATATACAGTATATAGCGGCACAGGAGTATCTTGGGTGCGTATATACAGTATATAGCGGCGCAGAGTATCCCGGGGGTGTATATACAGTATATAGTGGTGCAGAGTATCCCGGGGGTGTATATACTGTATATAGCTGCACAGGGTATCCCGGGTGTATATATACAGTATAAAGCGGTGCAGAGTATCCCGGGGGAGTATATACAGCGGCACAGATTATATATATATATATATATATTAGGGCTGTTACTGATCAAAATTTTTGTGTTCGATTAATCGTTTTTTTTTTTAATCGATTAATCGACTAATTTCGATTAATTACAACGCACATAGAGATTCCCAGTGCAGCTCCCAACAACTGGAAAAATGCATAGCAGGATACAAAAAAACACACAAAGGCAGCGCTCGATGGGAATAGCATTAAAACTTTTATAGTCTTCAAGTAGGTAACACAATAAATATTGCACTGGAGATAAAATCGATGTAGCTACATAAACTGTAAAAATGGTGCGAGTAATACCAAACGGTACCAAAAACAGTCATAATAACATGTAGCCAAGTATGATACTGGTATAAAAATGTGTACAACGATACCACTGCTGAATCCAGATGAGGAGAAGTTAACATCAGTCCGTTGGCATGTAGATATCCCATGAAGGGAATTATCACAACTCCCAATGGATGGTTGTAGAATCCCAGGTTGATAGAGGGACGTGTAACAGCCCTTGCATGTGGCAGATAGTAAGGTCCCCCCGGCATGCAGATATGAAGGCACAGCAAAGAAGCCCTTCAGATGGACACGGTAAGTCCCGCCGGTGTCCGTGACATTACCGGATCTCCAACAGAACTCCCTGAAGGCCCAGAAGCCGGCGGAGAGATGAGTACCAATCAAAAGAGTTTTAATCGATCAAAAAAATTAAAGATTAATCGATCGATTAAAAGTTAATTTGCACAGCCCTAATATATATATATATATACACACACACACACACACACTGTACTGAGAGATAGCTATAGATAAATAGATATACCCTGGAATGCTATATACACCACAGGATATCTTTATACACCATATACCTCTATATACACACCCCTCACACTGTTATACACCCTCCACCACTATATACTGGCAGGGATCACTACCACACATTATATACACCCTCATCTTGTAACATACAGAGATCACTATATCCCCCCCCTCCCGGTACACACAGGGGACCCCTTATACCGGCAGTCAGCCCCTCCCCCATCACATGACCCGTTGGGTGTCACTCACAGAACTCGGCGATGTAGAAGGACACGGCGTAGTTCTCCTCACACCACTCCAGTGTGGAGGTCGGAGGCCCCCAGTAGCCGGGCCTGTCCACCGCCGGAGCCATCCTGATACCGTCCGCCACTCACTCACCACCGACCGCCCGACCGGGACCCGAATACTCCGCCCCGCCCACTCCTGACACCGGCTACGCCCACCCCTCAAGGCCAAAGGAGAGAGAGAGGGAATGAATCGAGGGGCGTGGTAAGGGCGGGCTTTGGCAGGGTCGCTCGAGAAAGGGGTGTGGTTATAAAAAACGAAAATGAACCTGCCATAGGGGGCGGGGCGACAAGTAGTACAGTTCCTCCGCCCACTAATAAATAATACGTTGAATTACGTTCCCCTCCCACGCCCCGCCCACCCGGCCTCTGTACAGAGTAGAGTTGTCAGATTGGTATCGCTCCCTGTGCTGTCGCGCTGCATTCCTACATCTCTGTGATTAGAGATCCTGATCACCACCTCTGTCTTCCCTCTCCTACACCCCCCACACATGGATCTAATTTCCTCTGTCTCTATTGGTCTGAACGTAGCTGTCACTTTAAGGGCTTGTTAACACCACCTCTGAAGAGCGATCCACATTTGTTTTGCTTTTCAGAGGCATTTTATATCAATGTATTGCGTCTTCCTCTTGATCTAACCCAATAAATGCCACATGACCACATCGTAATGGTGTACATTACATGCAGCCGTGAGCTGGTCACAGAGCAGCCCCCCATTCACTTACATTAGGGCCCCATAGACCTGCAATGTACACTATTGCAGTGTGGTAGTGAGCCATTTAAAGGCTTAAAGGGGTGTTCCAGCCCTAAGTTGTGTTTATTAAAAGTCAGCAGCTACAAAAAGTGTAGCTGCTGGCTTTTAATAAACACTCACTTACCTGCTCCTGCGTTCCAGCGACGCGCCGACCGGGGCTCCGCTCCTCTCCCCCCTGCCCGGCCGGCGTCTCCATCCTGACTGTGGGCACCCAGCCGTGACAGCCTTCGGCTTCACGGCCGGGCACCCACTGCGCATGCGCGAGCCGTACTGCGCATGCGTGCGCGGCGCGGCTCGCCGCTGATTGGAGAGGCGATCGCATGGGACCCGTCAGTGTCCCATGTGATCGCCTACAGGGAGGGGGCTGGTGTAGGCGATTAAGCTTAATCGCCTAACCAGCCCCTCGGCGGAAGCAGGAAGTGGGACAGGAAGTCCCACTCCTACTGAAGCCCCCACTCCCCCCCCAAAAAAATTACATGCCAAATGTGGCATGTATGGGGGTGAGGAGTGGGAAAAGCTAAGGTCGTTTTTTTGGGTGGAACACCCCTTTAAATCAGGTGGTGAGGAGGCAACATGTCGCTTCCTCACCCGCCACTGTCAAACGTCTCTAAAGAGCAAGCCAGGCACAAATCGCTTTTTCAATGTTGTGCCATGAGCAGCTGTATTTCTAATGCTCACACAGGAAGTCATGGGGGCAATAAAACTGGGGCTCCAACTAGTCAGTCTCTTAGAAAAGCTACCTGAATCCTAGCAATGGGGGCAATTCACACTGTAACACTGGCAACAGAGGGCACTAGGTGGAACTCTTGAGAAGCTGCCTGTGTCCTAGCAACAAAGGACACTAGGTGGAACCCTTGAGAAGCTGCCTGTGTCCTAGCAACAGAGGGCACTAGGTGGAACTCTTGAAAAGCTGCCTGCGTCCTAGCAATAGAGGACACTAGGTGGAACCCTTGAGAAGCTGCCTGTGTCCTAGCAACAGAGGGCACTAGGTGGAACTCTTGAAAAGCTGCCTGCGTCCTAGCAATAGAGGACACTAGGTGGAACCCTTGAGAAGCTGCCTGTGTCCTAGCAACAGAGGGCACTAGGTGGAACTCTTGAAAAGCTGCCTGCGTCCTAGCAATAGAGGGCACTAGGTGTAACTCTTGAGAAGCTGCCTGTGTCCTAGCAACAGAGGACACTAGGTGTAACTCTTGAGAAGTTGCCTGTGTCCTAGCAATAGAGAACACTAGTTGAAACCCTTGAGAAGCTGCCTACGTCCTAGCAACAGAGGACAGTAGGTGAAACTCTTGAGTAACATTAGGAACAGAGAAGCTGCATGTGTCCTAGCAACAGAGGACACTAGGCAGTGACACCTGATTCCTTGAGAAGCAACCTGCATCCTAGCAACTGGGTCATTTACATTGTAACTTTAGCAACAGAGGACACTAAACAACATCCTTAAAAGTCACCTGCCTCCTAGCAATGGAGGGCACAAGCATCATCCGTGGGAAGCCACCTATATCCTAGCAACAGGGGCTATTTACACTGTAACACTAGAAACAGAGAACGCTAGGTGGCACCCTTGAGAAGCTGCCTGTGTCCTAGCAACAGAGCACAATAGGTGAAACTCTTGACAAGCTGCCTGCATCCTAGCAACAGAGGACACTAGGCAGTGACACCATATTCCTTGAGAAGCCATCTGCATCCTAGCAACTGGGTCATTTATGCTGTAACTTTAGCAACCAAGGACACTAAGCGGCATCCTTAAAAGTCACCTGCATTCTAGCAATGGAAGGCGCTAGCATCATCCTTGAAAAGCCATCTGCATCCTAGCAACAGGGGCTATTTACACTGTAATACTAGAAACAGAGAACACTAGGTGGCGCTCTTGAGAAGCTGCCTGCATTATAGCAACAGACAGAGGACACTAGGTAGTGTCTTTTAAAGGACAGTTCACCTATGCAGGTAAGGTATGTTTGTAGATTAAAACAAACTGTGCAGCTCTGACTAGAGATAAATAATACCCTTGCTATAGGTGTAGGCCCTTTACATACATTATGAAGCTTGACTGGAATACTGTTAGAACGTTGCTATGGAATCCTAGGCTGTTGCTACGTGAGGCCTAGTCATCACTGCTCACCTCCACCATCACAAGAGTGAGCTCTTTCTCTGATTCAGACCCTCTCAAATGCACTTTCTCTTTCTGATGCAGTAGCTCTGAGCTCAGTATTTAAGAGCTCACTCCTGTGATAATGGAAGTGAGCAGTAACAACTAGGCCTCACTTAGTAACATCCTGGGAGTATTTAGCAACGACCTGGGAGTATGCACAGTTTGTTTTTATCTAAAGTTGTCCCCTATCTGCATAGGTAGTTTTGTGGTAAAGGTGAACTATCCCTTTAAAAGCAACCTGCATCCTAGCAACTGGGGCTATTTACACTGTTACACTAGGAACAGAGCGCTAGATGGCGCCCTTGAGAATCTGCCTGCATCCTAGCAACAGAGGACACTAGGTGATCTCTTTAAAAGCAACCTGCATCCTAGAAATAGAGGACACCAGATTCTCTGATAAGCCACCTGCACCCTAGCAACTGGGTAATTTACACTAAAACTTTAGCAACAGAGGACACTAAGCAGCATCCTTACAAGTAATCTGCATCCTAGGAATAGAGGGCACCAACATCATCCTTGAGAAGCCACCTGCTTCCTAGCAACATGGTTATTTACACTGTGACACTAGGAACAGAGAACGCTAGGTGGCGCCCTTGAGAAGCTGCCTACATCCCAGCATCAGAGGGCGCTAAGTGGTGTCTTTAAAAGCAACCCACATGCTAGCAATAGATGACACCAAATTCCTTGCAAAGCCATCTGCACCCTAGCAACAGGGGTATTTACACTGTAACACTAGGAACAGAGAACACTAGGCAGTGTCCTTTAAGAACCGCCTGAATTCTAGCAACTGGGTACTTTACACTGTAACTTTAGCAATAGAGGACACTAAGCTGCATCCCTAAATGTCACCTGCATCCCAGCAATGGAGGACACTAGCATCCTCCTTGAGAAGCAACCTGCATCCTAGCAACAGGGCTATTTACACTGTAAAACTAGGAGCAGAGAACGCTAGGTGGCGCCCTTGAGAAGCTGCCTACATCCTACATCACCTTCATTCTAGCAACTGGGTCATTAACACTGTAACTTTAGCAGCAGAGAACACTTAACGGTATCCTTAAAAGTCACCTGCATCCTAGCAACGAAGGGCACTAGCATCATCCTTGAGAAGCCACCTGCGTCCTAGCAACAGGGCTATTTACACTGTAACACTAGAAACAGAGAACACTATGTGGCATCCTTGAGAAGCTAGTCAATATCCCAATCGCACATGGGCCTGGACTTTGAAAAAATTGGCTTGTGGAAAAAAGGTGGGTGCTGAAACAATCCCCAGATGGGCACTGGAACCATTAAACAGTTAAAAAATATTCTCCAGCACACCATGGATCGCAGATAAGCGTCCAAAAATGTTTTAATATAAAGAAGGCATTACAAAAAGTGCAACGTTTCGAGGCCACGCAGGACCTCTTCGTCAGGCAAGTAATCCAACTTGAAAAGAAAAGATATAGAGGGCGCTAGTGAATAGACTCAGTATAACACCTGTCTGTTTTAGTGGGTGTACTTAATGTGCAACATAAACTAGGTAGGTGAGTGGTTATAAACAACACAAGTGCATAACATAAAACCTATAATTGGATAACAAGTGATAAGCCTAGACTGGTCACCTGCCTGAGGTATAAAATAGATAAAATTACATAGAAAGGTCACCAGTGAGAAAAAAAATTGCACACTCGTGGTGAGGATTAGTGATGAGCGGAATACGCCATATTCGATTTTGCGATATTTCACGAATATATAGAAGAATATTCGCGAAATATTCGTTAATATCGAATATTCGTGATATTTTATAAAAAAAATATTTTGCGAAATTTCGCTAATGTGAATGCGAAATTTCGCTAATGCGAATGCGAAATTCTCATCAACACGCGAAAACGGAGATCATTTCCTGGATTACTAAACTAATATGCACTAAACACTAACTCTACTTACACAAACTTATATGACTAAACTAAAGCTAATTTTTTTTTATTTTTTATACACAAAACACAGAAGGGCAGAGAAAGTATTCGCGAATATTCGTAATACGAATATTCGCATTGCGAATATTCGGCAACATAAAAGGATCGCCTCAGCTACTCGGCCCAGGGTCTCTAATCATACCAGCAATGCTTTTAGACGTCGATGGAGTTCACTAGGATGTGATCTGTTTTAAAAATAAATTTGAAAAAATATGAATATTCGCAATAGCGAATATTCGCCGCGATATTCGATTTATTCGCGAATACTCGAATATGCAATATTCGTAACGAATATTCGCAATGCGAATATTCGTGAGCAACACTAGTGAGGATATAGTGCAATGATAAAACACAGTGCAATGATAGTCTCTAATTGTGCAAAGTCCCATATAAGCCACAAATGAGTCAGTGACTGATTGTAGGAAGTTGATTCATGGATGTGTCTGGTTCCTCCACCACTGAATTATGGACTCCACCCAAAGTGCTAAGAAGATGCTATGCTCTTACCACACGGCGAGACCTCTTAACCCCCCTGCCGGTATCCCCGAGCGTGACTCGGGGTGGATTTTTTATGTAAAAATCGATATCCCCGAGTCGCGCTCGGGGTGAATATGCAGAGCCTGCAGCGCGCTGGCTTACCTTGTATCCAGGCAGGGTTACTGTACTTACCTTGTCCCTGGATCCAGCGATGCATCCCCACTGTGTGAGCGAGTGGCGTTCTCCATTCGACTCACACAGTGCCCGCGCGCCGCCGATCTCCGTTCCCTGCGACGTAACGGCGCACGGGGGCGGAGACCGGCGGCAAATTCAAAAAAGTAAACAAACACATTACATACAGAATACTGTAATCTTATAGATTACAGTACTGTATGTAAAAAGTACACAACCCCCCTGTCCCTAGTGGTCTGCCCAGTGCCCTGCATGTTCTTTTACATAATAAAAACATTTTTTTTGTGCCTGCAAACTGTAGATTGTCCATAGCAACCAAAAGTGTCCCTTTATGTCAAAAGTGATTTTAGAGCAGCTAGAAAACAGCGATAATAAATGATAATCACTTGCAGAATTGAGCGATAGCGATTTGTGGGGAAATTCGTCATAAAAAAATAAAAGTAATGACAGCGACAATTCTGCAACTGAGCAAATTTCAGTGATTTTGATTTGATTACATTAGTGAATAATTTTTATTATAATTACATTATTATTTGTTATAATTATTTATAGTTATTTATTATATTATAATTTTATGATTTTGTGTTTCAAACTTTATCATACCCGGGATGTCTACTAGACTCTGGTTTGGACAAATTTAAGTGAGTTATTCCTAAAAATTGCAGGCCTACAGTATAAAACGCAGAATTTCCATGCAAAATAATTGTACCGCTTTTGGTACGTAATTCCAGACAGAATCATACCGCCAGGGAGGTTAATTAAAAGTAGGTCAGGAAAGCAGGACAGGATAAGTGCCTGTTACACTGGGGTCGTAGCTGGATCACGATGGGACCATAGGTAGGACCGTGGTGCTCACAGAATGGCAGAAACAGATACGGAAAAAATCATAGTATATTACCTTTATTAAAAATAAGTAAAATCGCATAAACAGCCAAATGGCCTCTTACTATGGCAGGTGCCTGCCTGGCACTGAGACTGTAGCGTAGCGGATACTCTCCAATAGGGGATCTCACCAGATCGCTGTGTGCGGCTGGATGCCAAAGTTGTGAAGGCGCTAGGTGGTCTAATGCGAGAAAAGGGAGCCAGATGTCGCCGCCGACATATGTTTCGTACAATGGTTCGTCATCAGGGGGGCGCCCCTTTTTACTTATTTTTAATAAAGGTAATATACTATGATTTTTTCCGTATCTGTTTCTGCCATTCTGTGAGCACCACGGTCCTACCTATGGTCCCATCGTGATCCAGCTACGCCCCCAGGGCCGGCCTTTGGGGTGTGCGAGCTGTGCGGCCGCACAGGGCGCCATGGGCAACAGGGGCGCCATGCGGCCATCACAGCTCGCAGAATGTGAGAGGTAGCAGGGCCAGCGCTACCACTAGGCGGATTAGGTAGGCAGCCGCCTAGGACGCACTGCCACCTAGGGGCGCCGCTGACTCTTTCTTGCCTCACCTCTTCCTCCTCATTGTCTCTCCCCAGGCTCCTGGCAGAGGATAGACGGGCCCCGGAAAGCCTCTCTGTGTATGTTTAGGTGACCAGGGGGTGAGGGGTGAAGATGTGGGGGGGGGGGGCGAAGAATTGGCTCGCACAGGGCGCCTGAACACCTAAGGCCGGCCCTGTACGCCCCCAGTGTAACAGGCACTTATCCTGCTTTCCTGACCTACTTTTAATTAAGAGGTCTCGCCGTGTGGTAAGAGCATAGCATCTTCTTAGCACTTTGGGTGGAGTCCATAATTCAGTGGTGGAGGAACCAGACACATCCATGAATCAACTTCCTACAATCAGTTACTGACTCATTTGTGGCTTATATGGGACTTTGCACAATTAGAGACTATCATTGCACTGTGTTTTATCATTGCACTATATCCTCACCACGAGTGTGCAATCTTTTTTCTCACTGGTGACCTTTCTATGTAATTTTGTCTATTTTATACCTCAGGCAGGTGACCAGTCTAGGCTTATCACTTGTTATCCAATTATAGGTTTTATGTTATGCACTTGTGTTGTTTATAACCACTCACCTACCTAGTTTATGTTGCACATTAAGTACACCCACTAAAACAGACAGGTGTTATACTGAGTCTATTCACTAGCGCCCTCTATATCTTTTCTTTTCACCATTTGCAGTATCCTACTGCACCACTGAGGAGCAGCTTAATGTTATTCCTTTGTCTCACGGAGGAAAACATTTTTTGTATAAAGCTCTATGTAGCTTCACTAATCTATTGGCGCGGAATTCACCCATTTTCCACAAGTAATCCAACTTGCCTTACGAAGAGGTCCTGCGTGGCTTCGAAACGTTGCACTTTTTGTAATGCCTTCTTTATATAAAAAAAAAATTGGACACTATCTGCGATCCATGGTGTGCTGGCGAATATTTTTTAACCCTTGAAAAGCTGCCTGCATTCTAGCATCGGAAAACGGTAGGTGGTGTCTTTAACTACTTGCCGACCGCCCACCGTCATATTACTGCGCAGCAGTGGCTCTGTCTCGCGGGAGCACGTAGCTCTACGTTCTCCCTTTAGAGACTTGTAGGGCGCACGCTCGCGCGCCCCCCAAGTCCCGCGCGCGTGCCCGGCGGGTACGATCGCCGCCGGGCACCCGCGATTGCTCGTAAACACACAGCTCTTGTTCCTGTCAGCGGGGGAAATGCTGATTTTCTGCTCATACAATGTATGAACAGAAGATCAGTGATTTCCCCTAGTGAGGCCACCCCCCCCATACAGTTAGAACACACCCAGCAACACACTTAACCCCTTCCCTGCCCCCTAGTGTTAACCCCTTCACTGCCAATGGCATTTTTATAGTAATCCAATGCATTTTTATAGCATTGATCGCTATAAAAATGCCAATGGTCCCAAAAATGTGTCAAAAGTGTCTGATGCTTCCGCCATAATATCGCAGTACCGAAAAAAAACGCTGATCGCCGCCATTACTAGTAAAAAAAAAAATAATAATAAAAATGCCATAAAACGACCCCCTTTTTTGTAAACGCTATAAATTTTGCGCAAACCAGTCAATAAACGCTAATTGCGATTTTTTTTAACGAAAAATATGTAGAAGAATACGTATCGGCCTAAACTGAGGAAAAAAAATGTTTTTTTATATCTTTTGACCAGATGGTCACCGGAGTCTCTAAGATCGTCGGAGGCCAGGCGCGATGTTATGACGTCACGCCCTGCCTCTGCATTCCAAAAAACGGCGCCACTTCGGCTGTGAAGCGGTGATTTTTTTTTTTTTCTTGGCTTCCCAGTGGTCTAGTGGTGAGATGTGGGGTCTTTTTGACCCCATATCTCACTGTAAAGAGGTCCTGTCATGCCATATTCCTATTACAAGGGATGTTTACATTCCTTGTAATAGGAATGAAAATTATCAGAATTTTATTTTATGTTTTTAACCACTTCAATACCTAGGCCGTCAATTGACGTCCTGGCTTTCAGTGGGGATATCTGAATGATGCTTGCAGCCACAGGCATCATTCAGATATCCATCTGTTCAGGCGGCGAATCTGCGCACCAAAAGAACGATCATAGCGGCGGTTCCGCCGCTTGATCGTTCTTCTAGGCGGCGGGAGGGGACGCCCCCCCCTCCCGCCGCCATCCGGTGCTTCTCCGGGCTCTCCTTTGCCATCGGAGACCCGGAGAGATGGTCACCAGTCATCTCTATGATCGTTGGAGGCCCGGGCGCGATGTTATGACGTCACGCCCGGGTCCTGGAATGTAAACACAGCCGCAACAGCGGCTGAATGCATTAGATCTGTGAAATTTTTTTCACGATCTAATGCTTTCCAGCCTGGAGGAGAGATGTTGGGTCTTATTGGCCCTGCATCTCTCCATAAAGAGGACCTGTCACACACATTCCTATTACAAGGGATGTTTACATTCCTTGTAATAGGAATAAAAGTGATCAAAAAAAAAAAAAAAATGACAAAAAAAGTTTAAAAATAAAAGAAATTGTGTAAAATAAAAAATAAAATAATAAAAAAAAAAATATTTAAACGCCCCTATCCCCGGTAGCTCGCGCTCAGAAGCGAACGCACGCGTAAGTCCCGCCCACATATGTAAACGCCGTTCAAATCACACATGTGAGGTATCGCCGCGTGCGTTAGAGCGCCAGCAATAATTCTAGCACTAGACCTCCTCTGGAACTCTAAATTTGTAACTTGTAAAAAAAAATAAGCGTCGCGTATGGAGATTTTTAAGTACTGACGTTTGGCGCCATTCCATGAGTGTGGGCAGTTTTAAAGCGTGACATGTTTGGTATCTATTTACTCGGCGTAACTTCATCTTTCACATTATAGCAAAAAATTGGGCTAACTTTACTGTTTTGTTATTTTTTAATTCACAAAACCATTTTTCCCCAAAAAAAGGCGTTTGAAAAATGATTGCGCAAATATTGTGCGAGATAAAAAGTTGCAATGGCCGGCATTTTATTCCCTAGGGTGTCTGCTAAAAAAACATATATAGTGTTTGGGGGTTCTGAGTAATTTTCTAACAAAAAAATTATGATTTATGCATGTACGAGAAGTGCCAAAATAGCCCCGGTATTGAAGCGGTTAAAGTGTCAAAATTAAATAAAAAATAAGTAAAATTAACAATACATATATATATTTTAAAGTGTCCCTGTCCCCGTGTGCTCGCACGCAGAAGTGAACACATACGCAAGTCCCGCCCACATATGAAAACCACACATGTAAGGTGTCGCCCAAACGTTAGAGCGAGAGCAATAATTCCGGCCGGCAGAACCGTTACTTTTGGTTGGACTGCAAGCCAACTCTATCCAAACTCTTGCTTCTGGATAGGCCCTCAGACAGCCTAGCAGCCAAATGTCCCCAGGATAGGGTCTCTGGTCTAGCAGCCCGGGGAACACGACACATTTCCACCCAGACAGATGTGCAGGTGGCATAAAACCCAGATCACCCAACCTCACCCAAATAAATAGGCTCTCCCAGCAGGCCAAGTAGTGGTGGTGCGTCCGTAGAGGGCGCAGGAGCGCCAACCCCCTCTTTCCTGCACCCATCAATCAACAATAGATAGATTCATGCATTGCATAAATCTATCTATTGTCGTTACTGCCACCCCCTATTCCGGTGTCTGGCCCCTTGTCGGGCCCTGGGCATCTAAATTACAATTGATGTTTACAGTAGCTGTGTTAGAGGGCACAGTGGTGGCAATTTATGTGTACAATGGCTGCGTTTGATGGCACAGTGGCTGCGTTTGATGGCACAGTGGCTGCGTTTAATGTGCACAATGGCTGTGTTTAACCACTTGCTTACTGGGCACATAAACCCCCTTCGTGCCCAGGCGAAATTTCAGCTTGCGGCACTGCGTCGCTTTAACTGACAATTGCGCGGTCGTGCGACGTGGCACCCAAACAAAATTGGCGTCCTTTTTTTCCCCACAAATAGAGCTTTCTTTTGGTGGTATTTGATCGCCCGTGCGGTTTTTATTTTTTGCGTTATAAACAAAAAAAGAGCGACAATTTAAAAATATATATATATTTTTTACTTGTTGCTATAATAAATATCCCAATTTTTTTTAAAAACAAAATTTTTTTTTTTCTCAGTTAAGGCCGATAGGTATTCTTCTACGTATTTTTGTAAAAAAAAAAAAAAATCACAATAAGTGATTGCTTTGCGCAAAAGTTATAGCACCTACAAAATAGGGGACAGAATTATGATTTTTTTAAAATATTATTTTTTTACTAGTAATGGCGGCGATCTGCGATTTTTATTTTGACTGCGATATTGCGGCGGACACATCGGACACTTTTGACACAATTTTGGCGCCATTCACATTTATACAGCGACAAGTGCTATAAATATGCACCAATTACTGTATAAATGTGACTGGCATTGAAGGGATTAACATTAGGGGGTGAGGAAGGGGTTAAATGTATTGCCTGGGTGTGTTCTAACTGTGTGGGGGGAGGGGGGTGACTGGGGGAGGTGATCGATGCTGTCTCCCTATGTACAAGAGAAACAGCATCTGTCACCTCTCCCTGACAGGACACAGAGCTCCACGTCCCTGCTCTGTCACCGACGATCGCGTGTACCTGACGGACATCGCGGCCGCCGGGCATCGAATCCTCGGTGATGCGTCGGGACTGTTTTTCCCTGCCGCGCGCCACCCTGTGGCGCGCGCAGGGAATTACAAGCAAATCACGTCCAAAGACGTGACCCCGGCGCCTCAGGTCCGCGCTGCTGACGTATTATGTCAATAGCGCGGACCGGAAGTGGTTAAAGTGGAGTTCCACCCATTTTTTTATGTTTGTCTGTGCTGCATGCCCTAATCTCATAGTGTTCAGAATGGACAATTTTTATTTATTTTGTTGCTTGTAAATAACTTTATTTTGTAGTCCTTCATTACTTCCTCCTCCTTATTAGCCTAGGCTATTAAGTCACATGGCTATTTGCAAGGGTTTCTGGGATAGACATATTTCCCAGTAGTCCTTGCAAACCTGACTGAAACCTATTACATTGCTTGTGCAGCACTGAGCATGTGCGAAAGCTGAAATCCAGGAAGTCATAAAGTCTGGCTTCATGATGCCCACACTTAAGATGGCCACGGTCTATTTTTAGATTATAATCTAAATGCTGTAACAACAGACTAACTTTACTAGAATACATTAAGCTTGTGTATTATAGGGGTATTTATATTTAAAAAGTGAAATTGTGGGTGGAACTCCCCTTTAATGGCACAGTGGATGCATTTAATGGAAACAGTGGTGGCAATTGATGGGCACAGTAGCTGCGTTTGATGGGCACAGTGGCTGCAATTTATGATTTTTCTTTACAGTTTGTTTGCGCCCCCCCAAAAATGTTGAGCACTAGCCGCCAATGAGGCAAATGACCCAAGAAGATCCCTGCCCATTGGCTGAGATACTCCATCTATTCCAAATCTGTCCTTGCAATGCCCTTGACTAATGCCACCAGATACCCGGCCATCTAGTGACTAGGGTTGCCGCATGATGCCTTTAATCCAGGACACACAATAATTACACAGGTTCTGTGGTTGATTAATGGTAATTAAACTCACTTGATCTGAATTAAATCAGCCTCAGAACCTGTGTAATTAATATGTGTCTTAGATTAAAGTGATGATGTCGCAACCCTACTAGTGACAGAAGAGAGAAGTGCAGCAATTCCAGAATTAGGGTGGAATAAATTGATCTCTTGACAATTGGCCAAGGCAACTATACCTGGCAGGTAAATTAACTAGCAACCCTGCCTAAACACCAGGGTGCTACATCCATTATATATCATTATCATTATGACATCAGAAGCTGACTCCTATCCACATTAGTTGGATTAAGTTTTAAAAGGCACACATCTGGATTGGAATACCTCGGATTTCACCGAGCGGGTTACACTTTCAGTAAACATCCTTCCTATATAAAATAAATTGTTAGAGAAGATCAGATTAGAAAAATCACTGATTAGCTCTTTATTAATTCACTTGAATATTTGCATATTGATTTGTGTGATCTACAGACAATCGAGTGACTTGGGAATCAGAGGAATGAAAAAAATAAAATAAAATCACAATTCACAAATTTGCCTAAAGTATTTATTATTAAACCCTTCATAATAACATCTTTCCTGACAGACTCCATGGCAGCCTACTTGTGGGTTAATCCCGCCTCTCATACCTCATAGGACCCTACTCCCATAAAGCTTTGCGTCTCCCCATAGACTGTGTTGCTTTTTTGTCCTCCTCCTAGGACCTATGCTGTTAAAGCAGAATAAAGAAGAAATACCTTTTTTCCAGTCCTGATGATCCTGCACATAGAGCTCATGTTTTGGTGTCCAACAAGTCCCAGCTATTAGCAGGGTAGACATGGGCGTCGGTTGCAATATCAACAGGTGCTTACTAACCAGCCATTGGCAGGCAAGCAGCAACAAGGCCAAACGTCCTAGCTATTAGCTGGAGGCCTCGCTTCATTGAGAATGCCCGGGTTGTGCAGATTGAGACTCCTAGTTCTCAGTTCCAGGACGGGTCAGCGCAGATCGGTTTGGTGGTAAAGTATAACGTTTCTTATCAAATTATGGCAGCCGTTTTTTTGTATGTTGTTTGTCCCATTGTAATGGTGCCTTCCTGGTCATGGCCGCTGGAGCGCACCTGCGTTCCAGTTCGGCGCTGTCCCGGCCTCCTGCGCATGCGCCAGTGTCAATCCCAATCGAGGCTTGGGAGCGCATGCGCAGTACGATCGGGTCGCCGCGATCGCGCATGCGCGCGAGGTCTGTTTGGGGAATCACTCCTGTCACGTTGCAAGTTGCAGCGTGGGCGGCGTGCGCGGTGACGTCATCATCGGGGTGGCAGTTTTAAAGAGCTGTCAGAGACAGCTATCTTTGGGACACACATCTTGCTGCATTTTAGCTGGTCTCACTGCCCCATTGCTGGAAGTGCTCTCTCCTACAGGTATGAGGCCATCTCTCTTTCTCTGTTATTACAGCTCTATCCTTTGTATTGTGCTGTATCTTCACTATGGTGTGTTATTTGCAGTGCTTCTCTTGCGATCCTTACCACTATGGACGTCTCACTGCCCCCCAGTGGCCAACCCTTGCGCTGCAGGTAGGATGGAAATTTTATTTTCCCCTGCCTGGCTGTTTGGGTTTTAGAAGGCTATTAACTCTTTCCTCCCCTCAGCCCCTCTAGGTCTGAACATCAACCTTCAGCATGTGAAGCTATTGACGAATCCAGGTCACAGCATCGTCATTCTAGATCAAATTCCAGACGCCCCAGGTCATCCTCTAGACACCGTAAAGAGGGCTCCAGATCTTCATCTGGCCGCCATTCCCACCGCCATTCCAGCCACTCCAGTAAAAGAGTCTGCTGGGCATGTAGAGCTCGGGTCTCGGAAGGAAGATCCCTCTGTGAACTATGTTATTCCAAGGCGGTGAGGGAGAGAGGAAATGATGGTCATCAGGTGGAGGCTCTGGTCAGGAGAGTAGTCCAGGAATCCCTTAACACATCTGGTTCCAGATGTGAAGTTGCTGTTCCTGATGACCCAGTTCCAGCGCTTACACAGGATAATCCTGAAACGCCTGGTCCCTCTCAACGTGTACGCAGTCCAAGTGCGTCTTCCGTCAGTGAAGCAGAGAGTGTTGTCAATCCTGCAGGATTAGATTTTTCCCTAGTACCAAGTCTAGTGAAAGCGGTTAAAATCGCTTTAAAGTGGGAAGATCCGGTGGAATCCCCTTCCAAACAGAGAAAATATTTCAAACATCTCAGAAAGGAGCGCCCTAGTTTTCCCCTCCTAGGTGAACTTGGAGATATCATTACTGACGAATGGGCCAGCACGGACAGAAAGAATTCTTTGCTTTCAAAAGTAGAAAAGATGTACCCGTTCAAAAGTGAAGATGTTAAACACTTAGAATCAGCTCCCTTGGTTGATTCCGCCGTGATGAGGTTGGTGAAACACGTCACACTCCCTCTGGAAGATACCGTCTCCTTTAAGGGCGGTCTAGATAGAAAGATAGACACAGATCTGAAGCGAATATATATTACAGCAGGCATGGCTTGTAAACCAGCTCTAGCCCTAGCTGCCTTGTCTAAGGCAATGGAATCCTGGACGAATGAAGTGGATTCTACCTTAATGAACATCCCTGAAGATGTGCTCAGCAGCACACCGATTCATGAGCTGAGAATGGCGTCCGTCTTCTTGGGGGAGGCCTCCCTTGACATTATCCGGTTGGTGGCACGGATCATGCTCTCCTCTGTCACAGCTAAACGTGCTCTGTGGTTGCTCCCTTGGGCGGCTGATCCCGCTTCAAAACAGGGGTGGTGTAGAATCCCCTTTCAGGGGTCTTCCCTGTTTGGGAACAAGCTGGACAACGCTATCACCCGTGCCACTGGGGGTAAGTCTGGGTTCCTTCCTCAGGATCGCCGTTCGTTCGGTCAGAGGAGATCCTTCCCTAGGCAAGATCAAGACCGTTCAAGAGATGCGCGCCGGTACAGACCTGGTCGCGAGTTCCGTAAAAACTGGAGGAGAGTCCAGCCCTCTGGACAGAAGCCCCCTAGGGGACCCTCGTCTGCTGGACGTGATGCCCCTAAGTCCTTTTGATGCGAAGCCAGCCCAGACGGAAAGAGTAGGCGCTCGGCTACTACAGTTCCGACATGTCTGGGCATCCTCAATAAGAGATTTTTGGACTGTCAAAACAGTGTCTACAGGCCATACCTGGACCTTTATCAGTCCACCCGTGCTACAGTTTGTACCCACAACAATACCCGGCTCAGAAGAAAAAAGGGAAATTCTTCTGTCATACACAAGCTCTCTCCTAGCTCTGGGCGCCGCTATACATGTTCCGTCTTCCGAAAGAGGTCAAGGGATGTACTCGCCCCTGTTTATGGTTCTTGAAGACCGGTAATAGACCTGACACATCTAAACACCTTTATCAAAAAGGAAAAATTCAAGATGGAATTCGTCAGACAGTTCAACCAGGCGATTGGCTGATGTCCATAGACCTAAAAGATGCCTACTTCCATGTCCCAGTCGCAGCGGAGTTCCAAAAATATCTTCGATTCTCGGTAGACAATGTCCACCTCCAATTTACGTGTCTCCCGTTCGGGCTCACAACATCGCCCCGGGTGTTCTCAAAACTTCTATTGGCTGTCGTCGCCCTGATCAGAACCAAGGGCATTCGACTTCATCACTACCTCGACGACTTACTGTTACTTTCGCAAGACAAGGAACAGCTGTTGACACACCAGGTTCAGGTCATTTCCACCCTGACCGAGTTTGGTTGGCTGATAAACAGGGAAAAGAGTCATCTGCAACCCACACAATCTCTGGTTTTTCTGGGAGCTCAGTTCAACACAGTTCAATGTTCCATCTCCTTACCCCTGACAAAGATCCCGGTAGTCCGGGACAGAATCCGGTTTGCATTGGAATCTCCCTTTCTAAAAGCCTTGCAATGCCTCAAGATAGTGGGCACCATGGTGTCCACAGTCCCCATGGTGAGATGGGCACAATGGAGGATGCGGCCCTTCCAGAAGGGGTTTCTCCAACAGTGGGATCCGAAGTCTCGAATAACTTCGTCCATGCGAGAAAGTCTCCTTTGGTGGCTACCAAGGAAAAATCTCCTCAACTACCACTCGTTAGCCCCGATCTCCTGGATCACAATTACATCAGATGCCAGCAACAGAGGCTGGGGGGCTCTGTGCTTGAAGGAATTTGCTCAAGGGAAGTGGACGTTACCTTCTCGGAGTGTGAGTTCCAATGCCCTGGAACTCCGTGCGGCTTACTGTGCTCTTCAATCCTTTCTTCATCTAATAAAAGGATCGTCAGTCCTGCTAAGAATAGACAACACGACAGCTGTGTCGTACATAAAGAGACAGGGTGGCACCCACAGTTTGTCCCTACTGAGGGAAGTAGATCCGATCATGTCATGGGCACAAGTTCATCTCTCAGACTTGACAGCTGTGTATCTCCCCGGATCTCAAAATCTCCAAGCAGACTACCTCTCGAGGAAGACGCTCGACAACAACGAATGGTCTCTCCACAGCGAAGTCTTCAGCTGGGTCCTATCCCTGGGAGTTGTGCCGGAAGTGGACCTATTTGCAACTTCAAACTAGAGAAATTCTATACGAGGGGTCGCTGTCCCCAAGCGTTCGGAGTGGATGCTCTAACAGACCAGTGGAACTTTCACAGAGCCTATGCTTTTCCTCCAGTCCCGGTCATCCTCCGGTTCCTGGCAAGACTCAGGTGGGAAGCGGTCGAGGTGGTGGCGATAGTCCCTTATTGGCCCAACAGACCATGGTTCCCGTTGCTGCTTCATCTGAGCTTCCGGGCTCCAGTCCCGCTTCCGAACAGGGCAGATCTCCTGTTACAAGGGGTAACCACTCATCCATGTCCGTCCCATCTTCATCTGATGGTCTGGTTTTTGAAAGGGAAAGGCTTTTTGCACTAGGCTGTCCAAGTCAAGCCATCTCCACTCTGTTAAGTGCGAGGAGAACAAGCACCAACAAGGTCTACCAGAGAATATGGTCAAAATTTGCAGATTTCGTCTCTTCCATGGATGGGTCCCCTGGTAATCCTAGGATTCAGGATGTTCTTGGCTTCCTTCAGACAGGGCTGGATCTGTCTTTATCAGTCAGCTCCCTGAGAGTCCAAGTTTCGGCCATTTCGGCCTTCACTGGGTTTTCATGGGCCAAACACACCCTTGTCAAGCAATTTTTCAAAGGTGCCGTGAGGCTTAGGCCACAGAGGAAACCAAGGTTCTCAAAATGGAACCTTCCTTTGGTTTTGGACTTCCTTTCAGAAACTACGCACTTGGATAACTTATCCATCAAAGATCTGTCCTCAAAAGCTGTCTTCCTTGTGGCCATAACATCGGCCAGAAGAGTCTCAGAAATAGGTTCTCTAGGATCCAAAGAACCGTTTCTTACTTTTTTCCCTGATCGGGTCGTACTAGTTCCCATGTTGGGATCCAATCCTAAGGTAACATCAGTCTTTCACGAAAATCAAGAAATTGTCCTCCCCACTTTTCGATCTCCTGAGAGCTCTAATGTCCATCCTCTAGACGTCGGACATGTATTAAGACAATATCTGGAAGCCACAGCAGCCTTCCGTCAATCTGACCATCTGTTCGTTTCCTTCCATGGAAAAAGCAGGGGAATGCGTGCTTCTCCCAGAACCATCGCTGCATGGATAGTTCAAGTAATTCAAGGGGCATACAAAGCAAAAGGGTTGGCTCCTCCTGAAGCGGTGACAGCGCACTCGACTAGGAGCATCTCCACGTCGTGGGCAGCCGCCCGGCATGTTTCCCCAGAAGTAATCTGTAGGGCGGCCTCCTGGTCGTCATTAAACACATTCATGACGCATTACTGCGTAGAACCGGCCTGTTTGTCGTCGGTCGATTTTGGTTTACACGTTTTATCTGTTGACAATGTCAATTAAACATTTTTTTTCTTTAATCAGCAATTTCCCACCCGGGTGTGTCGGCTAGTTATTTCCCACAAGTAGGCTGCCATGGAGTCTGTCAGGAAAAGGGAAAATTTATATCAAATACTTACCGTAATTTTCCTTTCCTGATGGACTCCATGGCAGCCAGAGTTTCCCTCCCCTTGTTGGAGTAGGCTAAATTACGGAACACAGTCTATGGGGAGACGCAAAGCTTTATGGGAGTAGGGTCCTATGAGGTATGAGAGGCGGGATTAACCCACAAGTAGGCTGCCATGGAGTCCATCAGGAAAATAAAAATTACGGTAAGTATTTGATATAAATTTTCCCTTTTCCCTAAAGGCTGGTTAAGTCCCCTTTCACACTTATACGACTTGTCTCACGATTTTGGACTGCAAAATCGTATGACAAGTCATTCTCCATTATTTTAAATGAACACCATTCATACTGGCACAACTTTAAGTAGTGCCGACTTCAAAGTAGTCCCTGCACTACTTTGGTCCGATTTTGATGCCACTTACACAGGCACTCATTGAAATCGCAGCCGTGAATCGCGGCAAAATCGCGGTAAAATCGCGGCTGTGAACCGCGGCAAAATCGCGCGACTTTGAAGTCGTACAAGTGTGAATGGAGCCTTATGGCCCATACACACGATCCGAATATCGGACGAAAACGATCGTCCGATGATGGATCGTACGATTTTCGGATCATGTGTACACTACTTTCGAGAGCCGATCACGACCGTTCATCCGATATTTTTCGATCGGACATGCGTGAAAATTTTCCTCGTACCATGTCAGATCGTACGATTTTCGTTTAGTCAGTACAGCCGTCGTCCGACACTACAATACAAATACATTACAACACGTGACATCACTTCCAATCTTTTTTTTCTGTCGTACGAGAATTTTCGTGAGTTTAATAACCTATTTTATTTTACTTGCGATTATTAAGCGAAAAAAGTCGTACGATCCATCGGCCGATATTCGGATCGTGTGTATGGGCCATTAGTCCAATTTTTTTATATTTTTTTTATGCAAGAAGCCCGGTACATTTTTTTTTTTTCCACTTCTGGGCAATTTTAGTTGCTGAGTTTCTGATTAGGATTGAGCCGAAACACCCCCCCTGTTCGGTTCGCACCAGAACCTTTAAACGGACGGAACGTTCGCGCGAACATTTAGAACCCTATTGACGTCAATGGGACTCGAACGTTCGAATTCAGAAAGAAGAGCCTGCTTGCCCTCGTAACTCTCTGCCTCTCCTTGTTGTCCTTCTAGACATACTATAGTGGGGGTGTCAAGAGCTGTAGTTGAGGTCTCAGGTGCACACTAGAACCAGGCGGGCTATGCTCTCGGAGCTTCAGCTCCTTCTACTGCGGCTGCAAAATGTCTGTACAGTACTTGTAAGGCACTTTACATACACTCACAGGTATGTCCTTACTCGCAAGTGTATGTAAAGTGAGTGCACTTAAAGTGCGGTATGCCTGTATTGCAATGCATTGGTTGATTTGCATTGGATATTCATTTGTACTCAGAGTCTCAGGTAATCGTGCTAGGGAAAGGACTGAGGGGAAACAGGGAAAACGACCTGCGGAGGGAAATTGACCTGAGGTGTGCCGGGGGTCACGTGGTCAGTATGCCTAAAAGGGGGCATACCCAAGTAGAAGTAAAAGAAGAAATAGCAATAAAAAGGGGATGGGTGGGTGGGACACCAGAAAACCGACGCCCAGAAGGAGGAAGGAGGGTGGGTTTAAATACCTCCCGACTCCTCCTACAAATACAGGCTTGACCTGCAGTCAGCCTTACACTTGTACTCAGAGTCTCAGGTAATCGTGCTAGGGAAAGGACTGAGGGGAAACAGGGAAAACGACCTGCGGAGGGAAATTGACCTGAGGTGTGCCGGGGGTCACGTGGTCAGTATGCCTAAAAGGGGCCAAAAATAACCCAGTAGGATGAGCTAGGGAAGGGATTGAAATGAAAGTAACTGAATGTACCACAAGCCCCTAATGCAAGAATGCCTGCGACTGACATGTGAACTGGGATATGTCTGGAAAAGAAAGCTACCTACCGCCCACCTAACTCTTCCACAACAAGAATACAAACCCCCTACGAATAGCAGCAGAAACTGCACCTGTACTGAAACCATGGCCCGGAGTGAATGATGAAGTGCTACCCTAGATAGGAAGCAGGTAATGACTAAGTGTCATGCCCTGTGCTAGCAGGGAAGGGGGTACTAGGGAAAAGGAAAAGTGGCCTATCCCTGAGTATGTCCGCAACGGTCTAGCGCCCAGAATGTCCTGGACCCAGCTACAACCCGTTTGAAGCTGCAAGTGGCAAAAGGAAACAAACGCAAGTAGGTACTGGCATGTTTGTGAGAAAAGAACCCAGGATACCGAGATAGGAATGCCTGGAAGATATCCCAGGCCGAGTCACGAGTTTCCGGGCTGTATTGAAAAGGACTTGAAGATCAAGCTTCGTCTATGACAAAATCGGAATATACAAGGAGGGTGCACAACCATGTGAAGAAACCCCCGTAACTGGAGAAGGATGGATGACGGCACAATCTGCGATATCTGCTGCCCGTAACATGAACTCTGCAAAGAAGCAAGACAACGTTAAACAAAACCAACAAGCCCCAACTTACCTTCGGAAAAAGGAAAACCCCTACCTCCCCTTACCCCTACCTACGTAAGTGTTCGCGATTGACACATGCAGTGATGTAGAGCAGGACAGAGAGCGTGTCAGTCTGCGGAACTGACGAGGCTGAGCAACCTGAGGCCAAGCAGGCCAACAGAAAACGTAACACTCAAGCCTAACAACCTGAAGACATGTCGGGTAGGTGACGTAAGTGACGAGATTACGTGACGTATGAAAAATGTAATGAAAGCCGTGAGAAGCGGATGAGGGGAATTGCCAACGCACAAGCCAATTAAAAACGAACATCTCAATCCGACAGAACCTGTGAACGCGACAGGTAACCAGCAGCGGAGAGTGGACATGAAACTAACGTGTGGATATGAACGTGACATGTATGCACAGACTGTGCAAAAGAAACGTGGGTAAGTGTAGGACTGGTGCAGCTGGACTGTGAACGTGACAACCCCATGAATGCAAAGGCCGAGCAACCTGAGGCGTAGCAGGCAAATTAAAAACGTACACTCAGGCCTGATGAACCTGAAGACGTGTCAGGTTAACGTGTGAGAAATGAATTTCAAGATGCATGAAACGTATGAGAACGGATGAGGAGACTTGCCACTGCACAAGCCAATTAGAAACGAAACATCTCAATCCGACAGTACCTGTAGACGTGACAGGTAACCAGCAGTGGAGAGTGGCCATGAACAAACATGTATGCTTAGACTAAGAAAATGAAATGTAGGTAAGTGTAGGACTAATGCAGCTGGACTGAGAATGTGACAAACCCGTGAATTACCAAGGCCGAGCAACCTGAGGCGTAGCAGGCAAATTAAAAACGTACACTCAGGCCTGATGAACCTGAAGATGTGTTAGGTCATTGTGAGAGATGAAATGTCAAGATGCATGAAACGTAGACGTGATGGGTGGCCCCCCCCCGGCGGGGAACGCCATGAATCAAAATGAACATACCAAAGCTACCAACTAGAAAACTTCCCAACTGAACCCTGCATGAGAAACGTAAATTGCATGAAACGCACACACCTAAAAACATAAACAGCATGGGAAACAAAAACATGGGAAACGTAAATGCCTGAGAACATAAAAAAACCCTGAGAAACGGAATCGTATGCATCACGACTGAAACCTGCATGAGTAACGTAAACACTTGAGAACGTGAATAGCGTGAGAAACGTAGCATAAAAAAAAGGAAAGCACAAACGTGAAATTGCATGAGAAACGGAAAACATGAAATAGCATGGGAAACAAAACATGAGAAACGTAATTGTAAGAAAAAAGTGAACGCAGGAGAACGTGAGAAACGTAAGCATCACCACAGAAACCTGAACGAGGAACGTAGACACGTGAGAACATGAATGCGTGAGAAACGCAGCGTAAAACGGAAAGTAGACACGTGAAATAGCATGAGAAACGGAAGAACAGAAGAACATGAGAACAAAAATAGCAAGAGAAATGTGTACACTCGACAACCGTGATTGCATGAGAACATGGATCGCAACCATGCAAGAACATGACTAGCATGTGCCACGTGAATGCCTGAGAACGTGAAAACCATGAGACCTCCCGACTCCTCCTACAAATACAGGCTTGACCTGCAGTCAGCCTTACACTTATAGGTTTTACCATTGCACTTATAAGTCCATCTGTACAATTTTATAGATGCAGTGTAGGGTAGTGCTGCATATTTTTGCTTTTTATTGATTTGTGTTAGATGAGGGAACCAGCTAAAAAGATTCTCTTATTGCTTTTGAGATTTTTTTAGTTGTATGGTAGTTGTTTTACCTGATTTGTTATGTTCTCTGTATACTGGTAACCAGTGGCCCAGCATATTGGTGGTCAGTGTGCCCCTGTATGCTGGTGCTATGTGCAGGAGGATGCTACGTACAGAATGCAAGGTTCAGAAGGATGCTACGTACAGAGTGCATATCTCAGGAGGATGCTACGTACAGAGTGCATATCTCAGGAGGATGCTACGTACAGAGTGCATATCTCAGGAGGATGCTACGTACAGAGTGCATGTTTCAGGAGGATGCTACGTACAGAGTGCATATCTCAGGAGGATGCTACGTACAGAGTGCATATCTCAGGAGGATGCTACGTACTGAGTGCATGTCTCAGGAGGATGCTACGTACAGAGTGCATGTCTCAGGAGGATGCTACGTACAGAGTGCAGAGCTCAGGAGGATGCTATGTACAGAGTGCATGTCTCAGGAGGATGCTACGTACAGAGTGCATGTCTCAGGAGGATGCTATGTACAGAGTGCATGTTTTAGGAGGATGCTTCGTACAGAGTGCATGTCTCAGGAGGATGCTATGTACAGAGTGCATGTCTCAGGAGGATGCTACGTACAGAGTGCATGTCTCAGGAGGATGCTACGTACAGAGTGCATGTCTCAGGAGGATGCTACGTACAGAGTGCATGTCTCAGGAGGATGCTACGTACAGAGTGCAGAGCTCAGGAGGATGCTATGTACAGAGTGCATGTCTCAGGAGGATGCTACGTACAGAGTGCAGAGCTCAGGAGGATGCTATGTACAGAGTGCATGTTTCAGGAGGATGCTACGTACAGAGTGCATGTCTCAGGAGGATGCTATGTACAAAGTGCATGTTTTAGGAGGATGCTTCGTACAGAGTGCATATCTCAGGAGGATGCTATGTACAGAGTGCATGTCTCAGGAGGATGCTACGTACAGAGTGCATATCTCAGGAGGATGCTACGTACAGAGTGCATGTCTCAGGAGGATGCTACGTACAGAGTGCATATCTCAGGAGGATGCTACGTACAGAGTGCATATCTCAGGAGGATGCTACGTACAGAGTGCATGTCTCAGGAGGATGCTACGTACAGAGTGCATTTCTCAGGAGGATGCTACGTACAGAGTGCAGAGCTCAGGAGGATGCTATGTACAGAGTGCATGTTTCAGGAGGATGCTACGTACAGAGTGCATGTCTCAGGAGGATGCTATGTACAGAGTGCATGTTTTAGGAGGATGCTTCGTACAGAGTGCATGTCTCAGGAGGATGCTTCATACAGAGTGCATGTCTCAGGAGGATGCTTCGTACAGAGTGCATGTCTCAGGAGGATGCTTCGTACAGAGTGCATGTCTCAGGAGGATGCTATGTACAGAGTGCATGTGTCAGGAGGATGCTACGTACAAAGTGCATGTCTCAGGAGGATGCTATGTACAGAGTGCATGTCTCAGGAGGATGCTATGTACAGAGTGCATGTCTCAGGAGGATGCTATGTACAGAGTGCATGTCTCAGGAGGATGCTACGTACAGAGTGCATGTCTCAGGAGGATGCTACGTACAGAGTGCATGTCGCAGGAGGATGCTACGTACAGAGTGCAGGGCTCAGGGGGATGCTACGTACAGAGTGCAGAGCTCAGGGGGATGCTACGTACAGAGTGCAGGGCTCAGAAGGATACTTCGTACAGAGTGCAGGGCTCAGGAGGATACTTCGTACAGAGTGCAGGGCTCAGGAGGATACTTCGTACAGAGTGCAGGGCTAAGGTGGATGCTTTGTACAGAGTGCAGGGCTCAGGAGGATGCTACATACACCGTGCATGTCTCAGAGGGATTCTACATACAGCATGCATGTCTCAGAGGGATGCTATGTACAGCGTGCATGTCTCAGGGGGATGCTATGTACAGCGTGCATGTCTCAGGGGGATGCTACGTACAGCGTGCATGTCTCAGGGGGATGCTACATACAGCGTGCATGTCTCAGGGGGATGCTACATACAGTGTGCAGGGCTCAGGATGCTACGTACAGAGTGCATGTTTCAGGGGGATGCTACATACAGCGTGCATGTCTCAGGGGGATGCTACATACAGCGTGTATGTCTCAGGAGGATGTTACGTACAGCGTGCATGTCTCAGGAGGATGTTACGTACAGCGTGCATGTCTCAGGAGGATGTTACGTACAGCGTGCATGTCTCAGGGGGATGTTACGTACAGCGTGCATGTCTCAGGGGGATGTTACGTACAGCGTGCATGTCTCAGGAGGATGTTACGTACAGCGTGCATGTCTCAGGAGGATGTTACGTACAGCGTGCATGTCTCAGGAGGATGTTACGTACAGCGTGCATGTCTCAGGAGGATGTTACGTACAGCGTGCAAGGTTTAGGAATGCACCCTCACCCCTATCCTGAAACTACCCCCTGGGTGCTGAGCGAAAAAAAGCTGCTGCTGGGAGCACAGGGGGATTAGGTCTGCTTGGGGGGGGGGGGGTGAGAGTTGAATCCTGGACAGGAAGAAGGATCATGACTGATTCCATAGAGGGATTGGTTTTGGAGATCACCCCCCCCCCCCAAACTCTCACACACACACACAGTCTAATGCTTATTAAATATCAATTGAAAAAAACGTTTTAAAAATTATGAAAAAAAAATCAAATGTAGTGAAATGATTCTGGCGTAAATGTGATGGGATTTACAGTTGCACAGACATGGCATGTGATGTACACAGCAATGCGGTGCGGGTCACATGCGATGTCTGTGATTGCACAAGTGTGAACCTGAAGTTATGGATACAATTGGACTAGCGCTCAGCCTCCAATAATAATCCTATAATGACAGATCTAAGCTATAGGTGATAGAAAATAGGATGCATAACCAGATCAGTCAGTAAAGGTGCCATGCCATTGTCACCACTGTGCCCATAAATTGTCGCCACTGTGCCATGCCAAACGCAGCCACTGTGCCATGTCATTGTCGCCAGTAACCAGATCCGGTGAACCTGATTGGCTGAGATGCGTGTCAGTGTTAACCAGGGAACGCACACCCCGTGCGTCCCCTGGTTAGCTATTTGGAAGCCGATTACAGCCCACAGGCTCTGATAGACACTTCCACAGCCAACCAGTGGCTGTTATTCAGATGGCCGGCGACATTACATGAATTCAATGCATGACTCTATGTATTGTTTTCCGTGGCGGTGCAGGAGCGAGAGGGGGCGGCGCTCCTGCGCCCACTATGGATGCACCGCCACTGAGCGTGTTACTTGTCACCGTAGCCTGCCATCAGATGCAGTGTGTCACTTTTCACCGTAGCCTGCCATCAGATGTTGTGTCACTTGCCACAGTCACCTGCCACCAGATGCTCATGTTACTTGCCACTATCTCCGGCCACCAGATGCAGTTAATCACTTGCCACTGTCACCTTTCACCAGATGCTGCATGTCACTTGTCACTGTCGCTTGCCACCATCACCTGTGACCAGATGCTACATGTCACTTGCCACCTTCACCTGCCACCAGATGCCATTGTCGCCTGCCACCAAATGCAGTGTGTTACTTTGCCATGTCACCTGCAACCAGGTGCTGCGTGTCACTTGCAACCATTGCCTGCTACCAGATGCTGCGTGTCACTTGTCACTGTTACCTGCCACCAGATGCTGTGTGCTACTTGCCATGATCACCTGCCATTGTTGCCCTCGACCAGATGCTGCGTGTCACTTCCCACCATCACCTGAGACCAAATGCTGTGTATCACGTGCCACCGTTGCCTGCCACCAAATGCAGTGTGTCACTTTCCAATGTCACCTGCGACCAGGTGCTGCGTGTCACTTGCCACCGTCGCCTGCGATCAGATGCTGCGTGTCACTTGCCACAGTCATCTGCGACAAGATGCTGTATGTGACTTGCCACCATCACATGTGACCAGATACTGCGTGTCACTTGCCACCGTCGCCTGCCACCAGATACAGTGTGTCACTCTGCAGTGTCTCACTTTCCAATGTCACCTGCCACCAGATGCTGCATGTCACTTGCCACCATCGCCTGCCACCAGATGCAGTGTGTCACTTACCCCCGTCACCTGCCACCAGATGCTGCGTGTCACTTGCCACTGTCATCTGTGACCAGATGCTACATGTCACTTTCCTCTGTCACCTGCCGCCAGATGCAGCTTTTCCCTTGACACTGTATCCTGCCAGATGCTTCTTGTCACTTGCCACAGTCACCTGCCAGCAAAAATACACCTACTGTATATTTGCAGCAAAAAAATGACATTTATCATCTAATTGAAAAAAAAAATGTCTGCAAAGCATTGCAACCTTGTTCAGTGGATCACAGGTGCATTGCCAGGCTCCTGCAAACTCTTCCTACCAAGGTATGGACAGTTACTGAGCTGGAGGAAGAGTCAACAGACTATGAGTGTGGTGATCCCCCATATGTGTTTCATCAAAGCGGAGGTCCGCCCACCTCTTCAAAAGTTAAAATTCAGCAGCTTACCTGTCCTAGAGTTTCCATCAGCTAGCGGGTGCTGCCGCCGCCATTGCGGGTAAGGGAACCTGGCACTGTAGCCTTACGGCTTCACCCCAGGAACCCTACTGCGCATGCGGCACTGCTCCGCTCCTCTCTCCTATTGGCTCAGGTGGCGGGGGTAGGAGGAGGGAGTTGAGCGGACCACGGCAGAAAATATTTGGTGCAGACCACCAAATCAAAAGAGCAGCGGGTTTGAGTGTTTTTTTGTTGTTAATAAGCTAGAAAAATTTTGGCCATGTAACCACAGAAAAAAAAAAAGAGTAAAACAGTTATTAATTCAATGTTTTTCTGTATTCGCTATGATATCAGTAGATCTACACTGAGCTAACTTTCAAGCCTCTCCAAGATTTTTTATTTTTTAAGTCAACAGCTACAAATACTGTAGCTGCTGACTTTTAATATTAGGACACTTACATCTTGCAGCAGCCAGGTCTCCCGAAAGTGGGAACGGGTACTTGTCAAAACCAAATACCTATTCCCCCTCCCCCGAAAGTTGCTAAATGTGGCAATGGAGGGGGGGCAGATAAGCAGAGCTTCCACTTTTGGGTGGAGCTCCGCTTTATTAACAGCTTTAGCCCCGGACTATTTCGCTGGCCAAAGACCAGACCACTTTTTGCGATTCGCCACTGCGCCGCTTTAACTGACAATTGCGCGGTCGTGCGACGTGGCTCCCAAACAAAATTAGCGTACTTTTTTTTCCCACAAATACAGCTTTCTTTTGGTGGTATTTGATCATCTCTGTGGTTTTTATTTTTTGTGCTATAAACAAAAAAAAAAAAACAACAATTTTGAAAAAATATCTATATTTTTTTGCTATAATAAATATCCCCAAAAAATATATAAAACATTATTTTTTTGCTCAGTTTAGTCCGATACGTATTCTTCTACATATTTTTGGTAAAACAAATCACAAAAAGCGTTTATTGATTGGTTTGCGCAAAAGTTATAGCATCTACAAAAAAGGGGATCGTTTTATGGCATTTTTATTAATATTTTTTTTTTTTTACTAGTGTAGTGCCCCCTTACTTTCAGTACGGGCACTACGCTAAAGTTAGTGGATGAATGGGAGAGTTACTTTTGCTCCCATTCATGATTTGTTAAATTACAGGTTGCCGTTGTTCCAGAACTGTCCTGTGGGTCAGTCTGCGTTCCAGGGGTGCTATCCCACCCCTGGGCGGCGGTTGGCGCTAGAGGGGTTCTGGCGGAGCCACTTTTCCCCAGGAGCCAATAGGAGGAGTTTTTCCCTCGCTGAGCATGCTGGGGGGGGGGGGGGTATATCTGTGAGGGACGCCATGATTCTTGGTTCTCTCTTCGTGGGGTCCACGTTCCGGGTGCGGCATCCACCTTCAGGGTGCGCGCATCCACGGACCCCGCTGGCGTGGCCCACCTGGCCGGAGCTACATGCTCCATGGAGACCCATCCAGATGTTGAAGGGGGCCCCAGTGACTTGTTGGGTCCCCAACTTTACTAAAAGATCCCAGGCTGTGAACCGTTTGGTGGGGGATCGGCTTGAGGAGAACCCGGAGGCAGGTTGTCCAAAAGGGCTTGAGCGAACCATCGTGGATCTGGTCATCAAGACGTGACAGATATATGTCAGCTGTCAGTCATTGACCATTCATTGCATTTACTGGAAGGATTCGCTCAAGATCTAATTTGTTCTCTGAAGTACTGAAGTACCAGGCCTGTGGCAGGGGCCTGTTCCTCTCAGAGATCTATAAGTGACATTTCGGCTGCCAGGCTTGTGGGAGAAGTCTGTCCGTGAGCACTTCACCCACTCTGACTGGAGTGGCGACGAGTTCTACATATATCTGAAAGTAGGATTGCTTACCTTGTTATCCAGGCCATAGCTCCCAACTGTCCCTGATTTGGAGCAATGTCCCTCTGTCCCTCATTCCTCCTCATTTGTCCCTCATTTTGGTCTGATCTATATAGATGTATACAGTGCTTTAAGTGGGCCAAAAGAGGTGCCGGTACTCTATTAGGCGCCGGTGCCCCCCCCCCCCCTGGGGCAGAACGTTTTTTTTCCGCATAACGCATGACCACATACGCCCTGTACCATCAATTCTCACCACTGTGCCATGCCAACAAACGCAACCACTGTGCCATCAATTGTCACCACTGTGCCATGCCAAACGCAACCACTGTGTCATGCCATCAAATGCAGCCACTGTACCATCAATTGTCACCCCTGTGCCATGCCAACAAACGCAACCACTGTGCCATGCCATCAAATGCAGTCACTGTACCATGCCAATTGTCACCACTGTACCATGCCAATTGTCACCAATGTGCCACCAATTGTCACTGTCCAGACATCTATCCACCTCAGAGCCTGTCATTTTAGTAAGACTGCTGGGACTTGTAGTTCTCCATCTTCTCCTGGGGCTCATGGAGATTGGAGAACTACAAGTCCCAGCAGGTTATACATACAATAAGGCTCTGAGGTGGATGGGTGTGGATTGCATGCACCTGAGCCCCAGGAGAAGATGGAGAACTACAAGTCCCAGCAGGTTATAATATAAGGCTCCGAGATGGATGGGTGTCCGGACAAGTCCCAGCAGTCTTACTAAAATGACAGGCTCTGAGGTGGATAGGTGGGGATCAGGCAGTGCACCCCTTTAGATTTACACCGACCTCCCCCCTTCTCTCTCTCCCCTGTGTTTTGCTTACCTTGCTGGAGATGGAGAAACTTGCCGCCGCCGCGCTGTAAACACATGTCCCAACTTCCAGGCCAATCAGTGCAGCACAGAGGTACAGCGCCTCCCACTCCACCGCCCGCCAATCTCCTGCGCCGTTATCTGTTTTTTTTTTAGCCCTTCTGCCTAGTTGGCTGGTGTTTCCCGCCACTCCCACATCAAGGGAGACAGACAGTTCCGACAGCCAACCAGGCGGAGGGGCTGAAAAAAAACTCATCGCGCGCCGCCGCCGGGTGTACCAAGATGGCCGATAGCTCCAGAGCTAGGCCAAAGCCGCGGCCTTTCCTAAGGCGGCAGCGGTGGCGGCGGCGCATTCTGCGGACGGCAGGATTTTTCGCCCGGTGCAGGAGCCCCCCCCGCTACGCCAGTGCGTTCCAGTACGGGAAACCCGAGTACTGGGCGCACGGAGAGGTGCTGGTACTCTCCAGGGCCATTTTTGGAAGTGGCGGTACTGAGTACCGCCGCGTTCCGGCCCACTTAAAGCACTGGGTGTATATAAAATGCACTTTTTAACTATCAAAAGGTGTTTTCCAGCGCTAAACATTCTTCCAATTTCTAAATTGCTGCATTTCTAAATTCCAAAAGCCAATATAAAAGAATAGTAGTGCTAAAAAAAAGCACTTGTGGGTTTAACCAATCTTATTTTTTTGTACAATTCTCCTTTAAGGGGGCGTGGCAAGGGGTGTGTACTATGCCTGCATACTTTTGCTGATAGGTGTCCCTCATTCCCATCTCAAAACGTTGGGAGGTATGATCCAGGCCTGATACTGCACTGTTCTCTACTGCTTCATCAACCTTTTCTATTCTGCCTTCTGTGGATGTTGGCCATGCCAGGCCTTGAAATAAAGCATTTGGAAAACCCATCTGATGACTGGACATTGACTCACTGCTGTCACTCACTGCCACTACCCCTAGACACACTACAGGGTAACTTAATACGCCGATCCCAAACAACAACCAGCGGCTCCTTCGGGGGTGAGCGCTACACTAGTAATAGCGGCGATCAGCGATTTTTATTGTCACTGCGACTTTATGGCGGACACATCACACACTTTTGACACATTTTTTGGGACCATTATAATTTTTACAGCGATCAGTGCTATGAAAATGCACTGATTACTGTAAAAATGATACTGGCAGTGAAGGGGTTAACCACTAGGTGGCGCTAAAAGAGTTAGGTGTGACCTAGGAAGTTATTCTTACTGTTAGGGGGCGTGGCTACCGATGACCGTTCCCGACCATGGAAACGGTGAGATCAGTGACGTGTCACTAGGCAGAACAGGGGAATGGCTTGTTTACAAAGGCATCCCCCTGTTCTGCCTTTGCCGACCGCAATCACGGGCCGCTCGGGAACATCGACTTCCCGGGACCCACAAGCACACTCACGAGGCATGCAGCGGGCTTGTGCACGTGCACCCGCTGGGCGGCAAATTTAAAGGGACGTACAGGTAGGTCCATTTGCCATGTTGTCGATGTACATCTGTGTGTGGCGGTTTGCAAGTGGTTAATGGACCTTTCCATTTACTTGAAAGGACAACTTAACCTTTAGGCCCCTTTCACACTGGGGTGGGAGGCTCGGTGGTGGTATAGCGGCGATATACTGTCGGAATTGCCGCGGGATTTGGCCGCTAGCGGTGCAGTACTAACCCCCGCCAGCGTCCGATAAAGGGTTAATACTGCCCGCAATGCGCCTCTTCAGAGGCGCATTGGGGGCGGTATTACCGCGGTGTCCCATTGCTTTAAATGGTAAGGAGCGGTGAAGGAGCAGTATGCACCCAGCGCCTCTCACTGCTCCAAAGATGCTGCTTGCCAGCGCATCCCCTCAGTGTGAAAGCTCTCGGGCTTTCACATTGAGAAGGCTGGGGCAGGAGTTTTTCAGGCGGTATTTAGGTGCTATTTTTAACGCTGTAACGCCTGAAAAACCCCTAAGTGTGAAATTGGGCCTCCCAATCCTCCTATAATGCAGCCTACCTGGAACAATACTTACCTTCCTTCCCAATCCAGGGATGGGACAGCTTTTCCTCATCCTACAAATGCTTGCTGTGACCCTATTCATTGGACATTTGTTTCGTTTAGATTCATTATTTACATACATTTGTTTAGTTAAAGTGGAGTTCCGCCTAAAAAAAAGAAAATTAAAAAAAAATCAGCAGCTACAAAGCCAATCAATCGATCGGGTCTCGGGTGCCCCCGCCGTCATCCTTGCGGCTTCACTTCCCTACTGTGCATGCGCGAGACCCGCTGCGCGCCCTCACTGGGATCTGTGTGTTTCCCAGAAAACAGCAGGGGAGGACAGAATAGGCGGCGGAAGTGGCGTAGGGCACCGCAATCACCACGGTAATCTATACCAGGAAGTGGGAGCAAATACCTGTATTACAGAGGGGGGAGGGGGGGCTTCCAAAAAGTGGAAGTTCCATTTTTGGGTGGAACTCCACTTAAAATTTGTGTAATTTGTTTAGTTAATTTTCAGAATTTGTTCTGTTTATTCTAATTCGAATAGATTCAAATTTGGCATTTGGGAGGTCATCTTGTTATTCTGCACACTATTTATCCAAAACATTGCTTTGATAAACATTTGCGCAGACATCATGGGTTCCTCGTCTCAGAAACACCAGGAGGATGAAGGTCGCCCCAAGCAAAATCCTGTCGCCTTAATGTCATATGTGTCATATGTCAATGTCACCAGTCCGTGTCTTTGATCACTGCTATATATATATATACACCATAGTTTGTGGACTCTATGGCCCGGATTCACAGAGATGGGCGCATATTTACGCCGGCGTAGCGCACACACAGTACGCTACGCCGGCGCAGCGCGGAGAGGCATGCACTGAATTCAGCAAGCTATTGCTCCCAACTCTGCGCCGGCGTAGCGTACATTTCGAAGGCGCAGGCTGGCGTAGGTGGAAGTGGGCTGGAAGTGGGCGTGATCCATGCTAATGAAACATGACCCCATGCAAATGATGGGCCGGGCGCCAGACAAGTACTTAAAACTGCTTATGCGTCGAGATGTGGACGTATCCCCGTGCGCATGCTCACAACCACGTCGGAACAACTGCCTAAGCAACGCCGTATCACTGTGTACGCCGTTAACGTATCCTACGCCCCCAACCAGACCCACGTCCTACGTAAAATACGTAGGCTTGAGTTCCCTGGTGCAGACCTTTGCATGTCTGGTGCTGACTTACACCTCTTTTATGGGGAATAACTTTACGCCGGACGGAAAACTTACGCGCGTTGCGTAGAGCCTGCGCCGGGCGCACGTACGTTCGTGAATCGGCATATTTCCCTCATTTGCATCTTTGAATGGCTAATCAATGGGAGCAGCAACATGTGTCCAGAAGAAAAATGCGCCCACGTTACGCCGGGGTAAGTAAGATACGTCGGTGTAGGGTGGCCAGTTTTTAGGCGTATATTGGTTTGTGACTCAGATGCACAGATGCGCTGGCGCACATTTGCACTTACGTCGGCGTAACTTGATTTACACCGGCGCAAGTGCTTTGTGAATCCGGGCCAATAACTTTCCTGCCTACAGACTAAATAATATACACTGATTTTGGTTATTTTCACCAAAGAAATTTAGCAGAATACAGTTTGGCCTCAATTTCCGAAGAACATTTTTTTTATTTTTCCAAATTTTATAACACAAACTAAGAAAAACACATTTTATTTTCAAAATATTAAGGGCCAGATTCTGGCCATAAATGACAGCGGGGCGTAGCGTATCGCATTTACGTTACGCCGCCGCAAGTTTGGACGCAAGTGCCGTATTCTCAAAGCACTTGCTCCGTAATTTGCGGCGGCGTAACGTAAATGGCCCGGCGTATCCCCGCGTAATTCAAATTGGCAATGTAGGGGGCTTCTTGTATTTAAATTAAGCGCGCCCCAGCGCCGAACGAACTGCGCATTCGCTGGCCGTAAACGTAACCCAGTGCGCATGCTCCAAATCACGTCGCAAAAAGTCAATGAAACCGACGTTAACGTCACTTACGCAAGGCCCTATTCGAGAACGAGTTACGCAAACGACGTAAACAACGGAAAAACACGACGCTGTCCCGACGTCCATACTTAACATGGCGTAAAATGGCAACTTAGATATGGTGTAAGTGACTTACGCCAGTCGGATCTACGCCAAATCTATGTGTAACTGATTCTAAGAATCAGTCGCATAGATACACCGCCTCAGAAACAGAGATACGACGGCGTATCTGGAGATACACCGTCGTATCTCTTCTGAGAATCTGGCCCTCATTCTTTCTTTGTTTATTTAGCATGTTTGTTTATGTTATTGTCAATCAAAATGCAACAGCACTGAAAGCTGAAATTGGCCTGGGCAGGAAGAGGGTGAACGTGCCCAATATTAGCACGGAGCACAACTCAAAAGGGGAAGCTTCACTTGTCTGCCCCCCCCCCCCCTCCTCTCTCTGCTGCAACATTTGGCACCTTTCGAGAGGGGATCTGGTTTTGACAGGTACCCGCTCCCACTTCCTGGTGAGTTCTCCATGGTGAACTCAGCCGGAAATTCGACCCCCTCCTCCTTTCACAAAAGCGCAGCACGCTTCGCGCATGCACAGTAGGGAACCAACTGCCGGTTTTCCTCAACTTAGATGGCAGCTCCAGCACCCGACAGCTGATTAATAAATCAGCTCGGGTGAGGATACCCCTGGATTTATGGACAGGAAAGGGCCCATATATTAAATGTCAGCAGCTACAGAATTAGATTTTTCTTGGAAGGAGTCCGGAGCCCCTCTTTAACCATTTTCCGCCCGGCCTATAGCAGAATGATGGCCGGGTGGTGGTTCAGTTACCCAGACTGGACATCATATGACGTCCAGCAGGATAACAGACACCGTCAATCGGTGGCACCGCGAGTAGGTCAGACACACCGCTACACCAATCTCGGTAAAAAGTCTCTGACGGAGGCTCTTTACCACGTCATCAGCCGTGTCCAATCAGGCTGATCACGATGTAAACAGGAAGGGCCGTTGATCAGCTTTTCCTCACTCTCGCCGATCAGCTGCTCTCCTAACAGGGGGGTCTGTGCTGATTGTTTATCAGTGCATCCCCCTCGGATACCTGCCCAGGACCACAAGGATGCCCCCAGGGATGGCCACCCACACTGGACTACCAGGTATGCCACCCTAGACCACCAGGCATATGCTAATCAATGCCCAGGCAGCTGCCAATCAAAGCCCATCCACAATGCCTGCAAGTGCTAGTGCCACCAGGAATGCCTATCAGTGCCCATCAGTGCCACATATCAGTGCCCAGCCGCGCAGTCTATCAGTGATACCCATAAGTACCCATCAGTGCAGCCTTTCAGTGCCCATCAGTGAAGGAAAAAAATTTACTTATTTACAACATTTTATAACAGAGACAAAAGAAAAACTTTCAGGTCTTTATTTTTATTTGTTTAGCAAAAAATAAAAACCACAGGGGTAAACAGATACCACCAAAAGAAAGCTCTATTTGTGGGGAAAAAAATTATAAAAATTGTGTTTGGGTACAGTGTAGCATGACCACGCAATTGTCAGGAAGGGGGTGTAAGTGCCCGGTGTTGAAGTGGTTAAAGGCTGCACATTGCTATCTCTGCTTCTCCAATTGTCTGACTGCAGTTTACTCATCAGAGCTCTTGCTCGCCATCTTGTGGTGTCATGGTGGAGGCAACTTTACATATGAATGTAAGAAATTACTGTAAAACAGTGACAACATTATTATTATTATTATTCAGGGTCTATATCGTGCAAACAGTTTGCTCAGAATAAAGAAAGACAGGTACATTTATAACAAAAAGGCTCTGCTCCTAAGAGCTTACAATCTAAGAGTCTGCATGGGTCATATTTATATAAAGAGACTCATTCCATGCAAGTTTCTAGCTAAGCCTAGATTGGAATTTACTCCCCAGAGTTGGCTTTTATTATTCTTTTATACAACTTGTTGCTGGGGCAAGGGTAAGTGACTAGAGGTCGACCGATATGGGTTTTTCTCTGGCCGATGCCGATATTTAGAAATCTGAGCGGCCGATGGCCGATATATGATGCCAATTTTTGTGGCCGATATTTTAGGCCGATTTTTTTCTTTGGGTGGCACTGGCTCGTGGCACTGGATGGCACTAGCAGAAGGCACTTATTGGCACTGGCAGGTTGCATTGGATGGCACTGAAAGATGGTACTAGCAGATGGCACTGATTGGCAAGTGGCACTTATTGGCACTGGCAGGTGGCACTAATTGACACTAGCAGGTGGCACTAACAGGTGACACTGGCAAGTGGCACTGGTTGGCACTGACTGGCAGGTGGCACTAATTGGCACTGGCAGGTGGCACTGGGTGGCAATAGTTAGCACTGGTTGGCATTGACAGGTGGCACTGATGGCTTTAGTTGACACTGGTAGATAGCACTGGATCGCACTGGCAGGTGGCAATGGATGAAAGGTGGCACTAATTGGCACTGGATGGTGGCACTGGTATTGCCACTGGCAGATGGCACTGGATGGCAAGTGGCACTAGTTGGCACTGGAGCAAAAAAAAAGGTGTCACCCCCTCAGTACAGACCCCCTCTCTCTCCAGTATAGACACTCCCCCTGCCCCCTGTAGTACAGACACCAGAGAGCGGTGTGTGTGTCCCACGAGCGCGGGCCCCTCCTCCTCTGTGGGCGTAAACAGAGAGGAGGGCCGCCGTGCTGGGTGTACCAAGATGACCGCGGCGGCGATCCGCGGATCCGTGGATTGCCGCCGCTGTCACAGCATCAGGAAAGGCCACGGATTCGGCCTAGCTCCGGATCCGTGGCACCACTAGCGGCCATGTAAAATATCGGCCTAATTTGGATAAAAATAGACCGATGCCGATTTCTCCAAAACGGCCAAATATCAGCCTGCCGATATATCGGTCGACCTCTATAAGTGACCCTGTCACTAAGGGCTTGGACACACTAGGTGCAGAAGGATTGTTTTGGGATTGCTATTCCAGTGCAATCCTACTGCAAGTGAAGGCAAAATGGCTTGTCTCTTACCTACCTGGTTCACACCATCGAGCTTTGATAGTGTGCGGGTGCGGAAAAAAGTATTTCTGGTAAGTAAAAAAAAAAAAAAATTCACATTTTTTTTGGGAGCATTTTTATGTAATTTTTTTTTTTTTAGGGTGGACTTCCGCTTTCTGATATGTCTCTGTTATTTTAATAACGTTAGTTAAAAAAAATGTGAACAGTCATCTCACCATGCGGCTAGGGTTGCCGCCTCCTCCCTTTAAAACCAAACGCATATGAGTTATACAGGTTCTGTGGCCGATTAAGGTGGTAATTAAACTCACTTGGTGCCTTATCTGCATTAAATTAGCCCCAGAACCTGTGTAATTCATATGTGTTTTGGTTTAACCACTTTAGCCTCGGACCATTTTGCAGCTAAAGGACCAGGCTACATTTTGCGATTCGGCACTGCGTCGCTTTAACTGACAATTGCACGGTCGTGGGACATGGCTCCCAAATGAGCTTTCTTTTGGTGGTATTTGATCACCTGTGCGTTTTTTATTTTTTGCGCTATAAACAAAAACAAAGCGCACATTTTGAAAAAATTCTATATTTTTTACTTTTTGCTATAATTCTACATATTTTTGGTAAAAAAATAGCAATAAGCGTTTATTGATTGGTTTGCGCAAAAGTTGTAGCGTTTACAAAATAGGGGATAGTTTTATGGCATTTTTATTAATATTTTTTTTACTAGTAATTCGGCGATCAGTGATTTTTTTCGTGACTGACATTATGGCGGACACATCAGACACTTTTGACACATTTTTGGGACCATTGTCATTTTCACAGCGATCAGTGCTATAAAAATGCACTGCTTACTGTGAAAATTACGCTGTTAGTGAATGGGGTTAACCACTAGGTGGCGCTGTATGGGTTAAATGTTCCCTAGGGAGTGATTCTTACTGTAAGGGGGAATGGGCTCTGTGTCACATGACACTGATCTCTGCTCCGAGTACACGGAGCCAAGATCAGTGTCATTGTCACTAGTGAGAGCGGGGAGATGCTTGTTTACACAGGCATCTCCTCGCTCTATATCTCCGTGAGACGATCGTGGCGGCGATCGAGTCCGTGGGACCCGCAGTCCGACTCACGGGGATGGCGGCAGGGTCGCGAGCGCACCGCCGGCGGCGTGCATGACCACACGGACAGGCATTTAAAGGGTACGTACAGGTACGTTGATATGCCTGTCCGTGCTATTCTGCCGGCGTATATGTGCAGGAGACGGTCCTTAAGCGGTTAAAGGGATGAGGTGGCAACCCTACGTCCAGTTGGTGTAAATGGACCCTGAAGGTAAAAACACAGCAAAAAACAAAAATGCAAAATAAAATTTAATAAATAAAACAAATAAATTGGAATGCTAACTTTTTCCTTTACACCATTTACGTTTTTTTACAGTTTATTCACTTTTAACGTATTTCTAACTTCTTCAGGATGCCAATCACCTGGCACAGCCTCCTACCTTCTTGTAAGTCATAGCCATCTCTTCTTCTGGGAATGTCTAATCAATCTCTGTGCTGGCCCAGCTCCCCCACCCCTCCCCTCACCTTTCTACATAACCCCCTATGTAGACCCCAGAGGAGCGGTGAAGGAGAATATTATAGAGCAATGGAGGCTTACAACACTCCAGGTTGGTCCATAGTGCTCTGTTGAACATACTCCTTGACTTATCTCACTACTGTGTACTGTAAGGCAACTGAAACTCCAGACATACAAACAGCTTTGTTGCAGGATCTTTAGAAAAGCCCAGTGATCACAGTAGATAAGGAGGGGGAAGAGGCAGTTAACGCATTTCACACTGTCCTAGCGCTTACTCATAACAGCACGAAACCTGTTAGCAGCCTCTTCCTTCCCTAATGTGCTGTGATCACTGTGTGCTTTTAACCACTTTACGTCGCTTTAACTGACAATTCCGCGGTCGTGCGATATGGCTCCCAAACAAAATTTGGCGTCCTTTTTTCCCTACAAATAGAGCTTTCTTTTGGTGGTATTTGATCACCTCTGAGGTTTTTATTTTTTGCTCTATAAACAAAAACAGAGCGATAATTAAAAAAATATATATATATATATTTTTTACTTTTTGCTATAATAAATATCCCCCCAAAATATATATAAAAAAAAAAAATTCCTCAGTTTAGGCCGATACGTATTCTTATACATATTTTTCGTAAAATGAAATCGCAATAAGCGTTTATTGATTGATTTGCGCAAAAGTTATAGTGTCTACAAAATAGGGGATAGTTTTATGGCATTTATTTAATATTTTTTTTTTACTAGTAAGGTCGGCGATCTGTGATTTTTATCAGTGCTGAGACATTATGGCGGACACTTCGGACACTTTTGACACATTTTTGGGACCATTGACATTTTTATAGCGATCAGTGCTATAAAAATGCATTGATTACTGTAAAAATGTCACTGGCAGGGAAGGGGTTAACACTAGGAAGGGGTTAATTATGTTCCCTAGGTGTGTTCTAACTGAAGGGGGGGTGGGACTGACTAGGGGAAATGACTGATCGCTGTTCATACATTGTATGAACATGCGATCAGTCATTTCTCCCCCTGAAAGGACCAGGAGCTGTGTGTTTACACACACAGCTCCCGGTTTTCACTCTGTAATGAGCGATCGCGCATCGGTACCAGGGGCGAGCAGGGGCTGAAATGCGAAATGATGTTATATTACGTGATTTCGCGCAGCCGAGCTGACCTGCCGACGTAAAACTGCGACGGCTGGTCGGCCAGTGGTTGAAGATGTTACAATAAAATGTGTTATTTAGAGTTTGGCTGTCTGGAGTTTTTAAAAGCCTTACTGATTTTCTACATTTTTGAGACCTGGGCCCTATAAATTCTTCCAAGAAAGGAGAAATAGGTTCCCCCATTTTTTTTTTTTTGCGGTAGATAAATTATCAAATTATCAAACAAAGTAAACGTCTGGAAAAAGGGATTTTGTTATACAAAATATTAAAATCCACAAAAGATTTAAAATATGACCATTGGTTTACAAATCATGACTCATCATGTATAATGACATACAGAGTAAGAAAATATACTCAGCCAACTATGTGGTACGTTACATAGTTACATATAGCTACATAGGTGAGGTTGAAAATAGACACAAGTCCATCAATTCCACCCTATGTGTGTGATTATATGTCGGTATTACATTGTATATCCCTGTATGTTGTGGTTGTTCAGGTGCTTATCTAATAGTTTTTTTAAACCATCGATATCCCCCGCTGAGACCACCGCCTTTGGAAGGGAATTCCACATCCTTGCCACTCTTACAGTAAAGAACCCTCTACATAGTTTATCGTTTAAAGGATCACTAAAGGAATTTTTTTTTTAGCTAAATAGCTTCCTTTACCTTACTGCAGTACTGGTTTCATGTCCTTATTGTTCGTTTTTGCTTTGAAGTTGCGGTAATCCTGCTCTGTTCTCCACACTTCCTGCTTGTCTGTTTCCTTATAACCACAGTGCTGGGAGCTTTCTCACGGTGGTCTAAGCTGTCATTACTGTGTGTCTAAAACTTCCCAGAACCAATCAGATTCATTTTAAAAACAAAACACTGCCCTGGATTTGTTTGTTTTTGTTATGTGTGTCTATTTCTACTTTGCAGAAACATGAAGCCAGTTTAAAAGTGAAACTAACCTGCAGGCACATTATATGATTGATTTTTATCTATTTTTAATCATTTTGAAAAGGAATCAGTTAACTTTTATGTCTCTATACCCTGTAAACAGTCATTTCAGCAAAAAAAAATGTTTTTCCTTTAGTGACCCTTTAAGTATTCCTGCTTTGAACAATTCACTGACGCGTTTCAACAACATAAGGTGTAGTCTTCTTCAAGGGGGCTGCATTGTCTAAACACAAACATATATTAGGCTTCATGATTACATAATATTGCACAATCTACAGCAAATATCCATATGAATTTACAAGGTATAGTTACCTCTAACAGATGGCAAACAGTATTGATTTAAAGACTTTTGCTGGTCATCCCAGAAGGAAGCTTCTTCTAAAGATGATGCACAATAAAGCCCTTAACCACTTGCTTACTGGGCACATACACCCCCCTCCTGCCCAGATGAAATTTCAGCTTCCGGCACTGCGTCGCTTTAACTGACAATTGCGCGGTCGTGCGATGTGGCTCCCAAACAAAATTGACGTCCTTTTTTCCCCACAAGTAGAGCTTTCTTTTGGTGGTATTTGATCGCCTGTGCGGTTTTTATTTTTTGCGCTATAAACAAAAAAGAGCGACAATTTTGAAGAAAAATACAATATTTTTTAATTGTTGCTATAATAAATATCCCAATTTTAAACAAAAAACACTTTTTTTCTCAGTTTAGGGCGATACGTATTCTTCTACATATTTTTGGTTAAAAAAAAAAAAAAAAATTGCAATAAGCGACTGGTTTGCGCAAAAGTTATAGCACTTACAAAATATGGGAGAGAATTATTATTTTTTATTATTTTTTTTTTAATAGAAATGGCGGCGATCTGCGATTTTTATTGGTACTGCGATGTTATGGCGGACACATCGGACACTTTTGACACATTTTTGGCGCCATTCATATTTATACTGCGATCAGTGCTATAAATATGCAATAATTACAGTATAAATGTGACTGGCATTGAAGGGGTTAACACTAGGGGGTGAGGAAGGGGTTAAATGTGTATCCTGGGTGTGTTCTTACTGTGGGGGGAGGGGGGGTGACTGGGGGGGGTGACCCGTCTGTGTCCCTATGTACAAGGAACACAGATCGGGCTCCTCCTCTCCAGAGACAGGACGCTGTCTCTGTGTAAAACGGCAATGAGAGATGATCTATGAGATCATCTCTCATTCGCCCACAGATCGGACACGGACAACACAGGGCTTCCCCGCAGCGCGCTCTACAGCGCGCGCTGGGAACGCCCAAACGGGCGGCCGTCAAAAGACGGCATGTTCGCTATTCAGACCCGCGCTGTTGCCGTCATTTGACGGTAGCGTGGGTCGGAATAGTTAAACAGTTTGCTGAAGACAGAAGACTAAGGACATAGATTACTAGAAGCAACCATGTCCTGTGGTCTGATGAGACTAGGGTTGTCCCGATACCACTTTTTTAGGACCGAGTACAAGTACCGATACTTTTTTTCATGTACTCGCCGATACCGAATACCGATACTTTTTTAAAAATGTGTCCCCAAATGCAGCCATGTCCCCCACATATTGCAGCCATGTCCCCCCACATATATGCAGCCATGTCCCCCCACATATATGCAGCCATATCCCCCCATATATTGCAGCCATGTCCCCCCACATATTGCAGCCATGTCCCCCCAAATATATCCAGCCATGTCCCCCCATATATTGCAGCCATGTCCCCCCACATATATCCAGCCATGTCCCCCCATATATTGCAGCCATGTCCCCCCACATATATCCAGCCATGTCCCCCCATATATTGCAGCCATGCCCCCACATATATGCAGCCATGTCCCCCCACATATATGCAGCCATGTCCCCCCACATATATGCAGCCATGTCCCCCCACATATATGCAGCCATGTCCCCCCACATATTGCAGCCATGTTCCCCCACATATATCCAGCCATGTCCCCCAATATAGTGCAGCCATGTCCCCCATACCTAGTAGATGATGATGCTGCCGCCGCCGCTGCCACAGTAATCAGCGTGCGGGGAACATTACAGGCAGCTTTCGTTTGAATAGCTGTATTCCCCGCTGCGCCGTGTATAGACACTCCCCCTTGCTCAGGATTGGACGGATCTGTCCAATCCCGAGCAAGGGGTAGTGTCTATACACGGCGCGGCGGGGAATACAGCTGTTCAAACGAAAGCTGCCTGTAATGTTCCCTGCACACTGATTAACACGGCAGCGGCGGCTTTGCGGTATGCGGCGGCGGGGCCGGGGGGGGGGGGCAAGTATTCTATTCAGGCATCGGGGGCATTTGCGGGAGTACAAGTATTCCCGCAAATACTCGGTATCGGTCCCGATACCGATACTGGTATCGGTATCGGGACAACCCTAGATGAGACCAATATAAACTTATTTGGTGTCAGACGTGTGTGGCGGCAACCAGGTGAGGAGTACAAAGACAAGTGTGTCTTGTCTACAATCAAGCATGGTGGTGGGAGTGTCATGGTCTGGGGCTACATGAGTGCTGCCGGCATTGGGGAGCTACAGATCATTGAGGGAACCATGAATGTCAACATGTACTGTGACATACTGAAGCAGAGCATGATCCTCTCCCTTTGGAGACTGGACCGCAGGGCAGTATTCCAACATGATAATGACCCCAAACACGCCTCCAAGACAACCACTGTCTTGCTAAGAAGCTGAGGGTAAAGGTGATGGCCTGGTCAAGCATGTCTCCAGACCTAAACCCTATTGGGCATCTGTGGGACATCCTCTGTGGAGGAGAGCAAGGTCTCTGACATCCACCAGCTCTGTGATGTCATCATGGAGGAGTGGAAGAGGACTCCAGTGGCAACCTGTGAAGCTCTGTTGACCTCCATGCCCAAGAGGGTTAAGACAGCGCTGGGAAATAATGGTGGGCACACAAAATTTTGACACTTTAGGCCCAACTTGGACATTTTCACTTAGGGGTGTACTCACTTTTGTTGCCAGCGGTTTAGACATTAATGGCTGTGGGTTGAATTATTTTGAGGGGACAGCAAATTTACACTGTTATACAAGCTGTACACTCACTTCTTTACATTGTAGCAAAGTGTCATTACTTCAGTGTTGTCACATAAAAAAATAGGATAAAAGATTTACAAAAATGTGAGGGGTGTACTCACTTTTGTGAGATACTGTATGTGCTTGTACTTTTTTTTTTTTTTTTTACCAAACCTCATTTATGTCACCAAAAGTCGCCTATGTGATATAATTTTGTTGTGATAGGTTCTCTTTGGTGAAACAGCGGGAGTCAATTAGACCCCCGATGTCACACCTATCAGATCATGCTTCATTGGCTTGTACCTTGGTCGCAGTGGCTGGGAAACGTTACAGCTGAACCCAGAAATAATGTATTGTTCTTGGTAGGTGGGGGAGATCAGCGAACACACATTCACTGGTCTCACTCTCATCTACCTGGCGATAATCACTATGAGGATCACGGGCCCATGGGTGGGATAGCAGAGTCTGGTACACATGGTGGGGTTGGGGTCCTGCTAATATACTGGATGTGATTGACAGCAGCGCCAGCCAATGGCTGCGCTGCTCTCAATCAATCCGCTCTAGCCAATCAGTGGCCAGGCTGAGCGGCGAAGAGGATCTCGGGACCGAGCGTGGTACTTTCGAGGGGTCAGGTAAGTAAAACGGGAGCTACTCGTCCCCGTCATCCTCTTTGGTTCCCAGCCTGGCCGTTGATTGACTAGGTTGGACAGATTGATATCAGCGCAGCCATTGGCTGGCACTGCTGTCAATCACAGCCAATGAGGCGGTGTGCCGGGGAGCGGGGCCGCTGTATCACAGGATCGCGCTCGCAAGAGCTTTCCACCATGCATGCTCACTGCCATAAAGGTGGAAAGCTCTTGTGGAGGGGGAGCCATGACAGCCACCGAGGGACCCTAGAAGACGTGGATCAGGGCCACTCTGAGCAAAACGAGCCACACAGTGGAGGTAAGTGTAGCGCCCCCTTGCTTTTTGCATGGGCGCTGCGTTAAAACTAGTTTAACTAGGAGAGTTAAGTTGCTCCCAGTTGTGAGTTGTTTAGGTTGTTGACCTATGTCATTCTGGAAGGGTCCACTGGCTCGGACTGCATTCTGGGGATATAATTTCATCCTTGGCCAGCAGTGGGAGCCAGCGGGACTTCTGGCGGATGGAGTCTTCCTCAGCAGCCAATTGGAGAGGGTTTTCCTCGCTGGGCATGCTGGGGAGGGGTATATCTGGGACCTAGGTCGGGTCTTCTGGGTTCTTCTTCTTCACATGCGCGGGGTCCCGGGCTCGGGGTGCGGCATCCACCTTCAGGGTGTGCGCACCCATGGACCCCGCCGGCGCGGCCCGCCTGGCCAGGTTCCTGGGCCTTCCTGAGTCTCAGCCGGAGACAAGAATAAAGAGGCGTCAGTGACTTACTGGGTCCCTGAAGCTTAAGAGAATCCCAGATGGGGATTCTGTGCCCGGGATGCTGGCAGGTACACTTTGCTGTCACCCGGTGACTTATGCTGAGAAATTACTGGGAGGATTCGCTCTGTTCGCACATTTAGTCTATCCAAATTAACTGGCCTGTGGCAGAGGCCTAGAGCCGGGCCTGTGAGAGAGACCCGTTCCTCCCAGCTAAGATTTGAGGTGGCGCCTCGGCTGCCAGTTCTGTGTAAGAGACACACCTTACCCACTCAGTCTCATAGGAGTGGCGACGTGTGAAAATTTGTGCTACTAAGGGCCCTTTCACACGTCCGTTCAGTTCGTCCGTTTTTTTTGGACGTCCGTTAACGGACCTCAATGCTTCCCTATGGGAGTGGATCCGTTAGCGGATGAGCATCCGCTAAACGTCCGTTAACATCCGTCTGCGGTAAGCTCCGTTTTTTTGGACGGAAGAAAACCCTATTTTTCTTCCATCAAAAAAAAACGGAACGGACGAAAAACGGATGAAAAACTGATCAACTGAAGGGGAAAAAACTGAAGGAGAAAACTGAACGGACGTGTGAAAGGGCCCTAAGGGCTGAACTGCCTTGTGTATATCCAGGCCTGACATCGAAAGTTTCTCTTCTCTCATCAACCTATCCTTCCTTCACCAAAGTTGGCTAATGTTGGCCTGGAATTAAAGCATTGAGAACATCTTTATTGCCTGTGTGGACCGACCTCCGTTTACTACTTAGTTCTTCTGGTGCATCCCTAGGCCAAGCTGGGGTAACTTAATTTGCCGATCCCAAAACAATCCAGCGGCCCTTTCAGGGGTACCGGGTAGCGCTACATAAGTATAACATGTTTGTTATTTATAAAAATGAAAAAATTAAAATGTTGCTTTAACTTTAATTCCGTGCACACACGATCGGAATTTCCGACAAGAAAAGTTCGATGTGAGCTTTTGGTTGGAAATTCCGACAGTGTGTAAATTCAGACTTTGGGGCAGATTCTTGTATCCCGTAGTATCTGGCAGCGGGGCGTAGCGTATCGTATTTACGCTACTCCGCCGCAAGTTTGGACGCAAGTGCCGTATTCTGAAAGCACTTGCGTCCTAAGTTACGGCGGCGTATCGTAAATGGCCCGGCGTAAGCCCGGGTAATTGAAATGTGGATGAGGTGGGCGTGTTTTATTGAAATAAATCGTGACCCCATGTTTGACACTTTTTTTTAACTGCGCATGCGCCGTCTGTGGACGTATCCCAGTGCGCATGCTCCAAATTACGCCGCAAATAATCATTGGTTTCGACGTGATCGTAACTTACGCAAAGCCCTATTAGCGAACGATTTACGCAAACGATGGAAAAATCTACGCTGTCCCGACGTCCATACTTAACATTGCGTACGCCTCACCTACGCAAAGTTACCCCTCATAAAGCAGGGGTAACTTTACGCTTACACAAACGACGTAAAATACGACGACCGGGCGCAATTATGTTCGGGAATCGGCGTATCTTGCTCATTTGCATATTCAACGTGGCTAATCGACGGAAGCGCCACCTAGCGGCCAGCGTATAATTGCACACAATTATAGGCCGGCGTAGACAAGTTACACGGCGGAAGAAGCCTATTTTTTTAACGTATCTGCCTTTGAGAATCGGCGTAAACATACGCCGGAGCAGATTTGAAATTATGGCGGCGTATCTGGAGATACGGTGCCGTAACAGCTTTGAGAATCTGGCCCAGTGTGTTTAGAGAGAGACTGCATGCAAGCTGTGCTGGAACAGCCTGCAGGTGTAGGCAGACCCCAAAAAACATCTAAGAACTCAGGAAGACGAATGTTTTGTTGTGTTCTGTATTGTGCTGACAAAGACCCCCTGCGAGGAAAAATCTTTTGCTTTGTATTTCACATAACGGTGACGAACAAACATGGGCAAGAAGCCCTCCATCACAACTCTGGCGTCTGGACCACCCCTATGCAAGCTCTACGTTTGAGACCGACCCCCTACTGCGTATAATAAAGAACATATGGCGGCTCTCTTTTCAGATTTTTTTTTAAGCTGTAGTAAAGCCAGAAGAAACAAAATCTTGTATTTTTCTTTAGTGCTAGACATTTCCAACTAGCTCCAGGTCTCTTCACCTCGCTGTTTTGTCTGGGTAGCCCACCGCTTTCCTACCCTTTCGATCACTATACGTGATTGTGCTGTCACTTATCTCATACTTGGTCAAGCGGTGATCCCTTCAAAATATGTCCACAATTTAATCCAAATGTATTACCCTTAATTACCAGGTAATTTTTCAGTGCTTTGATAGTTTGACTGACAATTACGTCGTCATGCAACAACGTACCCAAGTGATCTTTTTTTTTTTAGAGACAGAGCTTTTTTTGGTGGTATTTATTAACCACTTAAGACCCGGACCATTATGCAGCTAAAGCACCTTGCCCCTTTTTTGAAAATCGGCACTGCGTCACTTTAACTGACAATTGCACGGTCGTACGACGTGGCTCCCAAACAAAATTGGCCTTTTTTCCCCACAAATGGAGCTTTCTTTTGGTGGTATTTGATCACCTCTGCGGTTTTTATTTTTTGCGCTATAAACAAAAATAGAGCGGCAATTTAACCACTTTGCAACCGCCCTATGCCGAAAGTACGGCTCTAGGGCGGTTGCTGTATTCTAACTGGCCGTTAATTAACGGCCTGTCAGAATCGCGCTCCCGCGCGCCTCCTGAGGCGCGCACACGGGAACATCCGTGACCGCCGGGTCCAGAGGACCCGGCGGGTCACGGATCACGGTAAATCGCCGCTGATAGCGGCGGTTTACCACGTGATCGCGCCGTCCAATGACGGCGCGATCAGATGTAAACAGACCGGCGTCATTTGATGACGCCGGTTCCTCCCTCCTCTCTCTGTACCGATCGGTACAGTGTGAGAGGAGAAGGGAGGGAGCGGATGGCAGCGCCAGTGCTGCGGGCTGGATCTGTGACAAATGCAGTCACAGATCCATCCATCCCTCCCTCCCTGCTCAGCCATCCCTGCTGCATATACTCTGCAATACTCACCTGGGCATACTCTGGCAATACTCTGGGCATACTCTGGCAATACTCTGGGCATACTCTGGCAATACTCTGGGCATACTCTGCAATACTCTGGGCATACTCTGCAATACTCTGGGCATACTCTGCAATACTCTGGGCATACTCTGCAATACTCTGGGCATACTCCGCAATACCCTGGGCATACTCCGCAATACCCTGGGCATACTCTGGGCATACTCTGCAATACTCTGGGCATACTCTGCAATACTCTGGGCATACTCTGCAATACTCTGGGCATACTCCGCAATACTCTGGGCATACTCTGCAATACTCTGGGCATACTCTGCAATACTCTGGGCATACTCTGCAATACTCTGGGCATACTCTGCAATACTCTGGGCATACTCTGCAATACTCTGGGCATACTCCGCAATACTCTGGGCATACTCTGCATACTCCGCAATACTCTGGGCATACTCCGCAATACCCTGGGCATACTCTGCAATACCCTGGGCATACTCTGGGCATACTCTGCAATACTCTGGGCATACTCTGCAATACTCTGGGCATACTCTGCAATACTCTGGGCATACTCCGCAATACTCTGGGCATACTCTGCAATACTCTGGGCATACTCTGCAATACTCTGGGCATACTCCGCAATACTCTGGGCATACTCTGCATACTCCGCAATACTCTGGCAATACTCTGGGCATACTCTGCAATACTCTGGGCATACTCTGCAATACTCTGGGCATACTCCGCAATACCCTGGGCATACTCTGCATACTCCGCAATACTCTGGCAATACTCTGGGCATACTCTGCAATACTCCGCAATACTCTGGGCATACTCCGGGCAATACTCTGGGCAATACTCTGGGCAATACTCTGGGCATACTCCGCAATACTCTGGGCATACTCCGCAATACTCTGGGCATACTCTGCATACTCCGCAATACTCTGGGCATACTCCGCAATACCCTGGGCATACTCTGCAATACCCTGGGCATACTCTGGGCATACTCTGCAATACTCTGGGCATACTCTGCAATACTCTGGGCATACTCTGCAATACTCTGGGCATACTCCGCAATACTCTGGGCATACTCTGCAATACTCTGGGCATACTCTGCAATACTCTGGGCATACTCCGCAATACTCTGGGCATACTCTGCATACTCCGCAATACTCTGGCAATACTCTGGGCATACTCTGCAATACTCTGGGCATACTCTGCAATACTCTGGGCATACTCCGCAATACCCTGGGCATACTCTGCATACTCCGCAATACTCTGGCAATACTCTGGGCATACTCTGCAATACTCCGCAATACTCTGGGCATACTCCGGGCAATACTCTGGGCAATACTCTGGGCAATACTCTGGGCATACTCCGCAATACTCTGGGCATACTCCGCAATACTCTGGGCATACAGCAGCCCCTGTCCCCGCGAGCTCGCATGCAGAAGCGAACGCATACGCAAGTCCCGCCCACATATAAAAACGGTGTTCAAACCACATGTGAGGTATCTTTATATCATGTTTTGGGGTTTTATGTATTTTTCTAGCAAATAAATGATGATTTTTACATGTAGGAGAGAAATGTCAGAATTGGCCTGGGTGCTCCCTGCATGTTGGGCCTCTGTATGTGGCCGCACTGTGTAAAAGTCTCACACATGGGGTATCGCCATACTCGGGAGGAATAGCAGAATGTGTTTTGGGGTGTAATTTGTGGTATGCATATGCTGTGTGTGAAAAATAACCTAATAATATGAAAATTTGATGAAAAAAAAATAAATCTTGATTTTGCAAAGAATTGTGGGAAAAAATTACAACTTTAAAAAACTCACCAGGCCTCTTTCTAAATACCTTGGAATGTCTTCTTTCCAAAAAGGGGTCATTTGGGGGGTATTTGTACTTTTCTGGCATGTTAGGGTCTCAAGAAATGAGAGAGGCTGTCAGTACTTCAGGTGTGATGAAATTGATCAATTTTCAGGATTTGGTACCATAGCTTGTAGACCCCATAACTTTCACCCAGACTAAATAATATCCAACATTTTTTATTTTTTTTACCAAAGATATGTAGCAGTATACATTTTAGGCCAAATTTATGAAGAAAAATTACTTTTTTGCAAAATTTTATAATAGAAATGAAGAAAAATTATTATTTTTTGCAAAATTTTGTTCTTTTTTCATTTATAGCAAAAAAAATAAAAACCGCAGAGGTGATGAAACACCACCAAAAGAAAGCTCTATTTGTGGGAAAAAAAGGACAAAAATTTCATTTGGTTATAGTGTTGTATGACTGAGTTATTGTCATTCAAAATGTGAGAGCACCGAAAGCTGAAAATTGGTCTGGTTATTAAGGGTGTTTAAGTGCCCAGTGGTCAAGTGGTTAAACAAAAAAAATGTATATTTTTTACTTTTTGCTATAATAAATATCCCCCAAAAATATATAAAAAAAACATATTTTTTTCTCAGTTTAGGCCGATACGTATTCTTCTACCTATTTTTGGTAAAAAAAAAACGCAATAATCGTTTAACAATTGGTTTGCGCAAAATTAGCGTTTAGAAAATAGGTGATAGTTTCATGGCATTTTTATTAATATTTTTTTTTTATTACTAATGGTGGCGATCAGCGATTTTTTTTTTGTGACTGCAACATTATGGCGGACACATCGGACAACTTTGACACATTTTTGGGACCATATAGCAAAAAGTGCTATAAAAATGCGTTGATTACTGTGAAAATGACAATAGCAGTTGAGGAGTTAACCACTAGGGGGCGCTGTAGGGGTTAAGTGTGACCTCATATGTGTTTCTAACTGTAGGGGGTGGGGCTGGACGTGTGACGTCATTGATCTTCTTTCCCTATTTCAGGGGACAGACAATCAATGACAGTGCCACTGTGAAGAACGGGGAAGGTGTGTTTACACTCACCTCTCCCCGTTCTTCAGCTCCTGTGACCGATCGCGGGACACCGGCGGCGATCGGGTCCGCGGGTCCCGCGGCCGCGGTGCTTACGACCGGGTCGCTTGCGCAAGCCGTCGGCCAGCGGCTGGGCTCTTAAAGGTGACGAACCTGTACGTGCTTGTGCCCAGCCATGCCATTCTACCGACGTATATGTGCAGGAGGCGGTCCTTAATTGGTTAAAGAAAACAGTCAGGAACACTATGCAAACAACGAAAGCAATAGGTAACAATATGTACAGATTAAATAGACTCCCCAATAACTTTTGGTGTGTGTGGGATGCTGTGGCTAAAGGGGACCCCCAGGCCGGCCTATGATACCTCTAGTACACACCCTGCAAAATGATATCAATACCCATGGTGTGTCCCCTTTAAGAGCAACCGCGGTAATGTCCTGGAGGCAAGGCTTTGCGTTTTATTATCTTCACTGGCAATGAAGGAGCTCTGTGGACAATATTTGGATTCTATGAAAAGCATTAAAGGTTCCTGGGCAAAGCCCTCTCACCAAATCCTGTACACAGTCAGCGGTCCTCCTGTGAGGTTGGTGGTTCAACTGAACCCGGGGTTTAGGACTTCTGGATGTATAGAGCTCTCTGATGCATCGGCAAGTCAAGACACACACAGCAATATGGTGAATCCAAGACCAGGCTTTATTTTTCGTGCGCACTCCACCTAAATCAAAACATACAAGAAAAGGGACGCCCTTGGCTCAGCCAATCATATTTAGGTAATTAGGTTATACAAGCAATACAGTACGTCACAATTATACAACGTGTGTAAAACATAGCAGTCTATTTTCTGTGTGACCAACTAAACCTTGTTTCTACCGCACGCCTTATCTATGTTATTCTCTGATCGCACACAATAACATTTGGCAAGGCTGTTCCTAGCTTCTGTGTAATTAATCCTAACGGCTCTGTTTTAAAAGATACATCTCTATACAAGCATTGATATTATGGGGAACTCTAGCAAGCCTTACAATGCATTGATATTATGGGGGAACTCTAGCCTTACACCTCCCCTGAGCGATCGATCTTAGATGCAGGTGTGTCGCAGTGGCATTCATAGAGTGCAGGAGATGCTCATGCCTATTTCCTCTGGCTTATTATCTCTTCCCTCACAGTCTTTTGCTGCTGCCTGATAGGATCAATAGGGAGTTTACAGACAACCTCCAATAGGGAGTTTACAAACAAGCAGTTCTGAGAGTCTGTGTGTGAAAAGAGAAACGGGGGGTGAAAAAGCCCATGCTGCTGCAACAGACAGCTCTGCCATCATGGATTAGATCAGTCTGGAGAAGTACCTGCTGCACATCATTTGCTAAGCTCTGGAGCATCTAGCGTGCAACTACACTTTGCAAAGTGCACAATCTGTTTGCCTTAGTAAATCAACCAGAAAGTCTCAGGCCGCGTACACACGGCAGAGATCCTCGACGGGCAGAACACATCGTTCCGCCCGTCGAGGATCTCTGCCGGCCGTCGAAATCGGCGACCCGCCCGTCGGGAATGGCAACCAGCCATTCATCCAGGCGGGCCGTCGAGGAAATAGAGAGCGTGCTCTCTATTTCTGCTCGACGGGCTTCGAAGGGTCTCAAGAAATGAGAGAGGCTGTCAGTACTTCAGGTGTGATGAAATTGATCAATTTTCAGGATTTGGTACCATAGCTTGTAGACCCCATAACTTTCACCCAGACTAAATAATATCCAACATTTTTTATTTTTTTTACCAAAGATATGTAGCAGTATACATTTTAGGCCAAATTTATGAAGAAAAATTACTTTTTTGCAAAATTTTATAATAGAAATGAAGAAAAATTATTATTTTTTGCAAAATTTTGTTCTTTTTTCATTTATAGCAAAAAAAATAAAAACCGCAGAGGTGATGAAACACCACCAAAAGAAAGCTCTATTTGTGGGAAAAAAAGGACAAAAATTTCATTTGGTTATAGTGTTGTATGACTGAGTTATTGTCATTCAAAATGTGAGAGCACCGAAAGCTGAAAATTGGTCTGGTTATTAAGGGTGTTTAAGTGCCCAGTGGTCAAGTGGTTAAACAAAAAAAATGTATATTTTTTACTTTTTGCTATAATAAATATCCCCCAAAAATATATAAAAAAACATATTTTTTTCTCAGTTTAGGCCGATACGTATTCTTCTACCTATTTTTGGTAAAAAAAAAACGCAATAATCGTTTAACAATTGGTTTGCGCAAAATTAGCGTTTAGAAAATAGGTGATAGTTTCATGGCATTTTTATTAATATTTTTTTTTTATTACTAATGGTGGCGATCAGCGATTTTTTTTTGTGACTGCAACATTATGGCGGACACATCGGACAACTTTGACACATTTTTGGGACCATATAGCAAAAAGTGCTATAAAAATGCGTTGATTACTGTGAAAATGACAATAGCAGTTGAGGAGTTAACCACTAGGGGGCGCTGTAGGGGTTAAGTGTGACCTCATATGTGTTTCTAACTGTAGGGGGTGGGGCTGGACGTGTGACGTCATTGATCTTCTTTCCCTATTTCAGGGGACAGACAATCAATGACAGTGCCACTGTGAAGAACGGGGAAGGTGTGTTTACACTCACCTCTCCCCGTTCTTCAGCTCCTGTGACCGATCGCGGGACACCGGCGGCGATCGGGTCCGCGGGTCCCGCGGCCGCGGTGCTTACGACCGGGTCGCTTGCGCAAGCCGTCGGCCAGCGGCTGGGCTCTTAAAGGTGACGAACCTGTACGTGCTTGTGCCCAGCCATGCCATTCTACCGACGTATATGTGCAGGAGGCGGTCCTTAATTGGTTAAAGAAAACAGTCAGGAACACTATGCAAACAACGAAAGCAATAGGTAACAATATGTACAGATTAAATAGACTCCCCAATAACTTTTGGTGTGTGTGGGATGCTGTGGCTAAAGGGGACCCCCAGGCCGGCCTATGATACCTCTAGTACACACCCTGCAAAATGATATCAATACCCATGGTGTGTCCCCTTTAAGAGCAACCGCGGTAATGTCCTGGAGGCAAGGCTTTGCGTTTTATTATCTTCACTGGCAATGAAGGAGCTCTGTGGACAATATTTGGATTCTATGAAAAGCATTAAAGGTTCCTGGGCAAAGCCCTCTCACCAAATCCTGTACACAGTCAGCGGTCCTCCTGTGAGGTTGGTGGTTCAACTGAACCCGGGGTTTAGGACTTCTGGATGTATAGAGCTCTCTGATGCATCGGCAAGTCAAGACACACACAGCAATATGGTGAATCCAAGACCAGGCTTTATTTTTCGTGCGCACTCCACCTAAATCAAAACATACAAGAAAAGGGACGCCCTTGGCTCAGCCAATCATATTTAGGTAATTAGGTTATACAAGCAATACAGTACGTCACAATTATACAACGTGTGTAAAACATAGCAGTCTATTTTCTGTGTGACCAACTAAACCTTGTTTCTACCGCACGCCTTATCTATGTTATTCTCTGATCGCACACAATAACATTTGGCAAGGCTGTTCCTAGCTTCTGTGTAATTAATCCTAACGGCTCTGTTTTAAAAGATACATCTCTATACAAGCATTGATATTATGGGGAACTCTAGCAAGCCTTACAATGCATTGATATTATGGGGGAACTCTAGCCTTACACCTCCCCTGAGCGATCGATCTTAGATGCAGGTGTGTCGCAGTGGCATTCATAGAGTGCAGGAGATGCTCATGCCTATTTCCTCTGGCTTATTATCTCTTCCCTCACAGTCTTTTGCTGCTGCCTGATAGGATCAATAGGGAGTTTACAGACAACCTCCAATAGGGAGTTTACAAACAAGCAGTTCTGAGAGTCTGTGTGTGAAAAGAGAAACGGGGGGTGAAAAAGCCCATGCTGCTGCAACAGACAGCTCTGCCATCATGGATTAGATCAGTCTGGAGAAGTACCTGCTGCACATCATTTGCTAAGCTCTGGAGCATCTAGCGTGCAACTACACTTTGCAAAGTGCACAATCTGTTTGCCTTAGTAAATCAACCAGAAAGTCTCAGGCCGCGTACACACGGCAGAGATCCTCGACGGGCAGAACACATCGTTCCGCCCGTCGAGGATCTCTGCCGGCCGTCGAAATCGGCGACCCGCCCGTCGGGAATGGCAACCAGCCATTCATCCAGGCGGGCCGTCGAGGAAATAGAGAGCGTGCTCTCTATTTCTGCTCGACGGGCTTCGAAGGGTCTCAAGAAATGAGAGAGGCTGTCAGTACTTCAGGTGTGATGAAATTGATCAATTTTCAGGATTTGGTACCATAGCTTGTAGACCCCATAACTTTCACCCAGACTAAATAATATCCAACATTTTTTATTTTTTTTACCAAAGATATGTAGCAGTATACATTTTAGGCCAAATTTATGAAGAAAAATTACTTTTTTGCAAAATTTTATAATAGAAATGAAGAAAAATTATTATTTTTTGCAAAATTTTGTTCTTTTTTCATTTATAGCAAAAAAAATAAAAACCGCAGAGGTGATGAAACACCACCAAAAGAAAGCTCTATTTGTGGGAAAAAAAGGACAAAAATTTCATTTGGTTATAGTGTTGTATGACTGAGTTATTGTCATTCAAAATGTGAGAGCACCGAAAGCTGAAAATTGGTCTGGTTATTAAGGGTGTTTAAGTGCCCAGTGGTCAAGTGGTTAAACAAAAAAAATGTATATTTTTTACTTTTTGCTATAATAAATATCCCCCAAAAATATATAAAAAAACATATTTTTTTCTCAGTTTAGGCCGATACGTATTCTTCTACCTATTTTTGGTAAAAAAAAAACGCAATAATCGTTTAACAATTGGTTTGCGCAAAATTAGCGTTTAGAAAATAGGTGATAGTTTCATGGCATTTTTATTAATATTTTTTTTTTATTACTAATGGTGGCGATCAGCGATTTTTTTTTTGTGACTGCAACATTATGGCGGACACATCGGACAACTTTGACACATTTTTGGGACCATATAGCAAAAAGTGCTATAAAAATGCGTTGATTACTGTGAAAATGACAATAGCAGTTGAGGAGTTAACCACTAGGGGGCGCTGTAGGGGTTAAGTGTGACCTCATATGTGTTTCTAACTGTAGGGGGTGGGGCTGGACGTGTGACGTCATTGATCTTCTTTCCCTATTTCAGGGGACAGACAATCAATGACAGTGCCACTGTGAAGAACGGGGAAGGTGTGTTTACACTCACCTCTCCCCGTTCTTCAGCTCCTGTGACCGATCGCGGGACACCGGCGGCGATCGGGTCCGCGGGTCCCGCGGCCGCGGTGCTTACGACCGGGTCGCTTGCGCAAGCCGTCGGCCAGCGGCTGGGCTCTTAAAGGTGACGAACCTGTACGTGCTTGTGCCCAGCCATGCCATTCTACCGACGTATATGTGCAGGAGGCGGTCCTTAATTGGTTAAAGAAAACAGTCAGGAACACTATGCAAACAACGAAAGCAATAGGTAACAATATGTACAGATTAAATAGACTCCCCAATAACTTTTGGTGTGTGTGGGATGCTGTGGCTAAAGGGGACCCCCAGGCCGGCCTATGATACCTCTAGTACACACCCTGCAAAATGATATCAATACCCATGGTGTGTCCCCTTTAAGAGCAACCGCGGTAATGTCCTGGAGGCAAGGCTTTGCGTTTTATTATCTTCACTGGCAATGAAGGAGCTCTGTGGACAATATTTGGATTCTATGAAAAGCATTAAAGGTTCCTGGGCAAAGCCCTCTCACCAAATCCTGTACACAGTCAGCGGTCCTCCTGTGAGGTTGGTGGTTCAACTGAACCCGGGGTTTAGGACTTCTGGATGTATAGAGCTCTCTGATGCATCGGCAAGTCAAGACACACACAGCAATATGGTGAATCCAAGACCAGGCTTTATTTTTCGTGCGCACTCCACCTAAATCAAAACATACAAGAAAAGGGACGCCCTTGGCTCAGCCAATCATATTTAGGTAATTAGGTTATACAAGCAATACAGTACGTCACAATTATACAACGTGTGTAAAACATAGCAGTCTATTTTCTGTGTGACCAACTAAACCTTGTTTCTACCGCACGCCTTATCTATGTTATTCTCTGATCGCACACAATAACATTTGGCAAGGCTGTTCCTAGCTTCTGTGTAATTAATCCTAACGGCTCTGTTTTAAAAGATACATCTCTATACAAGCATTGATATTATGGGGAACTCTAGCAAGCCTTACAATGCATTGATATTATGGGGGAACTCTAGCCTTACACCTCCCCTGAGCGATCGATCTTAGATGCAGGTGTGTCGCAGTGGCATTCATAGAGTGCAGGAGATGCTCATGCCTATTTCCTCTGGCTTATTATCTCTTCCCTCACAGTCTTTTGCTGCTGCCTGATCAATAGGATCAATAGGGAGTTTACAGACAACCTCCAATAGGGAGTTTACAAACAAGCAGTTCTGAGAGTCTGTGTGTGAAAAGAGAAACGGGGGGTGAAAAAGCCCATGCTGCTGCAACAGACAGCTCTGCCATCATGGATTAGATCAGTCTGGAGAAGTACCTGCTGCACATCATTTGCTAAGCTCTGGAGCATCTAGCGTGCAACTACACTTTGCAAAGTGCACAATCTGTTTGCCTTAGTAAATCAACCAGAAAGTCTCAGGCCGCGTACACACGGCAGAGATCCTCGACGGGCAGAACACATCGTTCCGCCCGTCGAGGATCTCTGCCGGCCGTCGAAATCGGCGACCCGCCCGTCGGGAATGGCAACCAGCCATTCATCCAGGCGGGCCGTCGAGGAAATAGAGAGCGTGCTCTCTATTTCTGCTCGACGGGCTTCCCGACGGGAAGCTCGCCGAGACCGTACACACGGCCGAGGTCCTCGCTGGAATGTGCATTCCAGCAAGGTTCTCGCTGGTTTTCAGCGAGAACCTCGGCCGTGTGTACGGCGGCTCATAGGTGGGGACCATGAGAGTTCATTTACTAAAGGCACATAAACTGTGCACTCTGCAAGTACAGTTCCTCCAGAGCTTAAAAAATGAGGGGAAGCTCTGCTGACTTCCATCATCCAATCGTGTGCAAGCACAAATGCTGTTTTTTTAAATTTTCCTTGCATGTGATTGGATATTCTTTGCAAAGTGAACCTTTACCTCATTTGCTAAGCTCTGGAGCAACTTCACGTTGCAAAGTGCTTAATCTATTTGCCTTTAGTAAATCAACCCCATAGCGCTCAGTGTTCACCTTTTTATTAGGCAGAAAAATTAAGTTAATTCTGATTGGTGACCTTGCTTGCTTTGTGCTCTGTGTGTAACCTGTAAACAAATGGAAAAATATCATCCTTCAAATTTTAAGCGCTTTGTTGTTTATAACTTGTCCTGACTAGTATGATATCAGAGGAGCATCAGAAAGCTTGGAACGATGTGCACTTCTCTTTGGGTGTAGCCCCGTGTCCTGGAGATGCAGGTAAATAGAAAATTTCCTATTTATAGTTGGATGTGTGGGTAAACGATCTGCATGAATTTTACTCTTTATCAGCAATTTCATTAAAGTGACACTAAACTCTGTTTTAAAAAAAACAAAAAAAAACGAATATGTATATCTTAACCGCTTGCCGTCTGGCGCACGCAGATATACGTCTGCAGAATGGCACAAGCAGGCAGAAGGACGTATATATACGTCCCCTTTAAGAAGCGATTGTCGCACCCGCTGCGATCTCTGTGAGCCCGACAGTGGGTCCCGCGGCCTCGATCGCCACGGGCATACCCGTGATCATCTCACGGAGAGATAGAACGGGGAGATGTTTGTGTAAACACAACATCTCCCCATTCTGCCTAGTGACGCTGTCACTGATCGTGTTCCCTGTGATCGGGAACAACGATCAGTGACGTGTTACAGAAAGACAATAAGAATCACTCCTTAGGGAACACTTAACCCCGACAGCGCCACCTAGTGGTTAACCCCTTTACTGCCAGTCATTTTCACAGTAATCAGTGCATTTTTTCGACACACAGGGGGGTTATTTGCTAAAGGCAAATCCACTCTGCACTACAAGTACACGGCAAATGCACTTGGAAGTGCAGTCACTGTAGATCTGAGGGGCACATGCAAGGAAAATAAAAAATATGCAATTAGGCTTGCACATGATTGGATATCAGCAGAGATTGAAAAATCTCCAAATTGGGCCCAATTAGCCATTTTCCCTCCCCGGTGTCATGTGACTCCTAAGTGCCGAATCACACAGGGGTGACTTGTCAGGAGACTTAGCTGCCTGACAAGTCGCCCTCCGTTCTGTACTATGGAGCCGTTCTAATAGGAGCGACTCAAGTCGCTCTGACTTAGAAGAAGGTTCTTGTACGACTTTGGGACGATTTCAGGGCTACTTGCATTGACTTCAATACAGAAGTAATTTTGCAAGTTGCCCCTGAAGTTGTGTGCAGATTGCCTTGCACGGCAAGATAAATAAAGATGGCCTAGGCTATAAGAAGATTGCCAAGAGACTGAGCTGCAGCACCGTGTACAAGACAATACGAGTGGTTTAACAGGACAGGTTCCGCTCAGAAGAGAATCAGAGTGCACATGCTCAGTGTCATATCCAGAGGTTGTCTTTGGGAAATAGACGTATTAGTGCTGCCAGCATTGCTGCAGAAGTTGAAGGGGTGGGGGGGTCCACCTGTCAGTGCTCAGACCATACACCGCACACTGCATCAAAAGTCCAACCTATGTGTGATTATTTGTCAGCATTACCTTTTATATCCCTGTATGTTGTGGTCGTTCAGGTGGCAATCTAATCGTTTCTTGAAACCATCGATGTCCCCCGCTGAGACCACCGCCTGTGGAAGGGAATTTCACATTCTTGACACTCTTAGGCCTCGTACACACGAGGGGATATGTCCGCTGAAAACGGTCCGATGGACCGTTTCAGCAGACATCTCCGCTCGTGTGTATGGGCTAGCGAACAGATTTCTCCACCCGACAGATTTCAAAGCATGCTTTGAAATCTATCCGGTGGGAATCTGTCCGCCCGACATGTCTGCTGGTTAGTACACTTACCAGCAGACATGTCGTCCCCCACCGCCGCCGCCGAATGGATTCGGCGAATGCGCGGAAGTGTTTAACTTCCTGGTGCGGTGACGTGGCGGTGACGTGGCGGTGACGTGGCGCGTCAACGTCACCGCCGCGTCACCGCCACGTCACCGCGCCGTCCGACGCCATCGGATCAAACTCCCGATCGGACATATCCGATGGAAATGGTCCGCGGACCGTTTTCATCGTATATGTTTGATCTTGTGTACGAGGCCTTACAGTAAAGAACCCTCTATATAGTTTATGGTTAAGTATTCCTGCGTTGAACTATTCGCCAACGCGTTTCGACAACATAAGGTGTAGTCTTTCTCAAGGGGGATGCATTGTCTAAATACAAAAATATATTAGGCTTCATGATTACATAATATTGCACAATCTACCAAAAATATCCATATAGATTTACAAGGTATAGTTACCTCTAACAGATGGGAAACAGTATTGATTTAAAGGCTTTTGCTGGTCATCCCAGAAGGAAGCCTCTTATAAAGATGATGCACAAGAAAGACCGCAAACAGTTTGCTGAAGACAAGCAGACTAAGGACATGGATTACTGGAACCATGTCCTGTGGTCTGATGAGACCAAGATAAACGTATTTGGTTCAGATGGTGACAAGCGTGTGTGGCGGCAACCAGGTGAGGAGTACAAAGACAAGTGTGTTTTCCCTACAGTCAGGCATGGTGGTGGGAGTGTCATGGTCTGGGGCTGCATGAGTGCTTCTGCCACTGGGGAGCTACAGATCATTGGGGGAACCATGAATGGCAACATTGTACTGTGACCTACTGAAGCAGAGTATGATCTCCTCCCTTCAGAGACTGGGCCGCAGGGCAGTATTCCAACATGATAACGACCCCAAACACACCTCCAAGGTGACCAGTGCTTTGCTAAAGAAGCTGAGGGTAAAAGGTGATGGACTGGCCAAGCATGTCTCCAGACCTAAACCCTATTGAGTATCTGTGGGACATCTTTAAATGGAAGGTGGAGGAGCGCAAGGTCTCTAACATCCACCAGCTCTGTGATGTCATCATGGAGGAGTGGAAGAGACTCCAGTGGCAACCTGTGAAGCTCTGGTGACCTCCATGCCCAAGAGGTTTAAGGCAGTGCTGGAAAATAATGGTGGCCACACAAAATATTGACACTTTGGGCCAATTTGGACATTTTTACTTAGGGGTGTACTCACTTTTGTTGCCAGCGGTTTAGACAATAATGGCTGTGTGTTGAGTTATTTTCAGGGGACAGAAAATGTACACTGTTATACAAGCTGTACACTCACTACACAACATTGTAGCAAAGTGTCATTTCTTCAGTGTTGTCACATGAAAAGATAGAATTCAATATTTACAAAAATGTGAGGGGTGTACTTACTTTTGTAAAATGTTGTATATTATATATGCATATTCATATGCACTCATTTTAAATGACCAATCAAAAGCAACAAAGCTTCTTCTCTCTCCAATTGTATGTTTGACATGAACGCAGATACACTTCCCCTGACCTGGAACTTTAGTATTCAGACCCAATCTGTTGTCTGAACTGTAATTCAGTGACAACATGACATCTCCCCACAAGTAATAATCAGCGAAAGGAAAGAAGATCTGTATGCGCCCATCATGCTAATCACTTTACGAGTAGCGCGTTTCAAGAAAATAAATGACTGCGCTCCAATTAAGATACATTCACTGCCATGGGTGATTATGTACTTGTTATTGCTCATTAGGAGATGGCCTGGGATGTTCTACTTTGTGCGTAATTAACTCGCTTAACATACAAAATGACTCCTATTAATTGTTCGCTGGCGGCCCTATCACCCACATCAATCAGGAGAAAGAATCTGAAATCATAATAGGAAGCTGTGTGCCTTTACTGTGAAAACAGGTTTGAGGTCTTAATAACTGCAGTAAGCGTAAAGCAGAAATTCGGCGAAATAAGTCGCTTCTTACCGCCAAAATATTTGTAATTCTTTTAAGCTATTCTTGAGATCCAGGAGCGACCAAACAGCGAAGGCTGCTCATTGACTTCACTTTTCTTAACCACTTAAGCAATACAGTTCAATTACTATACCTTACACAAACATAGTACTCAGTGGTGGTGCGACCATAAAGAACGCCGCTGACACCCCCCTATTCTGATGAACACACACTGGCAGGTAGGTGATACCTACACTCAGGGGAGAGCTGGCAGCCTTAGGCCTGGGGGGCAAGTCCAGTCAAGTGGCCCATAGAGTGTGGAAAAGTGATGGATCGAGGAAAACAGTCTAAGATTTTTCATGATTGCAAAAAGTCCACCCAGAGGCCCCCCTTACATCAGAGTCCGCACAGAGGCCCCCCTTACATCAAAGTCCGCACAGAGGCCCCCCTTACATCAGAGTCAGCACTGATGCTCCCTTTACATCAGAGTCCGCACAGAGGCTCCACTTACATCAGAGTCCGCACAGAGGCCCCCCCTTACAGAGTCCGCACAGAGGCCCCCCCTTATATCAGAGTCCACACAGAGGCCTCCCTTACATCAGAGTCCGCACAGAGGCCCCCCCTTACATCAGAGACCGCACAGAGGCCCCCCCTTACATCAGAGTCCGCACAGAGGCCCCCCTTACATCAGAGTCCGCACAGAGGCCCCCCTTACATCAGAGTCCGCACAGAGGCCCCCCCTTACATCAGAGTCCGCACAGAGGCCCCCCTTACATCAGAGTCCGCACAGAGGCCCCCCTTACATCAGAGTCCGCACAGAGGCCCCCCTTACATCAGAGTCCGCACAGATGCTCCCTTTACATCAGAGTCCACACAGAGCCTCCACTTACATCAGAGTCCGCACAGAGCCTCCACTTACATCAGAGTCCGCACAGAGGCCCCCCCTTACAGAGTCCGCACAGAGGCCCCCCTTATATCAGAGTCCACACAGAGGCCCCCCTTACATCAGAGTCCGCACAGAGGCCCCCCCTTACATCAGAGACCGCACAGAGGCCCCCCTTACATCAGAGTCAGCACTGATGCTCCCTTTACATCAGAGTCCGCACAGAGGCCCCCCCTTACATCAGAGTCCGCACAGAGGCCTCCCCTTACATCAGAGTCCGCACAGAGGCCCACCTTACATCAGAGTCCGCACAGACCCCATATACATCAGATCTGATGTAAGGGGTGTTCTGGGAAACTTGATTTAAGGGTGCATGCTGTGGACTATTGTGCAAAGAGGGTATCTGCACACCAAAGCATGCCCTCCCTCCCCTTTAACAAAGTACACTGGGAGGCAGGAAAGACTAGAGAGGGTGAGCTTTCCAGGATGGAGGCTGAGGCGCAGGCAGGCTGTCTGATGCTTTTTTGGGTTTAAACTTCCTTTCCAGTGCCCTACACATGCCCGGGGAGTGTGGGCAGGGCAGACTCAGAAGGAGGAGGAGCAGATGAGCTCCATCTCTCCTCGTGTCTGTACAGAGAGAGAAGGGCATGTCAGCGCTGGTGTGCGCTGAGGCTGAGCTATGTGTGAGACGAGACATAGCTCAGCTCTGCAGCCATCTACCCTGGAGCTGATACAGGCACGGCTGCACAGTGGAAAGTGAGCAGTGGCCGTGACCTGTGTTAACAGAGCTCCAGCAGGCATATTCCTGCTCTGCAAAAACAGCATTTGGTAGTGGCAGTGGTAGGGGTAAAGAGAACACTACGGGGGGGGGGGTGTTGCTTGAAGTGAAGTGGGTCAAATGACACTGTTTTGAGGGGAGGTAGGGGGCAGCGGATGCTACGATGGAGGGTGGGTGATGTAAAAGGGGCAAAGGACACAACATTGAGGGGTATAGGACTCTACAGTGGAGGGTGGGGTGATGTTAAGGAGTTAGAGGACACAGTAATGGTAGGGGACACTGTGATGGAGGGAGTACAGAACACTAATGTGGGGGTAGGGTAAGGTGACCAGATTTTTAAAATGAAATCTGGGGACATATTTTTTTTTTTTTACTAGTAATGACGACAGTAGTAGCCGGGGGCCCGAAGAGTAAAGCCGCGTACACACGACCATTTTTCATGTCATGGGAAAAAAACTAAGTTTTTCTCGACGCGATACTTGTCAAGCCTGCCTTGCATACACACGGTCGTGGAAAAAAATGCTCGAGCAACGATGGCATTATAAAGGGGAAGTTCCATTCGGATGGCACCACCCTTTGGGATGCTTTTGCTGATTTTGTGTTAGTAAAAGTTTGGTGAGAGACGATCTGCGCTTTTCAGTCTTCGTGCTTTTCAGTCTGTTACAGCGTGAAGAATGTGCTATCTCCATTACGAACGCTAGTTTTACCAGAACGAGTGCTCCCGTCTCATAACTTGCTTCTGAGAATGCACATTTTTTCCCTTCGTTAAAGCCTACACACGACCGTTTTTCACGTCGTGTGTAGGCTTTAACGAAGGGAAAAAATTAGGGCATGTCCTAAATTTGGCCATTTTTCACCCCCTAAGCTAGTAGGAGCGGGGGTGCGTAATTTAGAATTTTTTTTTTAATTCTGCACTGACTGTCTTTGAAATTGCCCCAGCCCCTGTTCAAATCCAATCCGGGGACAAAACTGGCGACAGACTTGGTCCGGGGACAGTGTCCTCAATCCGGGGACTGTCCCCTGAAACCGGGGATGTCTGGTAACCCCTAGGGTAGAGAGGCAGAGGACACTACAGTGTGTGTGTGTGTGTGGGGGGGGGGGGGGGGGGTGATGTGAAGAGGGCACTGGGTGGGGGTTACAGAACACTACTGTGGGGGGAGAAGGGCAAAAGACACTGCTATGGGGGGCAGAGGGCAGTACAGTGGGAAGGTGATGTGAAGGGGACAGAGGACAACACTCTGATGATATATTTTTATTGGGAGCTTAATATATATATATATTTTTATTAAATCGCGCCACGTAGTAGATTACAAATCAGCATTACTATTAGCCGGTTTGTAGGAGAAATCAGATTCACTTCAACGGTTTGGCAAAGGAAAAGTTCTTCCTCTATGATGAAAGTCATCAGTTTAATTCCTCTACTTCTCTGTCATTGACCACAAGGAAGAACATTGTTCTCCATCACCATTTTTGGAATGAGATCCTGGCTATGCATGGCTTTCTCTAGAAGTCTCTTGATGTATGCATGTTATTATTGAAGGTTGTATGATGGCACTCTCTAGGGAAATCATGTTATGTGACCTTGTGGAGTGCTGTCTCTTAATACTAAAATTCTCAAATTCGGCAGCGACTTACTTTCCTTTGATCTATTTATACTGTGCATTCTCCCTGTAGGGTCCATTAATGAAGAGGCGCATCCACTGAGATCACACTCAATATATACTCAACTGTTCCCAAAGAGTTAGTTATAGAAACTTTGTAAAGATAAAGAAAATCAGTCACAATAGGCTTTTCGCAAAAAACCTTGAGCTGGTCATATCATACTCCATAGAATTTTGTGCAAGCTTTTTTTTAATAAAAATTCTGAAAAATATTAAACAATTTCATCTTGACATCATTAAAGCGGCTGTAAACTCAAAAATAGATAAAAAAAAAAAAACAAGACAAAACCATAATGACTAGCATACCATCTCATTATGCATTACTTACCTTAGATCAAAGCAGTCCTCGTCTCCCCCCCGCCACAGACATCTCTCCGGAAGGTCACTTCCGGGTATCGCCACTCTGTCGCTCTGATTGGCCGGAGCGGCGATGACGTCACTCTGCGCATGACAACGGTGCATTATTTGTGGCAAATATCTCCTAAACTGTGTAGGTTTAGGAGCAGTGCTTTAACTGGGCCGGAACGCGGCGGTACTCAGTACCGCCACTTCCAAAAATGGCCCTGGAGAGTACCAGCACCTCTCCGTGCGCCCAGTACGTGGGTTTCCCGTACCGGAACGCAGCCCCAGGCCAGGAATATGATGATCATCATATTCAGTGCTGGACTGGGCTGGCTATACTCTAACTGCAGCCAATGGCGTACTAAGTGGGTGGCGGTGGGGGCGTACCGCCCCAGGTGCCACACACTGGGAGGGTGTCAGGCTGGTGACTCCCCCCCCCCCTCCACGACTGAAGCGGGAACGGGCAGCCGCGGGTTTAAGCAGCGCTGATAGTGACAGGCAGGTAAGAAAAATGCAGTAGCGGCGCGGCACCGGCAAACACATGGAGAGCCTGGGGGGGGGGGGGTGTTCGCCGCTCTCGAGTGACACCTGGTCTGTCTCTGCTGCTGTCTCACGTCACGCAGCAGAGTGAAGCCACCGTCTCCCGAGTCCCTCTCCTCCGTGTAGACTACTCGTCACGTGCCTGCATCATGTCCCTCCCGTGCTGATCGTCTGAGGTGATGATTAAGCGACAGGCGAGTTACATACATTGTGGGTCTGAAGGGGGGGGGGCTGTAGTGTATTGTAGGGGAGGTCTGGGTCTGCACTGTGGGGGGTGTCTCTGCAATGTATGGGGGGTGTCTGCAATGTAGGGGGGGTGTCTGCAATGTAGGGGGGACTGACTGCACTGTAGGGGGGGACTGACTGGACTGTAGGGGGGGACTGACTGCACTGTAGGGGGGACTGACTGCACTGTAGGGGGGACTGACTGCACTGTAGGGGGGTGTCTGCATTGCAGGGGGGACTGACTGCACTGTAGGGGGGACTGACTGCACTGTAGGGGGGTGTCTGCACTGTAGGGGGGACTGACTGCACTGTAGGGGGGACTGACTGCACTGTAGGGGGGACTGACTGCACTGAATGGGGGCTGTCTGTACTGTACAGGGGTCTGTTTAACATGCAGGGGGTCCAGAACTGGTAAGGGGGTGTCTGTAACATACACACGTCCAGAACTGTGGGGTGCTGTGTAATGTAAAGGGGTCCAGGGTGATGTGTAAAGGGGTCCAGGGTGCTGTGTAATGTAAAGGGGTCTAGAGTTGCAGGGTGCTGTGTAATATAAAGGGGTCTAGAGGTGCAGGGTGCTGTGTAATGTAAAGGGGTCTAGAGGTGCAGGGTGCTGTGTAATGTAAAGGGGTCTAGAGATGCAGGGTGCTGTGTAATGTAATGGGGCCCAGGGTGATGTGTAAAGGGGTCCAGGGTGCTGTGTAATGTAAAGGGGTCTAGAGGTGCAGGGTGCTGTGTAATGTAAAGGGGTCTAGAGGTGCAGGGTGCTGTGTAATGTAATGGGGTCCAGGGTGATGTGTAAAGGGGTCCAGGGTGCTGTGTAATGTAAAGGGGTCTAGAGGTGCAGGGTGCTGTGTAATATAAAGGGGTCTAGAGGTGCAGGGTGCTGTGTAATGTAAAGGGGTCTAGAGGTGCAGGGTGCTGTGTAATGTAAAGGGGTCTAGAGGTGCAGGGTGCTGTGTAATGTAATGGGGTCCAGGGTGATGTGTAAAGGGGTCCAGGGTGCTGTGTAATGTAAAGGGGTCTAGAGGTGCAGGGTGCTGTGTAATGTAAAGGGGTCTAGAGGTGCAGGGTGCTGTGTAATGTAAAGGGGTCTAGAGGAGCAGGGTGCTGTGTAAAGTAAAGGGGTGCAGGGTGCTGTGTAATGTATAGGGGTCTAGAGGTTAGTATGTTATTATAATTTTTATAATTTATTTTATGTACATTTTGTACAACATTTTGTTCAATACCCTTTTGCACATTTTATTTATGTTCAGTAGCTCTTTCTACAGTAGCTCTTTTTCAGGGTACTTTCTAAGGGTATTTTCATGTTCAGTACTGGGGGGGGGGGGGGGCACCGGCAAAAGGGACATCAATCCCAACAGTGCCCAACAGTGCTGTTAATCAGTGCCTATCATTGCTGCTTATCAGTGCCCACCAGTGCTGCTTATCAGTGCCCACCGTGTTGCTAATTAGTGCCCATCGGTGTTGCTAATCAGTACACACCGGTGGCACCTACCAGTGCCCATCACTGTGGCCAATCAGTGCCCATCAGTGTTTTGTCATTAGTGTTACCTATTAGTGCTGCCTATCAGTGCCACCTACCAGTGCCGCCTATCAGTACCCATCAGTGCTGCCTATCAGTGATGCCTATTAGTGTGAATGAATGAATGACTTGTATAGCACTACACAGGGCTCTAGTCCTGCAGGAACGTGTGGGAACGGAGTTCCTGCACTTTTTTCACAGCAGGAACTCAGTTCCCTTTGCAGGACTAGAGCAGCCGCCCGAGCCAATCCTTCACTTAGCGGCGATGCCCAGCTCGGGTCACTGTCAGGGGAAGATGAACCTTAGTAATCCTTTATGTTACTGGCCGCTTCCTGTATATGGATTCATTGGGTAGTGTGCGGGTATTCCGTCACTTCCTCAATGCCGCAATGTCTCCTGGGAACAATGACAAAAGCTCCCAGGAAACATTGCGGCAACGAGGAAGTGACGGAATACCTGCACACTACCCGATGAATCCATATACAGGAAGCGGCCAGTAACAAAGGATTACTAAGGTACAGTGGATCGAAAAAAAAAGCATGCGCAGGGCCGCCATCAGGAATTATGGGGACCTTTACACAGATTCAGGCATGGGCCCCCTGGAGCAGAGAACCGGGGGGGGGGGGGTTCTTTACAATAAAAGAAGAGATAAAGAAAAATATATATAAAAAAGGGGGTGCCATATGTGGCCCTGGGGACCTCTGGGCCCTTTAATATTTTTTTTTTATAAAAAGAAATTACAAAAAAAACGGGGTTGCCATCTGGGACCTCTGTCCCTTTAATAAAGATAAAAAACATAAACCACTGGGCCCTTTAATAAATAATAAAAAATATATATATAAACAAAAATAAAAAAACATACATTTATAAAAAGGGGGGGGGGGGTTGCCACATGGGGCCCTGGGGACATCTGAGCCCTTTAATAAAAAAAATATATGTATAAAAAATAAAATAAAATAAAAGAATGTAATTCTTTTAATAAAAAAAAGGGGGGTTGGCATCCTGGGCCCTTTAATAATAATAACATTATATATATATATACTGTATATATATAAAAAAATATATATAAAAAAATATTTTTTTTAATAAAAAAAAGGGGGGTTGTCATCCGGGGCCCTGGGGATCTCCGGGCCCCTGGGGACCTCCAGACCCCTAAAAAAAAAATTGGCCCTTTAATAAAAAATAAAATAAAATTATATTAAAAAATATATATATTTTATAAAAAATAAATAAAAAAGGGGGGGTTGCCATCTGGGGTCCTGGGGGCCTCCGGGCCCCTGGGAATCTCCGGACCCCTAAAAAAAAAAAAAGGTGCACTGCCTGTACCCCCCTGATGGCGGCCCTGAGCATGCGGTTTAGTAATTATGCATATGAGCGTATAATTTTTTTTTTGGTGGGGGAGTGGATCTTGGGTGGGTGTTCCCACACTTTTTTGCCCAGGACTTGAGCCCTGGCGCTACACATGTGAACTGTGTGGCCTATCAGTAAATTCTATCAGTGCTGCCTATCACTACCACCTCTCAGTGCCTTTAAGTGCTGCCACACCATTGCCCATTAGTGCCAATCCCATTGGCCGCCGAGGAGGAGGAGGAGGGAGGAGAGACAGGAGAAGCCGCCGTAAAGCATAGGAAGGAGGAGATGCAGGATGAAGCCCATCGCCCGGAGGAGGCTTGCAACCTAAATGGGATAAGTTCAGGGCTGATGACTGACTGTGAATGGTGGGGGGCGGGGCTTGGCGGTGGGTGGATTTCCGCCCCCCTCAAATAATATACCACCAGCCGCCATTGGTATCTCCCACAACATGACCCCTTTAGAAACTACATATCTCTTTTTAGAAAAGCCGATAACCAACTTGTGTTTACATCTTGTGATCAGCTGACATTGGACACAGCTGATTACATAGTACAGGGCCACTGTGATTGGCCGTTTACCTCAATCACAGGATGTATGGGCAGCGTGATCATGGGAGGATGTCCATAGAAGCCCTCCTGGCAAACTAAGCCAGGGCTGTAGCTGTCTTTCGGCTATAGCACAGGCAGGAAGTAGTTAAACATCCAGGGCTGTTCATATAAACTGCCTTTGCTGGCTTTGTATGAGCTTAAATAAAGTACCTTTAGAAGATAATGAGTAGGGAGAGGTCAAATTCAGGTCAGGAAAAGTGATTTAGAAAATGAAAAAGCCTAAGTATTCCACTCAATGCCCGCTACAGTAGTTTACAGCACATTTATGAGAACACGGTATGGAGACGGGATACAGACTCAGGGATGGACTGAGACCAAAATTTGGCCCTGGACTTTATCCAGACCGGCCCACTTTATGTTTGCAAACAAGAACAAAAACATTATTTAAACTATACGCAACTGTGCAAAAAACATAAGTAGCATAACATAAAGGAGTCCTCAATCACCTCTTTTATTATTTCACTTATTCTCCTCTGTATTTTCCTCATTCTTCTCACATCACTGCATGAAGTGGAGAGCGAGCTGCGCAGCCATTACTTTGACAGGCTGTCACTGAAACCGGCCCACTGAGCCACCGGCCCACCGGGAAACTCCCTGTAGTCCCTATGGCCAGTCCATGCCTGTACAGACTGTATCTACAACAATGGGCCAGATTGTTAATGCGATGTACTACTGACACGGGGAAGACAAAGACGCATTATACAGCTCTCTGGGACGTTTACCAGAAACGATAACTCTTCCAACAGATGTGAAAGTGACTGAGAGCAGGGGAGAGATTAACTGTAGATTGGAATTCTAATGTAACCAGCCTAATATACAGAGAAGGCAAAGAGCCTGGCAAGAAGTGGTGGTCCCAAAACAGCGCATGGCCTACGCATCCCTTCCCAGAGGCTCCCAACACTTCCCTAAAATGAAAGCTGTGGGACACAATCATGAAGTGGAACAAAATTTATTGAATATTTCAAACTTTTTTAACAAATAAAAAACTGAAAAATTGGGTGTGCAAAATTATTCAGCCCCTTTACTTTCAGTGCAGCAAACTCTCTCCAGAAGTTCAGTGAGAATCTCTGAATGATCCAATGTTGACCCAAATGACTAACGATGATAAACAGAATCCATCTGTGTGTAATCAAGTCTCCGTATAAATGCAACTGCACTGTGATAGTCTCAGAGGTCCGTTTAAAGCGCAGAGAGCATCATGAAGAACAGGGAACACACCAGGCAGGTCCGAGATACTGTTGTGGAGAAGTTTAACCACTTGCTTACTGGACACTTATACCCCCCTCCTGCCCAGGTGATATTTCAGCTTCCGGCACTGCGTCGCTTTAACTGACAATTGTGCGGTCGTGCGACGTGGCTCCCAAACAAAATTGACGTCCTTTTTTCCCCACAAGTAGAGCTTTCTTTTGGTGGTATTTGATCACCTCTGCGGTTTTTATTTTTTGCGCTATAAACAAAAAAGAGCGAAAAATTTGAAAAAAAATACAATATTTTTTACTTGTTGCTATAATAAATATCCCAATTTAGGGCGATGCATATTCTTCTACATATTTTTGGTATAAAAAAAAAATCGCAATAAGCGTCTGGTTTGCGCAAAATTTATAGTGCCTACAAAATAGGGGACAGAATTATTATTTTTTATTATTTTTTTTTACTAGAAATGGCGGCGATCTGCAATTTTTATTGGGACTGCGACGTTATGGTGGACACATCGGACACTTTTGACACATTTTTGGCGTCATTCACATTTATACTGCTATTGGTGCTATAAAAATGCACTAATTACTGTATAAATGTGACTGGCATTGAAGGGGTTAAATGTATTCCCTGCATAGTGTTCTAACTGTGGGGGGAGGGGGGGGGGGTGACTGGGGAGGTGACCGATCTGTGTCTCTATGTACAAGAGACACAGATCCGTCTCCTGCTCTCCAGAGACAGAACGCTGTCTCTATGTAAAACGGCAATGAGAGATGATCTATGAGATCATCTCTCATTCGCCACACAGATCGCATCGCAAACGGCCACTCTGATTGGCCGTTTGCGACGATCTGTGATTCGCTGTGTCCTAGGGACACGGGCAACACAGTGTTTCCCCGCAGCGCGCTCTGGAGCGCGCACCGGGAAGCAGCTAGTGACAAGCCGTCAATTGACAGCTTGTTGACAATTTAGATCTGCGCTAGAGCCGTCATTCGGCTGTAGCGCGGATCTCAAGTAGTTAAAGCTGGATTCGGATACAAAAAGATTTCCCAAGCTTTAAACATCCCAAGGAGCTGTCAGGGTCATTACCGTGCCAAGCGGGCAGCGAGGTGTGGTCGCGCCTCAGGTGGCCCTGGGTGGAGTTAAACCCGGGACCTCTCCGTTGTTATTGCAATACCTTGTCTCTGAGCCACTTCTCAGTTTGGGATTTCTCCTTGCTTTCCAGCTAAGGTGGTGCTGAATGTCCTGATCACCTTTGTTGGATCTCATTGAAATCTGCACTTAAATATTCTGGTCCAGCTGAGGCAATTTACCCAAATTATCCAGGGTATAAAGCCCTGCCTCACTCTGACAGCCTTGTCAGTTCATTCTGATCGGATCATCCTGTCTGTGCCACAGTTCCTGTGTTTGATCTTCTGCTGCAAGACTGACCCCGGCTTTTGACCCTTGGCTTTGTTTTTGGACTGCTGCTTGCCTGAACCCTTGACCCCGGCTTGTACCTTGGATTGCTGCTTTCTTGAATACTTGACCCCGGCTTGGACTTTGGATACCCGATCTTCTTCTGCCCTTGACCTCCGGCCTGAACTTGGACTATCGCTGTCTCTATAACCCCTGTCCACGGCTTGTTATCCGGACCTGTTTCCAGTCCAACCCTGACCTACGAATTACCTGATCTCTGTGATATACCTTGGTGCACGGATTACCTTCTGTTTCATTTGCTGCAGCCTTCCAGCCGGTGACCTGCTTGTACCTGCTTCACGCACCTGATTTTCATCTTCCCGCTGGTACCGGTGTCTCCCGGTGCGTCTGTCCCTCTGTTCCCATTCCAGGGGGCAGATCGCATCAGGTCGCAAAGGTAAGCTCACAAGTCTGCAAATGGACTCCACTCAAGGTAAGCCCTCACAGGAGCACTGTGCAAGCAATAATATTGAAATGGAAGGAGTATCAGACCACTGCAAATCTACGAAGACCTGGCCGTCCCTCTAAACTTTCAGCTCATACAAGGAGAAGACTGATCAGAGATGTAGCCAAGAGGCCCATTGTAACGGAATGATCACAAGCCGGGTCTGTCATGGTCGTGGTCGACCACCAGGTGGCGCGAGCGGTACAACGGCGCGCACAGGGGTGCCGGGAGCACGCATTCGCGGCACTTCGACGCGCACGGGCACACGCACGCGCGGCACATCGGCGCGCACGGGCACGCGCATTCGCGGCAGCGGCGCGCGGGCACGTGCTGACGCCATTTTGGCGCCAGTTCAGGCTATTTAATGGAGCTCATTCCATGGCCTCTTGCTGCTCGATCGTCAGCGTTCCTGATACCCGCCTGACTCTGTCAGCATCCGTACTACAGAACACCTCCCTCCTGCCGTCTGCCAGTCATCTGCACTAGCTCCAGCTACCTGTCGGCATCGGTGCTACAGCACACCTCCCTCCAGTATCACTCCAGCGGTCTGCACCCAGCTCGGCTACCCGCCAGGACGGTACTACAGTGCACCTCCCTCCAGCCTGCGGTTCCAGTCGGCCGCTTCAAGTACCTGAACTTTGTCGCCCCGCTAATCTTGATCACCTGCACCAAGTTCCTGCCGTTCATCGACCTGCTGTTCCAGCTCCACTCACCTCTCTCCAGAGACTACAGTAGACTGACACAGTGTCTGCACAACATCCCCGCCAGGCGCTAGTGTGACTCTAAACTCCAGCACCTCCTGTCTGCACTACCAGGGGTTCCGGAGTCAGAGGAGCAAGAGTGGCCACTCCCGCACGTCAGGCTCTGCTCAGCACCAGGTACGTGACAGGGTCACTTAACATTTCAATAGCCGGAGCTAAGCATTGAATAAGCTTGTAATGTCCCTCTCCTGTGTAACAGGTGTCAATATGGACCCCTTGTAATATGCCAGTCCTGCAATATGAATTATTATTAATGTCCCATCTTTTGCAATACATGATATAATTTCTTTGTCACCCTATGGCCCTAGTGGACATAAGGTGACCCTAGACATAGGAGTATCTCAGTCTGTCACGGGTCATTCTGTTACACCCATGATCACTCTGGATGAACTGCAGAGATCTACAGCTGAGGTGGGAGACTCTGTCCATAGGACAACAATCAGTCGTATACTGCACAAATCTGGCCTTTATGGAAGAGTGGCAAGAAGAAAGCCATTTCTTAAAGATATCCATAAAAAGTGTTGTTTAAAGTTTGCCACAAGCCACCTGGGAGACACACCAAACATGTGGAAGAAGGTGCTCTGGTCAGATGAAACCAAAATCGAACTTTTTGGCAACAATGCAAAACGTTATGTTTGGCGTAAAAGCAACACAGCTCATCACCCTGAACACACCATCCCCACTGTGAAACATGGTGGTGGCAGCATCTTGGTTTGGGCCTGCTTTTCTTCAGCAGGGACAGGGAAGATGGTTAAAATTGATGGGAAGATGGATGGAGCCAAATACAGGACCATTCTGGAAGAAAACCTGATGGAGTCTGGAAAAGACCTGAGACTGGGACAGAGATTTGTCTTCCAACAAGACAATGATCCAAAACGTAAAGCAAAATCTACAATGGAATTGTTTTACAAATAAACATATCCAGGTGTTAGAATGGAGAAGTCAAAGTCCAGACCTGAATCCAATCGAGAATCTGTGGAAAGAACTGAAAACTGCTGTTTACAAACGCTCTCCATCCAACCTCACTGAGCTCGAGCTGTTTTGCAAGGAGGAATGGGCAAAAATTTCAGTCTCTCGATGTGCAAAACTGATAGAGACATACCCCAAGCAACTTACAGCTGTAATCGCAGCAAAAGGTGGCGCTACAAAGTATTAACTTAAGTGGGCTGAATAATTTTGCACGCCCAATTTTTCAGTTTTTTATTTGTTAAAAAAGTTTGAAATATCCAATAAATTTCGTTCCACTTCATGATTGTGTCTCACTTGTTGTTGATTTTTCACAAAAAATTACAGTTTTATATCTTTATGTTTGAAGCCTGAAATGTGGCAAAAGGTCGCAAAGTTCAAGGGGGCCGAATACTTTCGCAAGGCACTGTACCTAAAATGAAAGTTTCTCCTAAATTTAAGGGGTGGAGAAGGTATAGCTTTGATTTTCACTTGAAAGTTTGTAAACAAATTGTGTTCATTCGAACATGTAGTTTAGAATTTTAATGTAGACTGTAATTCTAATGTAACCAGCCTAATATACAGAGAAGGCAAAATGCCTGGCAAGGAGTGGTGGTCCCAAAAGTGCAGCGCCAAAAACAATAATTGATAAATGTATAAAGGGTCCACCTGTAAGGGTAGATCCGCTATGGGTGGAAAAAAAGTGAGTGAATCCTCATCCGTCCATCAAGGCAAAGATAAAAATATCTAGTGGAACTATGTATACAATGGTGAATCTAACAACAAAAGTAATAATAAAGTCCCAAAAATAGGTGTTCTTAGGAATCTCATGAGTGCAAGCAGACAGAAATATTACCCTCTATTAAGAGCTCCACATCTTCATAAAGATATTCCTTGGCATGTAGATAGAATAAATACGCTTACCAGCTGTTGATGACCCGCAACTCACCATACGGTGGGTGGGTCTTGAAGGCTTGTAAGGGCCGACCGCCCCCTTTGGACCTGGGTGTAGATGTGACTCTCAATCCTGGTTCATATGGTGGGTGGATCTTGACGGCACACATATTGGTGGAGACTATCTTCTTGCAACAGCAGATGTAGCCTCGCTATACACGTGCATTCCCCAACATATGGGCTTTGAAGCAGTTGCTCACTTTTTGAGTCAAGACCACTCTATTGTCGACGAACAGAAATCATTCATCATGGAACTTCTGAAATTTGCGACTACCCACAATTATTTCTGGTTCAACCAGAAGTTCTATCTACAGAAAAGTGGTGTCGCAATGGGGGCTAAGTTTGCCCCCAGTCTGGCTAATTTGTTTATGGCCAAGTGGGAGGAGGATGTCGTCTATTTGGACCGTCATTCGTCCCTGGTCCTATGGGCTAGATACATAGATGACATCCTCCTCCTCTGGGATGGCCCACCAGAAACGTTGAATGAGTATTTCCTGGCATTGAATGCCAATGATTGTGGCATTGCCCTTACCCACACTTGGAGCTCCAGTAAGGTTGTTTTTCTTGATTTAGAAATAGAATTGCATTCCTGCCAGTTTAAATTTCAGACTCATTTTAAAGCAACAGACCGGAATAGCTATATCCCCAGAGATAGCTGTCACCACCGGTCCTGGTTGGATTCTGTCCCTCGCAGTCAATTTCTGCGGCTACGCAGAAACTGCACTGATCTGGAGACCTATTTCACACAGGCTCAGGTTTTAAAGGAGAGGTTTATCGAAAAGGGTTATGACACCTCAGTAGTAGATCTTGAATTACAACAAGTGGGAGCTACTGAGAGGACGTCCCTGTTATCCCAAAAGCCCCCAGGAGAACCAGATGGCTCTTTTAAGTTCTCTGTTTTGACGTCTTATTCTACACAGCACAGAGATATCAAATCCATCATAAAGAACGATAAAGTCCTTGGACCAAAATTACCCGATACGGCCAAAATCATTTTCAAAGGAGCTCCATCATTAAGGAATAGCATTGCTCCAAATGTCATCGATCCACCTATCCGCCCCGTTTTCTTTCAAGATATGAAAGGTTACTTCCCATGTAAGAAGTGCAATGTATGCCACTTTAACATCAGTGGTAGAACAAAATCTTTGGAATTTAGATCCACCTCAACAGGAAAAGTTTACCCTATTAAATGCTTTTGCACTTGTGCAACAACACACATAGTGTATCTTATCACCTGCCCGTGCGGGAAACAATACGTGGGACGCACTATACGTGCATTTTCCGTGCGGGTAGGTGAGCATGTAACCAAGATCATAGGTGGTTGCACCAAACATACCGTACCCCGCCATTATCGGGAGTGCCATGCACGCGACCCCAAGGGTACTCAGTTTCTAATCATAGACAAATATGTGGCACCCTGGAGGGGCGACGCTAAGACTAGGGGCGTCTCTAGGTTAGAAACCTATTGGATTTATGTATTACGCACTTATGTCCCACATGGCTTGAATGTTGAATGGGACGTAAATGCATTCATTAACTTATCCTGAGATTAGTACCCTTTCAGATTTTACTTGGTTTTGGCTACTATTTGGTGTCCTTTTAGCTTCTTCCTGTTTAATTTATCATGGGTCCCATTACTCCTGGATATATTGTTTAACTATGACATTTCAATGTCTTAATTCATGTTAGCTGTAGGATCTATATATGAAGTTCTCATATATAGCCAGATATCCTACAATATATGTACTAGCCCATTATGTGTCTCTGGTGTTTAGCTACATATTAACATGCATTTTTATCATTACTTTTTATACTGTATGCGTTTTAATTCAACATATACTGTGGTTTTTGAATGTTTCTGCAAGATTGGTTTACTACATCTTGCACAACCAATCGTACTTAGGACTGTTTACACTTCATTTGACTTTCTATCTTTTGAAATGTATATTATGATCCCTCTACCCCGTTAAGCTCTTGCGCGGACAGCTCACTGATGCGACGGGGTGTTCGCATCCTTTTGAGGGCCGTGGTGTCTCTCTTTTGTCTGATTGGTCCCCCTGTTCCATCCGTCGAGAAGCCGGGGGCGGGTGTCCCCTCGATCGTGACGCCATCACGCGCTCCAATGATGCGTCCAGAGTCTGCGTCTCTTCCCCTTGTTGGTTACGAGGTCTGGAACGCATCGCAGAGTACAAACCAGTGACGCTTGACGCGCCATGCGACGTGATGACGCGCGTACGTCCATCACCTATGCGCTCCACTGTTGTGCGTTTGATACAAGGTTTGGAACGCACAGCGGTGTATCAGCAGCGGCGCTAACACGGTCGGGGTCACCCCTCTATATCGCAGTAGTGCGCGATTATTCATTTTATTTTATTTTATTCTACGTTTTATTTGAGTCTTTTAACTGACGGTCCATATATGCTCGGCGATGCGCTCCAATGTCCTACACGGAAGTGAGGCTTGGAACGCACGCTGCAGTGGCCATCTTTCGCCCACCCGGAAGTATTCAATAATTGATGATTCCGTTCCATTCGCGTCATTGCTGATTACCTGTGGGGGCTCACTATATATTTAAGGGTCTTTCTATGCAGTAGGACAACTCCCATGAAGATGTTTGTGAAACGAAACGCGTCGGGACCCGATTGACCCTACTGCCTGTATATCTATATGCCCATGATTGTTCATACCAATGTGAGTGTATTACTTTCTTTTATCTTAGTAAACTTTTTTATCAGAGTTACACTATGTTTGCTTTATTTTTCTTCCTCCTCACTATTGGGCCTTCTGAGTCACCTTGTTGGCTGAGTATATTGTAAAGAGAAAGGAAAATAATAATATTTTTGGATTTGATCTTTTCAACCGATCGGATACCTCTACCACTCCTCCTCCTACTGGAGTCGCCTTGTGAGCAGTTCCTGGTATAAGTTTAAGCTTTAGCTGACCAAATAGGTGTATACTTATTGTGGTCGCTATCCATCTGGTAAGCCTCCTCAGCTTCATCTATGGTGGTGGACCTTTCAGACCTCACTTGCACCCAGTCACTATATATTGATTTTTTGGACTTTAGCACTATTTCAGAGACACTTCAATGTGCACCTATGGTGTCTAATGTTCAGCTTATGTTATTATGCTATTCATTATTGTTATTTTATTTAAGCACTACATATTCCTTTTGTATTTTCTATGTTTGCTAAATTGATCATTTAGTTGTGTTAGCTGCTATTTTGTTTAGTAGCGCGGTGAGCGTACATACTTAGGTATATACCATATTTTTCCTACTGATCTTGACGGCTTGTAAGGGCCGACCGCCCCTTTTGAATCTTGGATGTAGATGTAACTCCCAATCCTGGTTCTTACAGGAAATCCAAAATAAAGCTGGTAAGAGTAGCCACAGGGTGCTCCAATGGGGTGGTGTGGAAGGGGTACTCCAAAAATATCCAATCAAAAGGTAAAAGAAGAGAAGAGGGAGAAACGTCTCCTCATAGTGTGATAAGGTTATTTATTGAAACACACAAATCACAAAAATCTGTACAGTACTTGGAAGGTACAACAAGATAAAAATAATATAAATATATTCAGAGAAGTCCAAACGTAAAATGGGAAAAAAGCCCCTAGTAGTAAAAATATAAATATCCACAGGCACAAAGTAAAAAGAAAGTATAACCACAGCGAGGTGATAAGCAATAAATGGCGCAGTGAAAGTATTGGAGGTTCAACCCGACCGGTTTCGTCTGCAAAGACATCAACAGGGGCTTGGACCCTCCCCCTCCCCCCTTTTCAGCTGCTTTAGTGAAATCTATACATCGGTGATCGGTGCTTGCAACTACCTCCAAAGCTGCACCGATCACTGCTGACTGGCCCTGTATCCTCCTCCAGTTCCCTTCCTCCGTTCTACTGCTCTCCCCCTCCGCGCTCCGTGTCCCCCTCCGTTCTGCTGCTGTCCCCCTCCGCGCTCCGTGTCCCCCTCTGTTCTGCTGCCCTCCCCCTCCACGCTTGGTGTCACCCTCCGTTCTTCTGCTGTCATCCTCCGCGCTCCATGTCCCCCTCCATATCCTCCTCCGCCCCCTCTGTCCTCGATCTGTCAGGATGGAGAGTGGAGGTAGGACCTGCTAAACCCGGCTCCTACCTTTTCCGAATGAACAGAGTCAGTGACCACTGACTCTGTCTATTCACATAACTGAAAAATTGTAACCCGTGTTTACGATGTTTCATTTTATGAATGGAGAGGAGCCTCTGTCTCCTTTCCATTCATTTTCAGTGCAGCTGAGGCTGCAGAGAAAGGGACTGGGGAATCTGTGTCCTTAGTCCCATTCTTTGTTTCAAAGGGGAGATGTCAGAGGTCTGTTAAAACCTCTGATATCTCACCAAAGCCCCCCAACAGGGCAAAAAAAAAAAAATTGCAATCACTAAAATTTTTAATAAAAAACACACTGACACCAACCCCCCCCCCCCCAAATAAGAAAGCATTGTAAAAAAAATAACAAAAAAAAATAAATTAAAATAAAAAATGCTGGCACTGGTATTTTTTTCCCACAAACGTGGAGGTACCCTTTAACATTTAGCAGACAAGTGGGGGGGATATCAGCTCAGTCACCAAGGCCGCTGATAGGGGGTGACCACCAGCCCTCCTGTAGGGGGCCCGGCACATAGAGGGGCCCAGACAGCAGGAGGGTTGGTGGAAAACAATGCCCTTTGTGTCTCTCACCCAGGTTTCTCTCCCTCCCACCCGATTTTAGCTGCTGGGTGAGAGACATGGAGGGATAATGAACCTGGCCAGCTGCCGCTGAGCTCCTTCCCCTGCCCTGAGAGGGGGTTGTGTTAGAAGGAGGGATTTGTGGGAATCTGTACTTGGAGAGGGATTGAAGAAAGAAGATTTGTGCTGGGAGGGGAGATGCGGCTGATTGTGTACCAGGAACCGATGAGGGAATTCGGGGATAATAGAAGGGATTGGGGGAATTGTGCAGGCAGGGGAGATTTGTACTAGGAGGAGGAATTGGGGTGGCATTTGTGTCCATTACTAAAGATTTTCATGCATTTTTTTGTGAAAATATTGTATAGAATACCATCAGGTGTGTGTGTGTGTGGGGGGGGGGGGCTTCAGGTAGGCTGTACCCCATGATTCCTAACAGCAGCCCTGTCCGTCACTGTGTGTGTTTGGTCTGCACTATAGCTGAGGTTTTCCGCTAATCTATTATCCCCTCCGGTCACACTAGCAAACCACAGAAGTGGAATCGCTGGGAGTGCTCACACCCAAGATGGCAAACCCGCGGCCTCTGTGGTTGGGAAGTTGCCTGTGGGTCTTTTGTATCCATGCCGAGTCATTGATTCGATTTGTTTTACTTTCCCTGATTCTTGCGACACACCTGGAAACAAAGTCTCCTCTCTACAAACAAATGACTAAACCGAACACTCCTTTGTACTCAGCATGTCTTCTAACCATTCCAAGTGGCGCTCCTGTGTAAACATTCTCTATGACACGTGGAGGACTACTCATAATTTATACTATACCATGTTTACTTTAACCTGTTCCCACTGGCCGTGTGCATATATGAGGCTGCTGGGTAGGTGGGCCTTAACACTGAGCTGCATCCATGGGGGAACGGCTTTTCTGTGCTGAGGGCGTGCACACTGGGCGCTCCTAGCGCAGTGACTAAGCTGTAACAGCTCTTGATTATTGTTTATGCTCAGTAGCTTCTAGTCTAAGGTGACCAGATTTTTTAAATGAAATCCGGGGACATATTTTTTCTTTACTAGTAATGGCAACAATCAGCGACTCTCTGCCCGTCGCCGTCGCCTCACAGCCTGTCAAGTCTTTCTCTTTGGGCCCCGGGTAGTAATGGGTGAGGCAGCGGAGGAAGATCACTCTGCCAGGGAAGGTAAGGAGATAGGCAGGCAGCTGGCTGGGATTTGAGCCAAGGCAGAAGAAGAACATGCGAGTGGAGCTGAATGGGCATGCGCCCGAAACTGAAGAAATATTCCCTCCGCTCCGACCAGCACATGATCATCAGAAAGGGGCACAGATAATGGAAAAATACACCCCCCCCCCTATGCTAGAAGGAGCGGGGGGGGGGTGTAATTCTAATTTTTTTTATTTTAATTCTGCTCTGACTGTCTTTGAAATTGCCCCTGCCCCCTATTAAATCCAATCTGGGGACAAACTTGGTCCGGGGACAGTGTCCTAAATAAGGGGACTCTCCCCTAAAACTGGGGATGTCTGGTCTCCCTATTCTAGTAACGACAGCCAATCATTGAGCTCACATAATCAGGAAACCTTCAGGTGTTCAGATCCTCTTAAAGAAACGGAGGGGGGGGGGGGGGGGGGGGGGGGGGCAATGGCTGAAAGGGGTTTGACCACTGGCCGGTCGACCACAAAACGTACACTACATGGTCAAAAGTATTGGGACACCTGCCTGTACACACACTTAAACTTTAATGGTATTCCAGTCCTAGTCCATAGGGTTCAATATGCAAATGTTTAACCATTCTTCTAGAAGCACATTTGTGAGGTCAGGCACTGATGTGGACAAGAAGGCCTGGCTCACAGTCTCCACTCTAATTCATCCCAAAGGTGTTCTATCGGGTTGAGGTCAGGCCAGTCAGAAACTGGTAAATCCAATCTCCCCAAACAATGCTTCAGAGAGAGCGGGCCAGAAGCTGGGAGGAAGTGCCCTATCCTATAGATCCCTTTGTCCAACCACCATTGGGATGCTTTGGTGTCCATTCCTGGTACAAACTGGGGATTGTGAAAAATTTGTGTTAAGGGACTCGCCTCAGAAACCAAAGAAGGAAGACGCTTCTTCCCAGAGCTTAAAAGACTAGGACAACGCAGGTGACACTATTGAGGGTCTGGATTTTTGGGGAAACCATAATAGACTTTCCAGCGGATGGTTAGGGACTGCCAAACACTCAATATCAATCCAATCAGGTCTCTCGCGTTTTGAATGAACGGTTGATAATTGGGCTAGCCTAGCTGCTTGAAAATATCTGAACACACACCGTAGTTTTACGGCGGCAGGTCGGCTCGGCTGTGCAAATTCACGTAATATAACGTGATTTCCCATTTCAGCCACTAGGGGCGCCACTAGGCGCGCGCTCGCCCCTGGTGCCGATGCGCATGCCCGGCAGGCGCGATCACTGCCGGGCACCCGCGATCACTCGTTACAGAGCGAGAACCGGGAGCTGTGTGTGTAAACACACAGCTCCCGGTCCTTTCAGGGGGAGAAATGACTGATCGCATGTTCATACAATGTATGAACATCGATCTGTCATTTCCCCTAGTCAGTCCCACCCCTCTTCAGTCAGAACACACCCAGGGAACATAATTAACCCCTTCCTCGCCCACTAGTGTTAACCCCTTCCCTGCCAGTGACATTTTTACAGAAATCAATGCATTTTTATAGCACTGATCGCTATAAAAATGCCAATGGTCCCAAGAATGTGTCAAAGTGTCCGAAGTGTCCGCAATAAGGTCGCAGTACCGATAAAAATCCCAGATCGCTGCCATTACTAGTAAAAAAAAATATATAAATAACAATGCCATAAAACTATCCCCTATTTTGTAGACGCTATGACTTTTGCACAAACCAATCAATAAACGCTTATTGCGATTTTTTTTCTTACGAAAAATATGTAGAAGAATACGTATCGGCCTAAACTGAGGAAAATTTTTTTTTTTTTTATATATTTTTGGGGGATATTTATTACAACAAAAAGTAAAAAATATTCATTTTTTTTCAAAATTGTCGCTCATATTTTTGTTTATAGCTTAAAAAATAAAAACCACAGATGTGATCAAATACCACCAAAAGAAAGCTCTATCTGTGGGAAAAAAAAAGGACACCAATTTTGTTTGGGAGCCACGTCGCACGACCGCGCAATTGTCAGTTAAATCGACGCAGGAGCTGTGGTGGCTCAACGTGATTGGCACTGCGCTGATAAGCTGTTCACCTCTGCAGCCAAGGGTTCGGATCCCGGTCTCGGCTACATGTGAATTGAGTTTGGTGGTCTCAGCCCGGCTCCCGATGGGTGTGCTATGCAAGGTACGCCTGTGCTTAGTACGCCCACCCCCCCCCACAAAAACCACCACACTTGCACGCACACAAAATTGGTTTAAAACACATGCACTTTGGCCATGCGGTCTCTTAAAATAAAGAGAGGCGAAGGACCTACGGGGCTGGCTGGGTGGGCTAGGCCCCCTCACTCCCTCATAGGGGGAGTCCCTCTGCCCCATTGGGGTCCCGTTGGGCCCCAGTTGGGCTCCCAAGAGGAGCAGGTAGGGCGGGGTGAGTGGGAGGCCCCCCTTCACACCCGCCATTGCCACCAGGGGCATGGAGAAGGATGGCGATTGCCTCCGGGGGGAGGGTCTGCCTACTCCCAACTCCTGCAGTCCGGCTCCTCTCTCTCGAGTTCACGCACAAAAAATACACTTTAAAAAAAAGAAAAAAAAAAAAAAAAATCGACGCAGTGCCAAATCGCAAAAAGTGGCCAGGTCATTAACCAGCAAAATGGTCCGGGGGCTGAAGTGGATAATATGATCCAATATTATGAGCCTGTGTCTTGTTTCATAAACAGGCACAACTGGATTCGGAGAGATAATTTGATTAGAAATGCTATGGTGGTGTACACCAAATTCTTTAATGTCCCATTGGCCGGTGGCAGCCAGGAGTTCAGGAATACAGTGGAACCTCGGTTTAAGAATAAATTGGTTTGAGAGCATTTTGATTTTGCGAGCAACTTTTTATTTTTTTTATTCTGACTCGGTTTTGCGAGTGTTGATTTACAAGACGAGCAGAATTCAAGCTAAATAGGCCTGCAGTACCTCATTTTGCCTGAGGTACGGGGGCGCAGAAGCCGAGCAGAGCCGAAAATAGGCCTGCAGTACCTCATTTGGCCTGAGGTACGGGGGCACAGGAGCTGAGAAAAGCCGAACATTGGCCTGCAGTACCTCATTTGGCCTGAGGTACAGGGGCACAGGAGCTGAGAAAAGCTGAACATTGGCCTGCAGTACCTCATTTGGCCTGAGGTACAGGGGCACAGGAGCTGAGAAAAGCTGAACATTGGCCTGCAGTACCTCATTTGGCCTGAGGTACGGGGGCGCAGGAAACAAGCCGAAGTGTCCTCGGGCCTTTTCGGACATTTTCGTTCCCTGGTGCCCCCCCACCTATGGCCACATTCGGTATTGCATCCCATTGAAGTCAATGCTGAACAAATTATTTTTGTTTCCATTGACTTCAATGGGAAAACTCGCTTTGATATACGAGTACTTTGGATTACGAGCATCCTCCTGGAATGGATTATGCTCGTAAGCCAAGTTTAATAAGTAGGAAGTCGCATGACAAAGGTACTTTTAAGAAGAAACAATAAAAAAACAAAACAAAAAAAAACACAAATGTTCAACGGATTTATTTTGCCATGTGTCAGTAACTAGAACCTGGTATACAATATTTTCTAGTTAGAGTAGCGAAAGGCCACCTGCAGTGAGCACAAAAATAGAGGTTTTTCTGACCTCCTTTGGAAAATGCAACGTGCCTGGCATTTATTGCCAGTGCCAGTTTATTGTGCGTTGAAACAGTTGCCTGTAGCCTCCACCGAACCGGGTGACAATGCACTTAATATCAAAGTACATACTATCAAATGATTGATTGCACCATGATCCCTACTGATTAACCACTTCAATACCGGGCACCTACACCCCCTCCCTGCCCAAGCCAATTTTCAGCTTTCACCGCTGTCTAAATGACAATTGCGCGGTCATGCTACACTGTACCCAAACAGAATTTTATCATTTTGTTCCCACAAATAGAGCTTTCTTTTGATGGTATTTGATCAGCTCTGCGTTTTTAAATTTCTGCTAAACAAATAAAGACCGAAAATTTTGAAAAAAATATGTTTTTCTTTTGTTTCTGTTATAACATTTTGTAAATAAGTAAGTCTTCTCCTTCACTGATGGGCACTGATAAGGCGGCACCAATGAGGTGGCACTGATGATCACTGATGGGGGGCACTGATGGGCACTGGTAGGTGGCACTGATGGGTGGCACTGATGGGCATTGATAGGCGGCACTGATGGGCACTCATGGGTGGCACTGGTGGGCACTGATAGTCTACACTGATGGGCACTTAAAGGCTGCACTGATGGGTACTTATGGGTGGCACTGGCGGCAGAACTGCTGGGCACTGATAGGCGGCACTGCAGGTTACTGATACATGGCACTAATAGATAGCACTGATAGGCATCACTGGTGGCACTGGCAGGCATTGGGTATGGGCACTGATTGGCAGCTGCCTGGGCACTGATTGGCATTTCCCTGATGGTCCAGTGTGGTGGCCATCCCTGGTGGTCCTGGCGACATCCTGGTGGTCCTGGACGGGCATGTGATGCCCCAGTTGATGTCCCCTCGGACGAAACGCGTAGGGCTTGGTTTACCTACTCCCCATATTGCTTTTATCCATTTTATTTTATCTTGTGATCACTTTTATGTCATTTTTTGTTTGGTTTTTATTATAATAAATCCCAGATTATTTTTGACCTGCACCATTGGGAGCCCCTGTTTTATTTTTCCTTGCATGTCCTGCTGGATTACATTTTTGGGGAGTTCCACCTTCGTTTCCTACTTTGTGAGCGTTGGTTCTTTTTATTTGTAACACCTGCCGGAAGGAAAAGAGCTATCACGGTTCTCCTGGTCCATTCCTGTCATTTGGATTGCCAGTGAGAAGTTTCCAGCGAATGATTGTCGAGTTCCAGGGAGGTCCAGCTTGTGGCCCTTCAGAATCAGCAGACCAGTCAACCTTTTCGTTTGTGACCTTTCATGCCTGTGTGATCTACTGTCGTTGACGGTTAGATCCACCAGTTCCGGTAAGGATATTCCATTAATTCCATCTACTTCTTATGCCGCGTACACACGGTCGTTTTTTGTCTTGTAAAAAAACGTTGTTTTTTCTCATGAAAAAAAAAAAACAACATTTTCAAACTTCATTTAAAAAAACGACATTGCCTACACACCATCGTTTTCTAAAAATGCTCTTGCAAAGCGCGGTTACGCACAACACGTACGACGGCACTCTGTTCCATTCAAGCTCGCGTCAAAACTTGCTTCTGAGCATGCGTGAGTTTAACCACTTAACGCCCGCCGCACGACTATGTACTTTCACAGAATGGCATGTACAGACAGATGGGCGTACATGTACGTCCCTGCCTTGTTGCGGGTCGGGGGTCCGATCGGGACCCCCTCCGCTGCGTGCAGCGGTCGTCCTACCTTTGGGAGCGATCCGTGACGAGGGGGCGGCTGTTCGTTTCTGTCCACCCCCTCGTGATCGCTCCCAGCCAATCCCCTGAGCCTCCGCCGTGTCACTTCCTCTGCCTGTATAATGTAAACACTGGCAGAGGAAGTGATGCAGTGCTCATCTCGGTGGTATTTTCAATCCGACGAGAGGAGAGAAGACATCACAGTAAGTCGCACCAACATCACACTGACACCACACACATAGGCACATTAACCCCTTCCGATCACCCCCCCCTCCCCCCTGTCACAGTGTCACTGATTGCAGTGATCATATATGTACTGATCACTGCATTTAGTGTCAGTGTGACAGTTAGTGTGACAGACAGTTAGTGTTAGGTCCAGGGTAGCACCGTACCCCCCCTAGTAAAGGTTTAACCCCTTGATCACCTCCCTATTGCCAGCGTCACTAAGCGATAGTTTTTCTAATCGCTGTATTAGTGTCGCTGTTGCCGCTAGATAGCTAGTTTTTTTTTTTTTTATTGCAATTTTTTTTTTTTTACTAAAGACATGTGGCTGAATACATTGTGGCCTAAATGTTCGACTAAAATTTAGTTTATTTGATTTTTCTTATAACAAAAAGTAAAAAATATTGGACCAGATTCAGGTAGGAGAGCGGATCTTTATTTTGGAGTAACGTTTGTCATTTACGTTACTCCGGCGAAACTTTAGGAGCAAGTACTGTTATTCACATAGCACTTGCTCCTAAAGTTGCGGCGGCGTAGCGAAAATGTGCCGGCGGAATTCAAATTGGGCGGGTAGGGGGCGTGTATTATTTAAACTAGGCGCGATCCCGCGGCGAACGTACTGCACATGCATCGACTGTCAGTGCGCATGCTCCAAATTCTGTCAGTAAACGTCAATGACGTCAATCCCCATTCACAAACGTTTTACGCAAACGACGCTAAACTTTTTAAATTCGACGCCATGACGACGGCCATACTTAACATAGGATACTCCACCTAGGGGGCATGTTTTTCTTTACGCCGCGTATCGCTTACGGAAACGTCGGAAAGTCACTGCGTCAGGCCCGCGTACGATCGTGAATTTCCATCTCTCGCTGATTTACATATTCTTGGCGTAAATCAGCAGGAACGCCCCGAGCGCCCATTTTAAAATTGAAGTTCCAATACGACGGCGAAATACAATTACGCCGCTTGTATCTGAACTCAATCCCGGCGTATCTTGTTTTCTGACTACAGAAAACAGATAAGCCAGCTCAAAGTGAGAGTTATGCTGGCGAATCACTGATACTCCAGCCTAAGGCCTTGTACACACGATCGGACATATCCGATGAAAACGGTCCGCGGACCGTTTCCATCGGATATGTCCGATCTGGAGTTTGGTCCGATGGCGTGTACACACCATCGGATCAAATTCCCCGCCGGTGGACGGCGCGGTGACGTGGCGGTGACGTTGACGCCGCCACGTCACCGCACCAGGAAGTAAAACACTTCCGCGCATGCGCCGAATCCATTCGGCGGCGGCGCGGCGGTGCGGGACGACATGTCTGCTGGTAAGTGTACTAACCAGCAGACATGTCGGGCGGACACATTCCCACCCGATAGATTTCAAAGCATGCTTTGAAATCTGTCGGGTGGACAAATCTGTCCGCTAGCCCATACACACGATCGGAGATGTCTGCTGAAACGGTCCATCGGACCGTTTTCAGCGGACATATCCGCTCGTGTGTACGAGGTTACTCTACCTGAATCTGGCCCATTGTTTTTTTTTTTTTAAAAATGTCGCTCTATGTTTGTATATAGCGCAAAAAATAAAAATCGCAGAGGCGATCAAATACCATCAAAAGAAAGCTCTATTTGTGGGAAAAAAAGGACGCGAATTTTGTTTGTGAGCCACGCCGCACGACCACGCAATTGTCTGTTAAAGCGACACAGTGCCGAATTGTAAAAACACTTTTGGTCATTTGGCAGCATATTGGTCCGGTCCTTAAGTGGTTAAAAACTTCATTTTAAACGTTGTTTTAGCGTACACACGATCATTTTTTATGACACAAAAAAACGACATTCTGAAAAACGACATAAAAAATTGAAGCATGTTCGAATTTTTTTTTTTCGTTTTTCAGAAGACATAAAATGACGTTTTGCCCACACACGATCATTTTAAATGACGTTTTTTTAAAACGTCGTTTTATTTCATCACAAAAAACGACCGTGTGTACGCGGCATAAGAGCGGGAAGGAATGTTGGTTCCATGATGATTTATACAGCATCTATCTCCAGTATATAATGATAGACACTGTTTCACATTATTTTTCACTTCTATGGACTTTTTGTTTAATTTGTTTCAGTCACTCAGTTGATTTTGAGTTTTTTACATCACCACTAGAGCTACATTTATACTTATCACGTCACTCAATTTTGTCACATTGCTGTGTAGCAGCTCACTTTGTTCAGATAAGCGCAGTATATTTTTTCCTTTTTAGTGTCCTGACTTGCCTGCTCGCCCCCTCCCCCCTCAAAAGGCTTTCTCCACACCAAAGAGAAAGCCTTGCATTACTGGGCCAGATTCAGTAACAGTTACGCCGACGTATCAGTAGATACGCCGTCGTAACTCTGAATCTGCGCCGGCGTATATTTAAGCGTATTCTCAAAGTGAGATACGCTTAAATATTGTTAAGATACGACCGGCGTAAGTCTCCTACGCCGGCGTATCTTAACTGCATTTTTACGCTGGTTGTTCCTGCAGATTTACGCCTAGAATATGTAAATCAGCGACATACGCCTTTTCACGAACGTACGCCCGGCCGACGCAGTGAATTTACGCCATTTACGTAAGGCGTTTTCCGGCGTAAAGATAAACCACCAAAAAGATGGCACATTCTATGTTAAGTATGGACGTCGGGACCGCGTAAAATTTTTCAGATTTTACGTCGTTTGCGTAACTTGTCCGTGAATGGGGCTTTACGTCAATTACGTTCGCGTCGAAACCAATGCGTCTTAGCGTCATAATTTGGAGCATGCGCACTGGGATACGTCCACGGACGGCGCATGCGCAGTTAAAAAAAAAAACGTAAAAAACGTGGGGTCACAACACATTTATATAAAACACGCCCACCTTATCCACATTTGAATTACCCACGCTTACGCTGGCCCATTAAGCTACGCCGCCGTAACTTAGCTTGGTGAATACAGCATTTGCCTCGCTAATTTATGGCGGCGTAGCGTATCAGAGCTACGTTACGCCCGCGGAAATTTAAACCGCGCTACGTGAATCTGGCCCACTGTGTGGAGTTACAGACAGAAGAACAGGAAGTGAGGATTTCTCAGAAGAAATAAGGACATTTAAAAGCAAAATGGAAGGATGAGGTAAGTGAAGGAGGACTGCACTAAGGTAAAGGAAACTATTTAAGGGAAAAAAATTTATCTTTACAACCCCTTTAAGTTTAATTTAATCTAATTTAACCACTTGCCGCCGGCCAATGACAGATTGACGGCGGCAAAGTGGTTGCTAGTTCCTGACTGGATGTCATAGGACAGGGATCCTCAAACTACGGCCCTCCAGCTGTTGTGGAACTACACATCCCATGATGCATTGTAAAACTCTGACATTCACAGACATGACTAGGCATGACGGGAATTGTAGTTCTTGAACAATTGGAGGGCCATAGTTTGAAGACCTATGACATAGGACGTCGTCAGGATATTGAGCCGCTGCGCACATCGCGGCGATCGTTGTTGCGGGGTGTCAGTCTGACACCCCGCAACACCGATCTAGGTAAAGCGTCTCTCACGGAGACACTTTACCACGTGATCAGCCGTGTCCAATCACGGATGATCACGATGTAAACAGGAAGAGCCGTTGACGGCTCTTCCTCACTCGCGTCTGATAGACTCGAGTAGAGGAGAGCCGATCGGCGGCTCTCCTGACAGGGGGGTTCGCGCTGATTGTTTATCAGCGCAGCCCCCCCTCGGATCGCCACACTGGACCACCAGGGAAGCCCACACTAGACCACCAGGGAATAAAAAAAAAAGGGGGGGGGGCAAAAAAAAAATAGTAAAAAAAAAAAAAAGACAGTAAAAAAAAAGAGGGCACTGATTGGCAACATGCATCCATCAGTGCCACCCCTCAGTGTCACCCCACAGTGTCCATCAGTGCCACCCCACAGTGTCCATCAGTGCCACTCCACAGTGCCAATCAGTGCCCATATGTGCCACCCATAAGTACCCATCAGTGCCACCCATAAGTACCCATCAGTGCCATCCATATGTGCCGCCCATGAGTGCCCATATGTGCCGCCTATGAGTGCCCAGTCCTGCCTTTGAGTGCCCTTCAGTGCCACCTATGAGTGCCCATCAGTTCCGCCCATCAGTGCCCATCAGTGCCGCCTATGAGTGCCCATCAGTGCCGCCTATGAGTGCCCATCAGTGCCGCATACCAGCGCTGCCTATCAGTGCCACCTTATCGGTGCCCATCAGTACTACCTTATCGGTGCCCATCAGTGCCACCTCATCGGTGCCCATCAGTGCCGCCATATAAGTGCCCGTAACTGAAAGAGAAAACTTACTTATTTGCAAAAAAATTAACAGAAAAAAAAATAAAAAAATTTCAGTCTTTTTTTAGTTGTTGCGCAAAAAAATAATCGCAGAGGTGATCAAATACCACCAAAAGAAAGCTCCATTTGTGGGGAAAAAAGGACGCCAAATTTTGTTTGGGTACAGTGTAGCATGACCGCGCAATTGTCATTCAAAGTGCGACAGTGCTGAAAGCTGAAAATTGGCTTGGGCAGGAAGGTGCGCTAGTGCCTGGTATGGAAGTGGTTAAAAGTCCATTGGAAGGGATTTTATGGCTATTAGATTGATTGATTGATTCTCACATCAATCAGGGAATAAAATCAAAGCATGTATCGCCACCATTACAGCGACAGAGACAATCTCCGCATGGCGGGGGGAAGGTGGGTTCTACAGCGAGTTGTGGGTTGCTGAAGTGCATATATACAGAAAAACATCCATGTAGGTGTCTATTCCGTATCCCTTTCATCTATCCAAACCCGAGGGGGTGCTTATAATGTTCGCTTTAGCAGTTTAGCAGCAACGGCCTGGCAAGTCTGAAGCTTACAATAAAATGAGCGCATTTGGAGAAAGCCTGCTGTTACCGCTGTCCTAATTAACTGCACATGTTGTTCTCCCAGAAGGCTTTTCTGCTGGAGCGCACTGCTGTTCTTTTCAGAAACAAGAAAAGAAAGTTTTTAGTCTTATTTTAACAACCTACTCCAATCCATGTCTACCCTTCCTTAAAGGGGAACCGCACACAAATTACCAAATTTCTATTAAGTGTATGATAGACATTTAGATTATATTCATAATTAAGTATCTGTACACTGTATTACCACTTTAACCACTTCAGCCCCGGAAGATTTGGCTGCCCAACGACCAGGCCATTTTTTCTGCGCGTCGCTATAACTGACAATTGTGCGGTCGTGCGACGATGTACCCAAACAAAATGTATGTCTTTTTTTCCCCACAAATAGAACTAAATACAAAAACTAAACAAAGGCCCAGATTCATAGAGCAATTACGCCTGTCTAACTGGTGTTAGACAGGAGTAATTTCAAATTTCGCGCGCCGTATCACTAGTTTGAATCGTTTTGATGTGTCGGGATATGCAAATGAGTTTTTACGGCGATCCACGAAGATACGAGCGGTCTTCGCAATCGCTTACGTCTATTTTTTTTTACGTACTGTTAGACCAGCTTTTTGCTGGTCTAACGGTACGTAGCCCATGTTAAGTATGGCCGTCGTTCCCGCGTCGAATTTAATTTTTTTTTTTTTTTTTTTTACGTAAGTCGTTCGGGAATAGAAATGTCTGTAAACGACGCTACTCAAACAACGAATGACGTAACGACGTGATTTCGCGCAATGCACGGCGGGAAATTTGCGAACGGAGCATGCGCAGTTCGATCGCCGCGGTAACGCGCCTATTTTAAATGCTTCACGCCCCCTACTCGCGTAGATGGATTGCGACGGGAGAAATACACTACGCCGCCGTCGTTTACTGGACAAAATCTACCTGGATTCAACGTAGAGCCAGGTAAAAAACGGCGGCGTAGTGTATTTCTGATACGCTACGATAATCTTATTCTCTCTGAATCTGGGCCAAAGTCTCTAGGACATACCGCCTACGTCCTGTTCCTCTGCCCTTACAACTGCTTTCCCTACCACTATTACCAGCAATTACCGGCTGTCAAAATGACAGTCGGGAATTGTTATGTATTGCAGAGAAGAAGCAGCTGTCAAAATTCTGCATTTGTTAACTTGTCAATGGCTCTAGGACCAATTTGCTAAATTATTTTTATTTATTTTTTTTGCTTATATTGCTGTTTTTTCAATACACTGACTTAAAGTGATACTAATGTCTAATTTCTTTAACCACTTGGTTACTGGGCACATATACCCCCCTCCTGCCCGGCTGAAATTTCAGTTTCCGACACTGCATCGCTTTAACTGACAATTGCGCGGTTGTGCGACGTGGCTCCCAAACAAAATTGACGTCCTTTTTTCCCTACAAGTGGAGCTTTCTTTTGGTGGTATTTGATCACCTCTGCGGTTTTTATTTTTTGCGCTATAAACAAAAAAGAGCGAACATTTTGAAAAAAAATACAATATTTTTTACTTGTTGCTATAATAAATAGCCCAATTTAAAAAAAAAAAAAAAAAATTCTCAGTTTAGGCCGATACGTATTCTACATATTTTTAGTAAAAAAAAAAAATCGAAATAAGCGACTGGTTTGCGCAAAAGTTATAGCGCCTAAAAATAGGGGACAGAATTTTTTTTTTTACTAATAATGGCGGCGATCTGCGATTTTTATTGGGACTGCGACATTATGGCGGACACATTTTTGGCGCTATTCACATTTATACTGTGATCAGTGCTATAAATATGCACTAAGTACTGTATAAATGTGACTGGCATTGAAGGGGTTAACACTAGGGGGTGAGGAAGGGGTTAAATATGTTCCCTGCATAGTGTTCTAACTGTAGGTGGAGGGGGGTGACTGGGGGAGGTGACCGATCTGTGTCCCTATGTACAAGGGACACAGATCGGTCTCCTCTCCAGAGACAGGACGCTGTCTCTGTGTAGAACGGCAATGAGAGATGATCTCACATGTTTACATTTGAGATCATCTCTCATTGGCCGCGTAGATCGCATAGCAAATGGCCACTCTGATTGGCCGTTCACCGCGATCTGTGATTGGCCGTTCACCGGGATCTGTGATTGGCTGTGTCCAAGGGACATGGCCAACACAGAATTTCCCCGCTGCGTGCTCTGGAGCGCGCGCGGGGAACGCCCAAAGGCGTCAAAAGACGGTGGCTTGGAAATTCAGGTCCACGCTGTAGCCGTCATTCGGCTGTAGCGCGGGCCTCAAGTGGTTACATTTAACCACTTCAGCCCCAGAAGAATTTACCCACTTCCTGTACCCAAATGAAATGCCTTTTTTTTGGGACCAAATTGATCGTGTGTACGGCCCATCAGACCGTTGTCCATCGGACCAAAGTTTTAAAACCTGCTTTAAAATCTGTCCGACGGACACCTGACCGTCGGACCAAAACGATGGTTAGTACGCAAAAGCATCGGACCAAAAAAAATCAGACCATCAGATCACTTCAGTGGTGGTCCGATGAAAACGGTCCATCGGACCAGTCTCATCGGTTTGGTCCGATCGTGTGTACGTGGCCATAGAGCTTACTTTTGGTGGTATTTGATCACTTCAGCATTTTATGTTGTTTTGTGCTATAAACCCAAAAAGTGAACATTTTGGAAAAAAACTCAATATTTTGTACTTTTTGCTATAATAAATATCGATTTTTTTTTACCTCACTTTAGGCCGATATGTATTCTTCTACATATATACATATAAAAAATCGCAATAAGCGTATATTGATTGGTTTGTGCAAAGGTTATATCGTCTACAAAATAGGGGATAGATTTATGGCATTTTTATTATTATTTTTTTTACTGGCAGTAATCAGCGATTTTTAACGGGACTGCGATATTGCAGCGGACAGATCAGACGCCTTTGACACATTTTTGGGACCATTGACAATTATACAGTAATCGGTGCTATAAAAATGCACTCATTACTGTATAAATGACACTGGCAAGGAAGGGGTTAACACTAGGCGGCGATCAAGGGGTTAACTGTGTTCCATAGTGCGTGTTCTAACAGTGGGGGGGGGGACGGGGGACTGACTAGATTAGGAGAGAGATCGTGTTCATACTTAGTATGAACACATGATCTCTCTCCTCTTTCCTGAGAGAGCCGGGATCTGTGTGTTTACACAGATCCCGACTCTCGCTCTGTCAAAAAGATTGCACCCGTCGGTCATAATGCCCGCTGGGCACTCACATTGGCTCCGGCTTTGTGCCGCGGGTGTTCGTGCGTGCATCCGGCGGCGCACCCCCTAATGGTAAAAAGGCGAACCGACATACAGTTATGTCGGTTTGCCCAAGGGAGCTAACCTGCTGGGGGAACATTGTTGCGGCTACAATAGCCTCTACCTGGTTGAGGTTCTGTAAAATAGTCAGAGACCTACAGTGTCTGCACATATACAAGATCTTATTTCAAGATGTCAGCACAAAGTGACATAGGAGAACTTTGGCTGCAAGGAAGACAGTAGTACTGCATTCTGTGATCTAGCAAATATGTTTTTTTTTCATATTAAGGTTTTAAAATTCAATTTTAGCTAGGTAGGTTGAAGTTCCACTTTATAATATTAAAAGGACATGTTCACACCAGTGAGCTTGTTTTAAAGTGCCCATAATGCATGCATGCTGATGTGCATTGACAGGGCTAAATTAGGGGAAACCGATGGCCTAACCTCAGCCCAACAATGGGCCCATCCATTGCTTCATTGTGATAAACTGACCTTGGAGTGGAGAAAGTACTACTATGTGGAGGTTGGTTCAACTTCAATTTTGTCAGAGTCGGATGCAGTACAAGTGACTTCTGATCCCGAATATGGATTTAGGTTAAGCAGATCATGTTGTGTAACCAACAGTTAAAGTGAAAACATCGGTCAGCTTTCCAGTTTTGACCACTAGATTCAAAGCCTTTGGTCAGGTCTTTTTTCTCAGTTTTCTCATTTCTGCACCACGTGCGGTCTGCAAAATACAGAAACAAACAAAAAATAATGTATGGATCACAGACTCTAGGTGAACAACACAAGTAGAGATGAGTGTGGCAGTGGAAGAGTTAAAAAATAAATGCAATTTCATATTAAGCGCATTTTATCCCTTTTGCCCCCTTTGCCCTAAGATAACCAATCCCACCTGTAAGGGTAGCAGGGTGATTCTTTGTCATATCCTCTATGGTTCCCTCCTCATTGGGCACAAAGCAGGGGCCTACCCTGGGGTGGTTTCTTCTGGGCTTTATAAGGCACTTGATTACAGGGTCACTTTACACACCCGCATGTCTTCACCAGTGCCTTGGGACATGGGGTAATACTCAATCTTAAGGTGGACCTCTACTCTTAGGCCACGTACACACGATCAGACCGGTCCGATGAAACTTGTCTGAAGACCAGTTTCATCGGACAAATTCGATGGTGTGTACGGCCCAAAGTTTTAAAACCTACTTTAAACTTTAAAATATGTCTGACTGACACCTATCCGTCTGACAGATTTGATGGTTAGTACACAAAGGCATCGGACCAAAAACCCGCGCATGCTCAGAATCAAGTCGACGCATGCTTGGAAGCATTGAACTTCGTTTTTTCAGCACGTCGTTGTGTTCTACGTCACCGTGTTCTGGTCTGATCGGATTTTTGGTCCGATGGTGTGTACGCACATCAGACCACTTCAGCGTGGTCAGATGAAAACGGTCCGTCGGACAAGTTTCATCGGACCGGTCTGATCGTGTGTACGTGGCCTTACAGATGAACGTACACTGATACTGCAACTGTTTCACCAATTAATTCTTTGTTCCCTGTGACAATGTACACCTTCACTTACTTGGCTCCTCTCTCTCAGCAATGACTCAGCAGCTCAGCATACCTGGATCCCCCCTCTCAGCAGTGAGGCAACAGCACAGCTCACCCTGCTCCTCCCCTCTCAGCAATGACTCAGCAGCACAGCTCACCCTGCTCCTCCCCTCTCAGCACTGACTCAGCAGCACAGCTCACCCTGCTCCTCCCCTCTCAGCACTGACTCAGCAGCACAGCTCACCCTGCTCCTCCCCTCTCAGCAATGACTCAGCAGTGCAGCTTACCCTGCTCCTCCCTCTCAGCAATGACTCAGCAGCACAGCTCACCCTGCTCCTCCCCTCTCAGCACTGACTCAGCAGCACAGCTCACCCTGCTCCTCCCCTCTCAGCAATGACTCAGCAGTGCAGCTTACCCTGCTCCTCCCTCTCAGCAATGACTCAGCAGCGCAGCTCACCCTGCTCCTACCCTCTCAGCAGCAGCTCAGTAGCTCATCTCTTGGCATCATCCAACCGGGAAGACTAACATTTAGTGGCATAAAAATAACCATTGCAGGTGTTTCGTCAGATATGGTGACCCATCAGAAAGTGTTACACCCCGCAATACTCCATAGTAAGGATACACAGAGAAGGGGGCAAGCGGACATCTTGTTACACCCACCAGTAAACTGAGTTTATATAGTCAAATACAGCATTTACAACTCTGTTTTACTGTTTAGATGTTGAATTTTAAAACCAGCGGCAAACCTTCTGATCTTACAGCATGGCTTGACAAATTTGGAATCTAGGAGCCAGCTAAAAAAGCTAGGAGCCAGGAACACGCTTCGTCCCACCGAGCTCACGCTCAGAAGCAAAAGCATACATGAGTAGCGCCCGCATATGAAATTGGTGTTCAAACCACACATGTGAGGTATTGCCACGATTGGTAGAGCGAGAGCAATAATTATAGCCCTAGACCTCCTCTGTAACTCAAAACATGCAACCTGTATAATTTTTTAAACGTCGCCAATGGAGATTTTAAAGGGTAAAAGTTTGTCGCCATTCCACGAGCGGACGCAGTTTTGAAGTGTGACATGATGGGTATCAATTTATTCAGCGTAACATTATCTTTCACAGTATAAAAAAAATTAGGCTAACTTTACTGTTGTCTTTTTTTTTTTATTAAAAAAAGTGTATTTTTTTCCCAAAATACAGTGTGACAGAAAGTATTGCAATGACCGCCATTTTATTCTCTAGGGTGTTAGAATAAAAAATATATATAATGTTTGGGGGTTCTAATTAGAGGGAAGGAGATGGCAGTGAAAACAGACAAGGGAAGCTCCATTAGCATTGCTGGTTGTCTTGTCATACGGCCACCACAAGATGGCGCCAGATCACCAAAGGAAGCATAGGCCTGCAGAAGGCCGCAAAGCCGCGGCCTCAATTACCGTCTGGCGTGGCCCGAATCGATCGTGCGGTGGGGGGGGCGCACAGAGACACAGGATACCCCAGCTGTGCACCCTAGGAGCCAGGTCACTAATTCTAGTCACAATTGCGACCTGGCGCAGGTTTGTCAATTGGACAGAAGTTTGTTGCTTTTAAAATTCAACATGTAAACATTCACATGCAGTTGTAAGTACAGTATTTCACTATATAACCTCAGTTTACTGTTAAAAACCCCCTTCTCAGTGTATCCTTACTATGGAGGATTGCGGGGTGTAGCAAAATGGCGGTGACGAAACGTCACTTTCGTTACACTTTCTGACGGGTCGCCTAATCTGATGAAACGCCAGGTGATCATTCCAGAGGGGAGTATTGCAGCCAGAGATGCTTTTTTTCAGGACCTACTGAGGGCCATTAAAAATAAGTTGCCCAGAGATAGGCTTTAATGTTAACTGTAAAATACATCAAAAACAATACAAAGCAATATAAATAATCTATCAAAAAAGATTTAGTGTAGCTACTGTATGTACAGGAGTGAAAAAGTTTTTCCAGCCATAAGGCATTCTGGCTCTCAGAGCTTTTTCACCAATAACTTGGTTTGAGAGCGTTAAATGTTTTAAAAATAAATTGCCTTGATATACAAGCGATGTCTTGATATAAAAGCAGCGTCATGTCACAACTGAGTATAAAAAAGCAGAGAGGAGCCTCTAAGTGTAGCAATATGGTTACATTTAACTGATTGCCGACCAGCCACCACAGTTATACGGCGGCAGGTCGGCTCTGCTGGGCGAGATCACGTAGATCTACGCGCTCGCCCCTGATGCCGACGCGCATGCCTGGCGGGACGCGTTCACCGTCGGGCACCCGCGATCGCTCGTTACAGAGCGAGAACCGGGAGCTGCATCTGTAAACACACAGCTCCCGGTCCTGTTAGGGGGAGAAATGACCTATCGTCTGTCATTTCCCCAGGTCAGTCCACCCCCCCCCTTCAGTTAGAACACACCCAGGTAACATAATTAACCCCTTCCTCGGCCCCTAGTGTTAACCCCTTCCCTGCCAGTGGCATTTTTATAGTAATCCAATGCATTTTTATAGCACTGATTGCTATAAAATGCCAATGGTCACGAAAAATGTGTCAAAAGTGTCCGAAGTGTCCGCCATAATGTCGCAGTACCGATAAAAATTGCTGATCGCCGCCATTACTAGTTAAAAAACAATATTAATAAAAATGCCATAAAACTTTTGTGCAAACCAATCAATAAACGCCTGTTGCGTTTTTTTTTTTTACGGAAAATATGTAGAAGAATACGTATCGGCTTAAATTGAGGGGAATTTTTTTTTTTTTAATATATTTTGGGGGATATTTATTATAGCAAAAAGTAAAAAATATTCATTTTTTTCCCCCAAATTGAATGAATGAATGAATGAAAAACTTATACAGCGCGGCACATGCGAACCAAATCGCCTCTGGGCGCTAGTTGTATCAGTCTCTCTTGACATCAAAAGAGCAGAGTTTAATCTGTCTTCTGAAGGTCAGGTGGTTTTCCTCCAACCGAATGCTGGTAGGTAAAGCGTTCCAAAGTCTGGGACCTTGGACAGCAAACCTTCTTTCTCCTTTGGACTTGAATCTGGCTTTGGGTACTTTGACCAAATTTTGGTCACTGGATCGCAGAGCGCGATTGGGATTGTGGGGTTCTATTTTATCGCAAAGATATTGCGGGGCTGTTTCGTGGATGCATTTATGGGTCAGACAGAGCCCTTTAAAAGCAATTCTGTCTTTTACTGGCAACCAGTGAAGGGATCTCAGGGACGGTGAGATTGATTCCCAGGGTTTTTTCCCAGTCACCAGTCTGGCGGCCGTATTTTGTACGACTTGCAGACGGGCGATTTGGTACTTTGGGAGTCCGAGGTAGAGAGCATTTGCATAGTCCAGCCTGGAGTTCACAATTGTTCCCACCACGACTGGCACATCTTCTTTGGGAATAAATGGAATCAGTCTGCGGAGTAGCCGCAGCAGATGGTGAGATCCGCTGACTACTGACCCTATTTGTGCATCCATTGTCATGTGGGTGTCAAAAATGATCCCCAGACTTTTGACTTTGGCGCTAGGGGAGATGATCTGGCCCAGAATGGGTGGAGGTGTCCAGGTTGTTGTTAGTTGACTCTTGCGACTGGCCTGAAACAGAAGAAGTTCTGTTTTAGAATTGTTGAGTTTGAGATAACTCCTAGTCATCCACTTTTCTATTGAAGAGAGACAATTCTCTAAGCTGAGATGATGATCCTTTCTATTGCAGATGCGAAAATACAGTTGCGTATCGTCTGCATATGAGTGATAAAGTAGTTGTTGACTACTGATGACTTCAAAGAGAGGTTGAAGATAGATGTTGAAGAGCACCGGTGACAGAGGTGAGCCTTGGGGGACTCCACATGACACAGTGCGTTTTCCAGAAATGAACGGTCCCAATTTCACCGTTTGAGATCGGTTTCCCAAAAAGGAGGAAAACCATGGTAAATCACTCTCTGTGACTCCGGCTACCTCAGTCAGCCGAGTCAGTAGCAGTTTGTGATCTACGGTGTCAAAGGCTGCGCTTAGGTCCAGCAGAACCAGGAGACAAGATTCTCCTTCGTCTGCGGCCTCCAGAACGTCGTCCCATATTTTGAGCAGTGCTGTTTCCGTCCCGTGTCCGGGACGGAATCCCGATTGCAGTGGATCGAGTAAGTTGTGGGTATCTAGATGCTGTTGCAGCTGTTGTACCACCACTTTCTCCATTACCTTAGAGAAAACGTTTAGCATTGTTATGGGACGGCGGTGATTTGGGTCCTTGGGGTCCAGGGTAGGTTTCTTCAAGATGGGCTGGATTGTGCCCTCTTTCAGCAGGGAGGGCACTATGCCTTCCTTAAATGACTGGTTTATAAGCTGCGTAATGGGAGGCGCCAGGATATCGGCACATTCCTTTAGCAGCTTAGTGGGGATGATATTATTAGGCGAAGTGCTATTGCGCAATGCGCCGATGATATTTTCTGTGTCATCGATGGAAATGGGTTCCAGAGTGAACTTTGCTGGTTGTAGTGCATTCCTCTGGGTGCTGTGTGGTAGCTCCGGGGGAATTGTTTTGCGGAATGCTTTCCCGGATTCCCTCAATTTTATTGATGAAGAAATCCGACAATTCATTGCAAAATTCTTGGGTGTCTGTGTTGGGGGCTTCAAGACAGTGTGGATTCATGGTCTGCGAGACCAGCTTGAAGAGATCCCGGGGGCGGTTTAAGGCGCTGTTAATAGCCATGGAAAAATAGTTTTTCTTGGCTTTGAAGATTTCTATGCGGTATCTTCTAGTTGCTACTTTGTAGAAGGCGAGGTTCGTCTCGGAAGCGTTTCTTTTCCAGGCGGCTTCAGCCCTTCTACGCTCTTGCTTCAGTAGCGATAGCTGGTTGTTGAACCAGCCTGCCTTGTTTTTCCGGGTAAGGACTTTGCGTTCTGGCGCTACTAAGTCGGCTGACTGTAGTAGGGCTGCATTTATGGCATCCAGAATGTCTGCGGCCGTTTGTCTTGGTTGCATTGTTTTAATTTTATTTTCCAAGGTAGATTTGAAGAGTTCCGAATGGAGCTTCTTCTGAGATCTAGACCAGTGTGTTGTCACTGGCTTGGGTGTTTTTATCAATAGGGCCGTATTGGAAATGATGAATTTAATTGCATGGTGATCTGTCCATGGCAATGGTTCATTTTCCAAAATACTTACTTTCAGATTTTGTCCGAAGATAAGATCGAGTGTGTGACCTGAAGCATGTGTGGGCTCATGTACTAGTTGCTGAAGGCCTAATCCTTCCAGATGGTCGAGGAGTTGGCCCAGAGATTGAAATCTCCGAGCAGCAAAAGGTGTTTGCTGGTTATGGCGTAAGTGGAGATGAACTCTGACCATGGGGGTAAAAACTGCGATTTAGGCCCAGGTGGCCTATAGCAGAGCAGAATACGGACGGTCTCCTGGGGGTTTGTTTGCAGTTGCAGAGTAAGGGTTTCCATAAATGGAAGCGAGTGCTGAAGTGCTGGTTTAGAGATCACAAGATGCGTCTTATGAATCACCGCCAGTCCTCCACCTCTTTGCCCTATTCTGTTTTCAGTGATAATCCGGTAGTGTTCTGGCACCAGTTCTCCAAGAATGGTGTTGCAGTCGGCTGTGAGCCAGCTCTCTGTAATAAAGAGACAGTCTAAGTTGTTCTGTAGAATGAAATCATGGATTTCTAATCGGTGTCTTACTGCCGATCTTGTATTGATCAAAGCACATGATATGTGCTTTGCTTGGGGTGGGTCGCTAAATTTTTTAACTGATGATTTAAGAGTTGCTCAAATCTCAGGGCCTTTTTGGTGACGGCTGGTAGCTTTGTGGCAAATTGCCTCAGGCCCCAGATAATTTCTGCCGAATATTGCCGGACGGCCATATTCCGCCGGGGGGGGGGGGGGGGGTGGTCCGGTGGCGGTGGGGAGTAGATTCCTTGAATCCTTTCTCCTGGATTTTTATTTGATCCAGAGGAAGGCAAAAAAACCCTGGTTCAGCTAAGCCAATCTGCTGGGCAGGGAAAAAAATTCCTTCCTGATCCCTCAGAGGCGATCGGTTGAGACCCTGGATCAAATCTGATGATATGGTGAGGGGATGGTGTGAAGGGAGTAGTTCCTGCTGGGGGGGTGTACCAAGCTGGGCCACCAACTTGCTGCAATAACCCCAAAGAGGGGGTAGTTGGCTGCTGGGGAGGTGGATGGGGACACCTGTGGGTAGGGGGGGTGTGTTGGGCGAAAGCACCAGGGCGATATAGATTGCTGTAGCCGTGCGCCGTTAGGCCGCAGTTGAAGCCGCGGACTTTCCTAAGCCGTGGCTCCCGCGGACCTAGCGTGGCTGGCGCGGACCGGCGAGAACAGCCAGGGCACAGCGGCAGGGATATGGGGACGGGTTGGGGGTACCTCGATTGGGTCTGGGGCGAGAGCACCGGGGCGATGCAGAATGCTGAGGCCGTGCGCCGCTAGGCCGCAGTTGAAGCCGCGGACTTTCCTAAGCCGCGGCTCCCGCGGACCTAGCGTGGCTGGCGCGGACCGGCGTAAACTGCAAGGGAAACAGCGGGGGGATGTGGGTACCGGCTGGGGGGACCTCGATTGCGGTCTGGGTGAGGGGAGCTTAATTCCCAGGGCTGGTTTGGGGCGGCTATCCTGAAAAGGACGGCCGTCCTTGATCCTGGGGGGGACAGGCTGGATTACCTGTGTGATGGCTCAGATGCTCCAAAGCGGGGGGGGAAGGAGTGCTGGAGGCGGCTGGAGGTGGAGGTCCAGCCGCCTCCAGCACGCTCCTACTCCTAGGAGACGTGTGCCGTGGGAGCTCCTGTAGCTAATCCGGCTGTCTCAACTCTATTTTTGTTTATAGCACAAAAAATAAAAATCGCAGAGGTGATCAAATACCACCAAATGAAAGCTCTATTTGTGGGAAAAAAGGACACCAATTTTGTTTGGGAGCCATGTCGCACGACCGCGCAATTGTCAGTTAAAGCGACGCAGTGGCGAATCGCAAAAAGTGGCCCGGTCATTGACCAGCAATATGGTCGGGGGCTGAAGTGGTTAATGAAGGTACAACATTTAGCAACTTATAGCTACACTAAAGCCACGTTCACACGATCAGACATGTCCGAGGAAACATGTCCGATGGACCGTTTTCATCGGACAAGGCTGAAGTGGTCTGTTGGTCTGATGTGCGTACACACCATCGGACCAAAATCCCCTCGGACCAGAACGCGGTGACGTAGAACACAACGACGTGATGAAAAAACGAAGTACAATGCTTCCAAGCATGCGTCGACTTGATTCTGAGCATGCGCGGGATTTTTGTCCGCTGATTTTGTGTACTAACCATCGAACCTGTCCGACGGACAGGTTTCCAGCGGACAGGTTTCTAAGCATGTTTAGAAACGTTTGTCCGCTGGAAAACGGTCCGCTAGGCCGTACACACGATCGAACATGTCCGCTGAAACTGGTCCGCGGACCAGTTTCAGCGGACATGTTCGATCGTGTGTACGCGACCTTAGAGGTGCCTCTCTTCTATTTTGTACTCTGTAAAAAAATGCTTTGATATACAAGTGCTTTGGATTCCAAGCATGTTTCTGGAACAAATTATGCTCTCAAAAGAAGGATTTACTGTATTTCATTTTTAAAGGTCTGGTGGAATCTTAAATAGATAATTGGCAATGAGAAAAAGACTCATTCTTCTTTTGATTTGAAAATGTAACTGCTTCTTTTTTTTCCCTAGTTGCTTTACAAAATACATAATTAGCAATTGTGAATCATCCATAGTAACTAAATCCACAACAGTTAAAGAGGATGGAAAAAAGTTTTTGTGTGGAAAAATGAAGATCCAACTCATTATATGAACCAGGTCCTCGCCTTTTCTGGGTCTTTCTGCTCCTAAATTGCCTTCTCATGGTGTTTCTGTGCTCCGCTAAAATCTTGGCGTAAATAAAGGTTTCACATTGGTTCACATAAAATGTAGTATCTCTTTATATTATTTGTTCACAGATGAAGAAATAAGCCTACTGAAGGAGAGCTTACAGCAGGCTGACAAAACTGTTACTAATTAGTGCCGGTGTCTTGCCAAGCTGATTTCTCCATCGATATGGTTCCTGCCTCGACTGCGCAGGCGCAGTAGGAGGCCATGGAAATCTCCGAGCGGGAACAGCTGTTCATCAGCTGTAGATGAGCTTGCTCCCGCTGCCTGAAGCCTGCTTATACTCTATAGCAGGGGTCGTCAACCCCCGGGCCACGGCCCACTACCGGTCCGTAGCGTCTTTGCAGCAGGGCCGTTGCAGGCAGCATGACATTTTAAGGCGCATGGGCAGATGAGAGAAGGGGGCAGGCGAGCAGAGATGACCTCACCTAGCATCACTGCTATTCCAACCTCACAGCATGTGGAATGTCGGAGGTGTGGCAGGGAGCTCAAGAATGACCTCAAGAATGACCACTGAACCAGTGCCACCAATGCAGTAACAATCCACATCTGGTGGCACTGGCAGGGGGTGTGGCAAGTGGCATTCCTCATCTGGTGGCACTGGCAGGTGATGTGGCAAGTGGCATTCCTCATCTGGTGGCAGGCAACGTGGCAAGTGGCATTCCTCATCTGGTGGCAGGCAACGTGGCAAGTGGCATTCCTCATCTGGTGGCAGGCAACGTGGCAAGCGGCATTCCTCATCTGGTGGCAGGCAGCGTGGCAAGTGGCATTCCTCATCTGGTGGCAGGCGACGTGGCAAGTGACAGAACACCTGCTATTGCTATGTGCGTACATCCACCCTGACCCCCCCACACCCCCTCACCGGGCTTTGGCACAATTTTCTTCAACACAGCCAGTCCCTGGTGCCTAAAAGGTTGGGGACTACTGCTCTATAGTACACGCTGGTTCCTGGTTCCTACCATCGATATGGTTCCTTCCAGAGTGCGCAGGCGCAATCCGAGCCGACGGAAACCTCTGAGTGGGAACAGCTGTTCATCAGCTGTAAATGTGCTCGCTCCCGATGCCTGATTATACACGCCGCTCTACACAGCAAGGGGCGGATGTGATATTGAGCAGTGCTTTTTTGATTGGTTATCCACTCCGCTCGGAAAGTGGGAAAAACAACTGCGCTAATTATCAAAGAAAAACAAAAAACAATGTAGCAGCCAGCAGACAGACAAACAAAGTCAAAGTGAACGTGGAGAAAGAAAGTGCAGCGCTATACTAATTAGTTTTGTGAAAATGCTGCCAAATTCACATGACATAACAATGTGAAATCAAACAAAAATTGTATGTAAAAGCATAGTAAAAGACAATTGTACTCAACATGTGTGGAATACTGATATAGTCCATACATATGTTGGCAAACTGATGAGTGAAAAAACCAACCAAACAAAATAAACAAAAATGAATAGTTCATAGGTGTGTCCCAAATGGATGAATGAAATCTTCACATATGATGCCAGTTCAAGGAAATTAAGACAACAATGATGGCTTGTCTGTAGCAACCTTCAGACTATCAAAATCAATGGAAATGGATACTCTTACCAGCTGTGGTGGACTCACATGTTAGTACTAACAGCAAGTCAGATCAGGCATGGTGGTCACAGCGGACCCTGGGCTCTGTGCGTGAAAGGTTTTGCAGCGATGGTCACTCCAGCTGAGATGATGGATTCAATCTTGATCGGATACCTCACTTCAGGGACAGGAACCCGGAAAACAAAAGGCCAATGGAGGGATGGCCAGGCTCATGTATCAACACAACATGTGTGGCATGGGAAAAAGAAAAAAGAAATGCTCCCAATGGTGCAGATCAAAAAACCAATGAAGGCTTTATTTAAAATAAATGAATAAAATCACGTGAAAAATATATCTAAAAGCAGTATGGGGTACTATGGATGTTACCCGACTAGTTTCGGCTCAAAGCCATCAACAGGGGCATCTGTCTGTACCCCCACACTGCTGAGTTTAAATAAGACAAGTAATCCGGAACTCCACCCCTGAAAGGGAGGAGACAGGAAGTGGACAATCTTGACAGGATATAGTACATCAAAACAAATGCTCTAATATACAAATATAAAGCAGGATCTGTCATACCAATGTTTGACATGATTGAGCAATCAAAAAGGTAAACGTATAAAGCATATACAGTATATAATATAATGACATATAAATAGTAATAAGCATCTAATTCAAACTTTACCGAAACATATATCCCAATGGACAGCAAAGCAGCATACAATAAAACATAAAAAAAAAAAACATGCATGCCCTATGAGTAGTGACCAGTAAGGGGCCGTGATCAACTGCCATAAGCAACACTGATCCACTCTAATGGACCACAGCACTACCCCATACAAAAAGGTCCGCCCAAAACCTAAGTTAATGCAGTGCATGACAATAAAGAAACAGGAACCACATAGAAATCCGTCTGTTGGGGACACACAGAATAACCAATGAGAGCAAGGAAAGACTGAGGGGCGGGTCCGGTGATGTAGGAAGGAACAACATCCAACCCGCGTTGCTCGTAGCTAACCGCACCCCCATGCCTGCCCAATGTCATATGGAGAGCTAGACAATGGACAGCACAAAGATCTGTAGCCAATCCAAAGTAGGTGGGCGCGGCGCCGATAACGTCATCGACACCGCCGCCCACAACCAATCCAAGGGGAACCGCATTCGTGACTGACAGGCTTCAGCAGCCAGACATGCAATCCAATGGGCGGGCGAGACGTCAAAAAACGTCATCTAAACTTCCGCCCACTGATTTGAATGGATAAGCTCGGTGACGGCTGTACGTCCCCATTGCATCCGCCCATCGGGAGGCACAGGCGCATCGCCGATCGGGAAGCGGGTAAAACTACCCACACTACCCGAACGTACATAGATGCGTCATTACGTCACCCTCATGGACTGAAGAAAGGGGGGGGGGGGGGGAGGGGTGGAAGTCCGTGTCTCCAGAGAAGGAACGCTCCACCCTGGGCTGTGAATTCCAACCCCAGGGGACACCCTCCCATAAAGGCCATAAGCAAGCTAACAATGACACCAGGATGTATTTATGGAAGAACAGTAATGTTAATGTATAAAACAACATAACAACGAGTTGTGCAAAAGCAAAACTTTAGTAACCTAGAAAAATAAGGACAACCAGTGTAAGGCCGCGTACACACGAGGGGATATGTCCGCTGAAAACGGTCCGATGGACCGTTTCAGCAGACATCTCCGCTCGTGTGTATGGGCTAGCAGACAGATTTCTCCACCCGACAGATTTCAAAGCAAGCTTTGAAATCTATCCGGTGGGGATCTGTCCGCCCGACATGTCTGCTGGTTAGTACACTTACCAGCAGACATGTCGTCCCCCACCGCCGCCGCGCCGCTGCCGAACGGATTCGGCGCATGCGCTGAAGTGTTTTACTTCCTGGTGCGGTGACGTGGCGGTGACGCGGCGGCGTCAACGTCACCGCCGCGTCACCGCCACGTCACCGCGCCGTCCGGCGGCGGGGAATTTGATCCGATGGTGTGTACACGCCATCGGATCAAACTCCCGATCGGACATATCCGATGGAAATGGTCCGCGGACCGTTTTCATCGGATATGTCCGATCGTGTGTATGGGGCCTAACACCTAGATGGGACATGAACGTCGCAACTGCCCAATAGATGGACGCATATCCACAAAAAGGGGGAAAAAAAGAAAAAACACTGGAATGGGTAAATAATTATATAATTCTTCCTTCTCTCCAAAGTTTGGACACATGAGCACAGGAGCTCACGCCCGGTTAATGAAGCAATTGACATCCCAATCCACATTCATACCGTGGGGCGTGTAGCTCCTGAGCTCATGTATCCAAAAAGTCTCCAAACGGGAGACACCCCTAGTACAAGAGTCACCCCTCCAGTGGGGGACAAACTTATCAATGACTTGAAAGGAAGTACCCCTGGGGTCACTGGCGCGGTGTTCCAAATAATGTCTGGAGACAGTGTGTTTAGGGCATCCCTTTTTGATCTTACCCAAATGTTCGTTAACTCGAATGGCAAAGTTCCGAATGGTTCGGCCCACATATTGCATTTTACAGGGACATGTGATGAGGTACACTATGTAACTAGTAAAACATGTGGTGAACTGTTTCATCTTATAACTGCGGTTAGTCACAGTAGAAATGAATGTGTCTGTTCTTCGTCTGCCTAAAACATTGACAATGCATGTGTTACACTTCCAACACGGATGATATCCTTTCGTTTCTGGAAAGAATGTGGCCTTTATAGGGGGGTCTATGACATTGGGTGCAATATCACTCTGTATAGGTTTGGCTCCCCTAAAAATTAGACCTACTTTCTCAGGTAGGCAAGGTCCCAAAATTTTGTCGCTACGGAGCACCTTCCAGTGCCTATTAAGTATTTTCTTAATGTCGTTATGCTGTACAGAAAAGTCGGTGAAAAAAGACCATTTGAACCTATCATCGTAGTTTTTCTTAGGTTTATCAACCAATAGAGAAGACCTTTCTATATTGGATACAGTGTTGATGGCATCATCCAATTCATGAACTCTGTATCCTTTGTCTAAAAATCTATCCCTTAAGGTCTGACACTGGGACTCGAAGTCCTCCCTTCTGGTACAATTCCTCTTCATCCGAAGGAACTGGCCCTGAGGGACAGATCGCAGCCATTGGTGGTGATGGCAACTATCGACCGGAATGTAACCATTCCGGTCGGTAGGCTTGAAAAAGGTCTTAAATTCAAAATGACCACCAATGGCTGAGATCTCAAGATCCAAAAAATGGATGGAGGTTGAACTGACTTTGTATGACAACACAATCCCACAATTGTTGTCATTAAGGAAAGACATGAAAGAGTCAAGAGACTCTCTCGTGCCTTTCCAAAGGAGGAGGATGTCGTCGATATAACGTGCCCACAGGACCAATTCGGGTCTCTGTGGGGCATCGACGACATCCTCCTCCCACTGGGCCATAAACAAGTTGGCGAGGCTAGGGGCATATTTAGCCCCCATAGCCACACCTTTGACTTGGGAAAAGAACTGGCCCTGAAACCAGAAGTAATTATGCTTTGTGGCAAAGTCTAATAACTCCATGATGAAGTTCCTCTGGATAACAGAAAGGGATGGATTGCGTGTAAGAAACAATTCCACTGCATCCAGTCCCAATTGGTGGGAGATGCATGTGTATAAGGCAGCAACATCTGCCGTTACCATCAGTATTTCTCCCTGATAATGAACAGCCTCCAGTCGTTTAATGGTATCCTTGGTATCCCTCAGATAAGAGGGAACCAATTTTACCAAGGGCTGCAAGTAGTGATCTATATACCTGCCGATGCGAGATGTCACGGAGTCAATCCCGCTGACGATCGGTCGCCCAGGGGGATTGACGGGGTCCTTGTGAACCTTCGGCAGGTAATAGATGACCGGAATACGTGGGGCCAAAGGGATCAAATAATCCGCCTCCTTCTTGTTCAAGATGTTAAGGGCCGAACCTTCTTTAATCAAAGCAGATAAGGCTTTTTTATATTTAAAGGTAGGATCCTCGGGAAGAATGATATAAGTGGTCTTGTCACTCAATAATCTATTCATCTCCCGGAGATACATTTCCTTATCTAATATTACCAGTCCCCCGCCTTTGTCGGCTGGGCGAATTATGATATTTTTATTAGCACAAAGAGTCTGTAGGCCCGCTTGGATAGCCGGATCTTGATGGACTCTCTTTTTAGGTAGCTTGTCCAAATCGCTCAAGACTAAGCTGCGGAACACATTAACAGAATGGGCTGTGTTAGCCGCTGGGTTGAATAAAGAGGGATTGGACAAGCCAGAGTGTATGGTCGCTACATTCGTAGTTGAATTTGAAGTACCGGGAGAGGGATTGGCTGGCAAAGCCAAAGACCTAATCTGTGGGGTGGACGTAGGTAGTGATAAAAAATGTCTCTGTATGTTTAATTTGCGAATGAATTTTTGCACGTCAATGAAGGTGGAAAAACTATTTAGCTTCCTGGGGGGAACAAATTTTAAACCCTTATCAAGGATAACCTGTTCCTCTTGAGAAAGCACTACTGAGCTAAGGTTGAATAGACCTAGACCTCTGAGATTTTTATTTTTTTGTTGCTGAGCACGCCAGCCACCTCTGGTGCCTCGTTTGGTCTTTGGCTGTGAGGTAAGTGGTACGTGGGAGGATGAAAGCCCTGAGGTCTGGGAAAACCCGGTTCCTCATACCACCCATCATGGGATGCTCTTAAATGATCCTCGCCATCCCCATAATAGTGGGGATAAGGGCGGGAATCATAATGGGTCCCATGTGTTTCTCCAATGTATGGAGTATTATAATAAGGGGATCGCACTGGAGTGTGGTGGGCAGATCCTCTTCTGATTGAGCCACTCTCGTGTGCCCATCTAGGGGGGCCCCCATCGTAATCTCCAGGGTATGTATAATTATAACCTTGTTGGGTATAACTCCTGTTACCCCGATTTTGGCCCCTCCCTCTATGTTGAAAACCCCTGCTATTAGAAGCAGAAGGGTATCCACCCCGAGCCTCTGTGTGTGGAGGTGGATTTCTAGGGGGATTTTTAATATTGACTTTTTGGGGGGGAGGTTTTGGTGAGGGCTGAGGAGGAGCCTCATAAACCAACGTCCTAGCTGAAATAGCATCAGGAGGTGCAGAAATTTCCATATCGGATTGAATATTTTCAGGATTACTGGAAATTTTCTTCTGCCAATTAAAGACGCTTTTGGCTTTATAATCAGTTATGTCCCGATTATATTTTTTTTGTTTTTTGGTTCTCTGCTCTTTCTCCTCTTTTTCGAGCAGAGTTTTTAAACCTGCAGACAATGAGACATATTCAGGGGTGTGGGCGGAAGAGGTAAGTTTCTCTCTGATTTCCTTAATCTCTTGGTCTATTGTATTCAGCCGAGCTTTTTTACGTTCCATCAAAAAGGTAATGAGCTGCAGACCTGCCTCGTTAAAATATTTGTACCATGAATCTAGATCTAATTCTCCCTGTTGGGGGGATACATCCCACCGTAGACCTCGGGGGACCATAGATTCCTTTATATACTGTTCCAAAAACGCGATATCCCAATGGAGGTGAACCTCAGAGACCATGACGTTTTTTAACCTGACAAACACACCACTGATTTCAGTGTTGGGATTGTGGACTGTGAAAACACCATGAGTGTTAAAGGACCTAGAGATCCTATATTCAAATACGTCCATGACAGACACAAAATGTAGAGAGCAGCAATTGATAATGTGTCTAGTAAGTATGGAAAGTGGGAAAAACAACTGCGCTAATTATCAAAGAAAAACAAAAAACAATGTAGCAGCCAGCACACAGACAAAGTCAAAGTGAACGTGGAGAAAGAAAGTGCAGCGCTATACTAATTAGTTTTGTGAAAATGCTGCCAAATTCACATGACATAACAATGTGAAATCAAACAAAAATTGTATGTAAAAGCATAGTAAAAGACAATTGTACTCAACATGTGTGGAATACTGATATAGTCCATACATATGTTGGCAAACTGATGAGTGAAAAAACCAACCAAACAAAATAAACAAAAATGAATAGTTCATAGGTGTGTCCCAAATGGATGAATGAAATCTTCACATATGATGCCAGTTCAAGGAAATTAAGACAACAATGATGGCTTGTCTGTAGCAACCTTGGATACTCTTACCAGCTGTGGTGGACTCACATGTTAGTACTAACAGCAAGTCAGATCAGGCATGGTGGTCACAGCGGACCCTGGGCTCTGTGCGTGAAAGGTTTTGCAGCGATGGTCACTCCAGCTGAGATGATGCATTCAATCTTGGTCGGATACCTCACTTCAGGGACAGGAACCCAGAAAACAAAAGGCCAATGGAGGGATGGCCAGGCTCGTGTATCAAAACAACATGTGTGGCATGGGAAAAAGAAAAAAGAAATGCTCCCAATGGTGCAGATCAAAAAACCAATGAAGGCTTTATTTAAAATAAATGAATAAAATCACGTGAAAAATATATCTAAAAGCAGTATGGGGTACTATGGATGTTACCCGACTAGTTTCGGCTCAAAGCCATCAACAGGGGCATCTGTCTGTACCCCCACACTGCTGAGTTTAAATAAGACAAGTAATCCGGAACTCCACCCCTGAAAGGGAGGAGACAGGAAGTGGACAATCTTGACAGGATATAGTACATCAAAACAAATGCTCTAATATACAAATATAAAGCAGGATCTGTCATACCAATGTTTGACATGATTGAGCAATCAAAAAGGTAAACGTATAAAGCATATACAGTATATAATATAATGACATATAAATAGTAATAAGCATCTAATTCAAACTTTACCGAAACATATATCCCAATGGACAGCAAAGCAGCATACAATAAAACATAAAAAAAAAAAAAAAACATGCATGCCCTATGAGTAGTGACCAGTAAGGGGCCGTGATCAACTGCCATAAGCAACACTGATCCACTCTAATGGACCACAGCACTACCCCATACAAAAAGGTCCGCCCAAAACCTAAGTTAATGCAGTGCATGACAATAAAGAAACAGGAACCACATAGAAATCCGTCTGTTGGGGACACACAGAATAACCAATGAGAGCAAGGAAAGACTGAGGGGTGGGTCCGGTGATGTAGGAAGGAACAACATCCAACCCGCGTTGCTCGTAGCTAACCGCACCCCCATGCCTGCCCAATGTCATATGGAGAGCTAGACAATGGACAGCACAAAGATCTGTAGCCAATCCAAAGTAGGTGGGCGCAGCGCCGATAACGTCATCGACACCGCCGCCCACAACCAATCCAAGGGGAACCGCATTCGTGACTGACAGGCTTCAGCAGCCAGACATGCAATCCAATGGGCGGGCGAGACGTCAAAAAACGTCATCTAAACTTCCGCCCACTGATTTGAATGGATAAGCTCGGTGACGGCTGTACGTCCCCATTGCATCCGCCCATCGGGAGGCACAGGCGCATCGCCGATCGGGAAGCGGGTAAAACTACCCACACTACCCGAACGTACATAGATGCGTCATTACGTCACCCTCATGGACTGAAGAAAGGGGGGGGAAGGGAGGGGTGGAAGTCCGTGTCTCCAGAGAAGGAACGCTCCACCCTGGGCTGTGAATTCCAACCCCAGGGGACACCCTCCCATAAAGGCCATAAGCAAGCTAACAATGACACCAGGATGTATTTATGGAAGAACAGTAATGTTAATGTATAAAACAACATAACAACGAGTTGTGCAAAAGCAAAACTTTAGTAACCTAGAAAAATAAGGACAACCAGTGTAACACCTAGATGGGACATGAACGTCGCAACTGCCCAAATAATGGACGCATATCCACAAAAAGGGGGAAAAAAAGAAAAAACACTGGAATGGGTAAATAATTATATAATTCTTCCTTCTCTCCAAAGTTTGGACACATGAGCACAGGAGCTCACGCCCGGTTAATGAAGCAATTGACATCCCAATCTACATTCATACCGTGGGGCGTGTAGCTCCTGAGCTCATGTATCCAAAAAGTCTCCAAACGGGAGACACCCCTAGTACAAGAGTCACCCCTCCAGTGGGGGACAAACTTATCAATGACTTGAAAGGAAGTACCCCTGGGGTCACTGGCGTGGTGTTCCAAATAATGTCTGGAGACAGTGTGTTTAGGGCATCCCTTTTTGATCTTACCCAAATGTTCGTTAACTCGAATGGCAAAGTTCCGAATGGTTCGGCCCACATATTGCATTTTACAGGGACATGTGATGAGGTACACTATGTAACTAGTAAAACATGTGGTGAACTGTTTCATCTTATAACTGCGGTTAGTCACAGTAGAAATGAATGTGTCTGTTCTTCGTCTGCCTAAAACATTGACAATGCATGTGTTACACTTCCAACACGGATGATATCCTTTAGTTTCTGGAAAGAATGTGTCCTTTATAGGGGGGTCTATGACATTGGGTGCAATATCACTCTGTATAGATTTGGCTCCCCTAAAAATTAGACCTGCTTTCTCAGGTAGGCAAGGTCCCAAAATGTTGCCGCTACGGAGCACCTTCCAGTGCCTATTAAGTATTTTCTTAATGTCGTTATGCTGTACAGAAAAGTCGGTGAAAAAAGACCATTTGAACCTATCATCCTAGTTTTTCTTAGGTTTATCAACCAATAGAGAAGACCTTTCTATATTGGATACAGTGTTGATGGCATCATCCAATTCATGAACTCTGTATCCTTTGTCTAAAAATCTATCCCTTAAGGTCTGACACTGGGACTCGAAGTCCTCCCTTCTGGTACAATTCCTCTTCATCCGAAGGAACTGGCCCTGAGGGACAGATCGCAGCCATTGGTGGTGATGGCAACTATCGACCGGAATGTAACCATTCTGGTCAGTAGGCTTGAAAAAGGTCTTAAATTCAAAATGACCACCAATGGCTGAGATCTCAAGATCCAAAAAATGGATGGAGGTTGAACTGACTTCGTATGACAACACAATCCCATAATTGTTGTCATTAAGGAAAGACATGAAAGAGTCAAGAGACTCTCTCGTGCCTTTCCAAAGGAGGAGGATGTCGTCGATATAACGTGCCCACAGGACCAATTCTGGTCTCTGTGGGGCATCGACGACATCCTCCTCCCACTGGGCCATAAACAAGTTGGCGAGGCTAGGGGCATATTTAGCCCCCATAGCCACACCTTTGACTCCGCTCTACACAGCAAGGGGCGGATGTGAGACGTCTATTTTATTGAGAAAAAACATCCTCTAAAAAAAGGACTGCTCAGTATCGCATCCTCCCCTGGCTGTAAAGAGCAGCGTGGCTAACCAATCAAAAAACAACTGGTCAATACTAGGGTTGTCCCGATACCGATACCGCCATGCATAGACACTCCCCTTCTCGTGATTGGACGGATCCATCCAATCCCGAGAAGGGGAGTGTCTATACATGGCGGAGCGCGCTTTACAAGTATTCACAACGGAAGCTTGTAATGCGTGCGCAGCGCTACGCTACGCTGTAATGCAGAGGATTAACGGCGGTGGCGGCGGGACCATACATGGCTGCATTATGTGGGGGACCATACATGGCTGCATTATGTGGGGCACCATACATGGCTGCATTATGTGGGGGACCATACATGGCTGCATTATGTGGGGGACCATATATGGCTGCATTATGTGGGGGACCATACATGGCTGCATTATGTGGGGGACCATACATGACTGCATTATGTGGGGCACCATACATGGCTGCATTATGTGGGGGACCATACATGGCTGCATTATGTGGGGGACCATACATGGCTGCATTATGTGGGGGACCATACATGACTGCATTATGTGGGGGACCATACATGGCTGCAAAATGTGGGGGACCATACATGGCTGCATTATGTGGGGGACCATACATGGCTGCATTATGTGGGGGACCATACATGGCTGCATTATGTGGGGGACCATACATGGCTGCAATATGTGGGGGACATACATGGCTGCAATATGTGGGGGACATACATGGCTGCAATATGTGGGGGACATACATGGCTGCAATATGTGGGGGACATACATGGCTGCAATATGTGGGGGACATACATGGCTGCAATATGTGGGGGGACATGGCTGCATTTGGGGACACATTTAAAAAAAAAGTATCGGTATTCGGTATCGGCGACTACTTGAAAAAAAGTATCGGTACTTGTACTCGGTCCTAAAAAAGTGGTATCGGGACAACCCTAGTCAATACCACATCCGCCCCTTGCTGTGTAGAGCGCTCGGATTGCACCTGCGCACTCTGGAAGGAACCATATCGATGGTAGGAACCAGCTCGCCAGAACACCGATTCACACAGGGGCGACTTTGCAAGGCGACTTCAGTGTCACTTTGAGCAACTTACGATGCGACTTAAAGTTCCCTCCAGGACAGGCCACTTCGGCTGTGGCCAATCACAGAATAATCTGCTCTGTGGGACGGAGGGGTTTGCCAGGGTAAACTATTTTCTTTTCCCTGTAAAGTAGCTTTAATATAGATGGAAATCCTACAATCTATATCAAAGCGACTTTACAGGAAAAAGAAAACAGTTCTGAAGTTGGAGGCGACTTCCATTGAAATCTATGGGTACAAGTTGCCTAGAAGTCGCCTTGAAGTAGTACAGGAACCTTTTCTGAAGTCGGAGCGACTTCAGTAGTGTACATTAAGACGGCTCCATTCACTTCAATGGAATTCCTCATGTGCAGCAACTTGGGGCAACTTGAGGTCTGACAAAAGAATATCAAACACAGCTTCACTTGCACGGGGGGCGCTGCTGCTACTTTACCAGCGCATATTGGGAGTTTGGGGCCTGGACCCCACTGTCTGCTTACTCGTCCTCGTCCCCCCGCCCCCCCCCCCAGCCCAAATGTCACAGTTTCCCAGTACAAGTGTACTGAGATTAGTTATAAAAACAGCAAGTATAAATCATCTCAGCAATACTTCACTGTTTACAGGAGAGCTGCAGTTGAACATAATGGGCAAACTTAAGTGGGGAAATTTTGGGGTACAAGCGTATTTCTGGACGAAATAAAAAAAACTTTTCAGCATATCTCTGCAACACATGTACTACATTCATCTATGTTTTATCCCCTTTATTACCATTTACATCAGGGTCCAGCGGGGGAACTCTGTGGACTCTGATGTAAGAAAGAACTCTGTGGACTCTGATCTAGGGAGAACTCTGTGGAATCTAATGTAAGGGAGAACTCTGTGGACTGTGATGTAAGGGAGAACTCTGTGGACTGTGATATAAGGTGGAACTCTGTGGACTGTGATGTAAGGGAGAACTCTGTGGACTCTGATCTAGGGAGAACTCTGTGGAATCTAATGTAAGGGAGAACTCTGTGGACTGTGATGTAAGGGAGAACTCTGTGGACTGTGATATAAGGTGGAACTCTGTGGACACTAATGTAAGGGGGAAATTTGTGGACTGTGATGTAGGGGGGGATCTCTGTGGAACTGATGTAAGAAACAACTCTGTGGATGCTGATGTAGGAAAGAACTCTGTGGACGCTGATGTAAGGGAGAACTCTGTGGACTAAGATGTAGGGGAGAACTTTATGTACACTGATGTAAGGGGGGAACTCTGTGGACTGTGATGTAAGGTGGAACTCTGTGGACACTGATGTAAGGGGGAAATTTGTGGACTGTGATGTAGGTGGGATCTCTGTGGACACTGATGTAAGGTGGAACTCTGTGGACACTGATGTAAGGGGGAAACTTGTGGACTGTGATGTAGGGGGGGGGATCTCTGTGGACACTGATGTAAGGAGGAAGTTTGTGGATTGTGATGTAGGGGGAACTCTGGGGACACTGATGTAAGGGGGAACTCTGTGGACTAAGATGTAGGGGAGAACTTTATGTACACTGATGTAAGGGGGGAACTCTGTGGACTGTGATGTAAGGTGGAACTCTGTGGACTGTGATGTAAGGTGGAACTCTGTGGACACTGATGTAAGGGGGAAATTTGTGGACTGTGATGTAGGTGGGATCTCTGTGGACACTGATGTAAGGTGGAACTCTGTGGACACTGATGTAAGGGGGAAACTTGTGGACTGTGATGTAGGGGGGGATCTCTGTGGACACTGATGTAAGGAGGAAGTTTGTGGATTGTGATGTAGGGGGAACTCTGGGGACACTGATGTAAGGGGGAACTCTGTGGACACTGATGTAAGGGGGAAATTTGTGGACTGTGATGTAGGGGGGGGGGGGTACTCTGTGGACTCTGTGAGGGAGAACTTTGTGGACCGTGATGTAAGGTGGAATTCTGGACTCTGATGTAAGGAACAACTTTGTGGACCGTGATGCAAAGCAGAACACTGAGGACTCTGCTGTAATGGGGAACTCTATGGACTGCAATGTAAAGGGGAGCTCTGTGAACTTGTGTAGAGAAGGGAGGGTTCTGGTGACCAGAGATCCCCTTACATCTGAGTTTCCCTTTACACCAGAGTCCACAGCATTACCCCTTACATTAGAGTCCTCATAGTTCTCCTTTATATCAGAGTCCACAGTATTGCCCCGATACCACTTTTTAGGACAGAGTACAAGTACCGATACTTTTTTTCATGTACTCACCGATACCGAATACCGATACTTTTTTTTTAATGTCATGTGACAGTTTGACTGATGGGCACTGAAAGATGGCACTGGCAGATGGACACTGATAGGTGGCTGGCACTGATGGGTGGCACTGACAGGTGGCACTGATGGCATTTATGGGCACTGATAGGTTACAATGATGGGTGGCACTGATAGTTGGCACTTATGGACACTGATGGCACTGACAGGTGGCTGGCACTGATAGGCAGCACTTATGGGCACGTTTGGCACTGACATGGGGCTGGTACTGATGGTTGGCACTGACAGGTGGCACTAATGGCATTTATGGGCACTGATAGATGGCACTGATAGTCGGCACTAGGGATGAGCCGAACACCCCTGGGTTCGGTTCGCACCAGAACCTGCGAACAGACCAAAAGTTTGTGTGAACTTTAGAACCCTGTTAAAGTCTATGGGACTCGAACGTTTGAAATCTAAAGTGCTAATTTTAAAGGCTAATATGCAAGTTATTGTCCTAAAAAGTGTTTGGGGACCCGGGTCCTGCCCCAGGGTACATGTATCAATGCAAAAAAAAGTTTTAAAAAACTGCCGTTTTTTCAGGAGCAGTGATTTTAATAATGCATAAAGTAAAACAATAAAATTGAAATATTCCTTTAAATTTCGTACCTAGGGGGTGTATACTATGCCTGTAAAGTAGCACGTTTCCTGTGCTTAGAACTGTCCCTGCACAACATGTAATATCTGAAGGAAAAAAGTCATTTAAAATCACTCACCTTAGGGTCTGGTATGGATATTAAGGGGAACCCTGCGTCAAATAAAAAAAAAATGATGTGGGGTTCCCCCCAAATATCCATTCCAGAACCTTCAGGTCTGGTATGGATTTTAAAGAGAACTCCACCCCAAATGTAAAAAAAACATGCCGTGGACCCCCACACATTTTTTTTTATGAATGACTTTTCTCTGTATTGCCAGGAGCCGACAATTCATTATAGCTGCGAGTGATTTTAAATTACTTTTTTACCTTCAGAAATGACACTGTGTGTAGGGACAGTTCTATGCATGGGAAACAAGCGCTACTTTACAGGCATACTATACACCCCCCCCCCCCGTAAGTACAAAATTTAAAGGAATATTTCACTTTTATTGTTTCACTTAAAGGAATTATTAAAATCACTGCTGCCAAAAAAACTGCAGCCAGGAGTCTTCAGCCACCTGGTGTGCGCTCAGTAGTCGGTGTGCGCTCCACCGCCGTAGTGGTACCAACCGGAATAAGACACTGCAATATACCAGCTTACCTAGCTGAAGACTTGCTCTCCACCCCACTGACTCCTCCTACGGATGCATCCCGCCCACTCCTCCCCCCATCTCCGCTCGCCCTCTACACTTGCAGACTCCGCCCGCCCTCTACGCGCGCAGACTCTGCCCGCCGACCAGGTTTCGGGTCAGGCATCGGGAGCATTAGTGCGAGTACAAGTACAAATGCTCTGTTTCGGAACCCCACGGACTCTAATGTAAGGGGGAACTTTGTGCCGAGTTATATTAACCCGATCTTCATGTAAAAGGAGAAATATGATTTTGTTGTCTTTTGTTATACCTTAAGCACTAATTACACTAGCTATAATCATGTTTGTAGCTTAACCACTTAAGGACTGCCTAACGCCGATATACGTCGGCAGAATGGCACGGCTGGGCACAGACACGTACAGGTACATCGCCTTTAAGAGTCCAGCACACGACACGGTGCGAAGCTCAGGGACGCGATCACCGCCAGTGTCCCACAATCGGTCAGAGGAGCTGAAGAATGGGGAGAGGTGAGTGTAAACACACCTTCCCCGTTCTTCACTTTGGCAATGTCAGTGATCGTCTGTTCCCTGATATAGGGAACGACGATCACTGATGTCACTTGTCCAGCCCCGCCCCCCCCTACAGTTAAAAATACACACGAGGTCACACTTAACCCCTTCAGCGCCCCCTAGTGGTTAACTCCTAAACTGCAATTGTAATTTTCACAGTAATCAGTGCATTTTTATAGCACCGATCGCTGTATAAATGTGAATGGTCGCAAAATAGCATCAAAAGTGTCCGATATGTCCGCCATAATGTCGCAGTCATGAAAAAAAAAAATCGCTGATTGCCGCCATTAGTGGTAAAAAAAAAATATTAATAAAAATGACATAAAAATTTCCCCTATTTTGTAAACGCTATACATTTTGCGCAAACCAATCGATAAACGCTTATTGCGATTTATTTTATTTTTTTACCAAAAATAGGTAGAAGAATACGTATTGGCCTAAACTGAGAAAAAAATATGTTTTTTAACCACTTAACCACCAGGTCTATTTTGGCACTTCTCTCCTTCATGTAAAAATCAAAATTTTTTGCTAGAAAATTAATCAGAACTCTCAAACATTATATTTTTTTTAGCAGACAGCCTAGGGAATAAAATGGCGGTCATTGCAACTTTTTTTCCTCGCACGGTATTTGCGTAATCATTTTTCAAACGCCTTTTTTTAGGGAAAAAAACAGTTTCATGAATTAAAAAATAACAAAACAGTAAAGTTAGCCCAATTTTTTGTATAATGTGAAAGACGATGTTATGCCAAGTAAATAGATACCTAACATGTCACACTTTAAAATTGCGCACACTCATGGAATGGCGCCAAACTTCGGTACTTTAAAAATCTCCATAGGTGACGCTTTAATTTTAATTTTACAGGTTACTATTTTTTAATTACAGAGGAGGTCTAGTGCTAGCATTGTTGCACACGCTCTAACGCACGCGATGATACCTCACATGTGGGGTTTGAACGGTGTTTACATATGTGGGCGGGACTTGCATGCGTGTTCGCATTTGCACGTGACTGAACGGGACAGGGGTGTTTAAAAAATAAAATAAAAAATATTTTACTTTTTTTTTATCACTTTTAATCCTATTACAAGGAATGTAAACATCCCTTGTAATAGGAATCACTGTGACAGGTCCTCTTTATGGAGAGATGGGGGGTCAGTAAGACCACACATCTCTCCTCCAGGCTGGAAAGCATTAGATCGTGAAAAAAAATTCACTGATCGTGAAAAAAAATTCACCGATCTAATGCTTTCAGCCGCGATTGCAGCTGTGTTTACATTCCTGGTACCGGGCGTGACGTCATAACGTCGCGCCCGGTTCTCCGACGGTCATAGAGATGACTGTGACCGTCTGGTCATCAGTCATCTCTATGATTCTGCAGGAAACGCCGACCGATTCGCTCTCCGGGCCCCCCGATGGTACGGGAGAGCCCAGAGAAGCACCAGATGGCGGCGGCAGGGGGGGCGTCCCCTCCCGCCGCCTATAAGAACGATCGAGCTGTGGAACCGCCGCTTTGATCGTTCTTATGGTGCACAAAATCGCCGGCTGAAGATGGCGATATCTGAATAATGCCTGTGGCTGCACCCATCATTCAGATATCGCCGCACAAATTGGAGGATGTCATATGACGTCCTGCGGTGATTAAGTGGTTAAAATATTTTTTGGGGATATTTATTATAGTAAAAAATATTGCATTTTTTTCAAAATTGTTGCTCTATTTTTGTTTATAGCTCAAAAAATAAAAACCACAGAGGTGATCAAATACCACCAGAAGAAAGCTCTATTTGTGGGAAAAAAAGGACGCCAATTTTGTTTGGGAGCCACGCTGCACGACCGCGCAATTGTCAGTTAAATTGACACAGTCCTGAAGCGCAAAAACTGGCCAGGTCCTTTACCTGCATAATGGTCCGGGTCTTAATTGGTTAAATATTAATATTTGCATCGACTCCAATGCAGTTCGCCAAAACCTGATATTTAAAAAAATATATATATATATATTTAATGTTCTCTAGTGGGAGGAGCTAGAGATCAGGCATCGGGAGCATTTGTGAGCTAGAGATGCCAGCGATTGCACTTGAAATATCAGGTTTGGGAGGACTTACCTTGGTAATGTGGTCATATAACAACACTTTTTAGATAATAGAAACACCCATTGACTTTATATTTCCTTTATGAATATTATTCTTTTGAGCCTAAAGGGGAAGTAGTTTCCTTTGGCTCTCCGCACTTCCTGACCAAAGGGCTAGTCTGCAACCACAAAGGAAATGACTTCATAAGAAATGAATTCCACGAAACATTTATCACTGGTTTCTCAATTCTTAAGATTAAACAGAGAGCCCTACATAATAGATTTTTTTAAAGCGTTGCTTGGTAACACACATTTTTTTTTTTAATTGCAAATTTAAGCAACTGGTAACAAGGTTGACAATATCTTTATTGCTAAAAATATCTAACATTTCACAGCAAAGTAGCTTACTAAAAAAAAAAAAAAAAAAAAAATAAGCTTCCTGAAATGACAAAAAAATGTTTTTTTATTAAAATGTCTCCTATTTCCTTTAGCCATGTATTAACCACTGAAGCTCCCACACCTTATGGGCCAGAACAATGTCTCTGTTATGAGGCTATTTATTAAAAATAAATAACTGTGATACTACTGTTGGTACTAAACATACTGCATATAGCGTGTTTCCCCCGAAAATAAGCCTGGATCTTATATTAATTTTGGCAACAAAAGACCCAGCAGGGCTTATTTTCAGGGTAGGTCTTACCATGTAATGTGCTGTCTTCTCTCCCTCACTCTCTACCTGTCTGACAGGAATCCCCAGTGTGAACTGAGGTAAAATGCTTGTAAAATCCTATAATCCACTCTATTTTTTTTTTTTTTTTAAAGAAAAAAAAAAAAACCCACACATTATATAATGTATATAGAGCTCAGCTCCTCCCACACATTATATAATGCATATGAAGCTTCTCCCACACATGACTCTGGCGGTTGCAGGAATTGGAGGGTCGGGACGGGTCGGAACTTTTTATGCTGAACCCAGATTTGTATTATAGAACTTCTCAGCTTTGGTTTGCCCAGCAGACCTGTAAAGACACGTGGAGGGATCTGCAGACTATCGCATACAACTCCCAGAACATTACTGACATGACAGGTTCTCTTCACCAGACCTGACCTATAGACTTACACTGGGAGAGGAGATCGTAAAAGTGCAGTCACTGTGTAGCTTTGCATAGCAGGAAACAGAGGATGGAGATAAATGTGTGCAGAACCTTCCAGTCTGGTATGGATTTTAGGGGAACCCCACACCAAAATAAAAAAAATGGTGTGGGGTTCCCCCTAAAAGCCACACCAAAGGCAGAGCCTTATCTGAGCAAGCAGCATAATCCACTCTATTATAGTAGTATATAATGTACAATGTGTGTGTTTCTGTAATATAATTCTGCCAAATACCTTTGTTATAGTGCTACAGAAACACACATTGTACATTATATACTACTGTGCAAGGGAAAACTGACCATTCGGCACTCGGGCACTGCCGAGGGCCCCATGCCACTAGGGGCCCCATCAGGGTTGGCAGCCTCAGTAAAAGCAGGAACAGTATGTAAAAATCTGTGTTTTTTTAAAAAAATCCCAAGAATTTAGCTGTGCTATCAGTGTGTGTATTATGTGTGTGTATACTGTCTGTGTATATTGTGTGTCTGTGTGTGTATACTGTGTATGTATACTGTATGTGTGTATGTATACTGTATGTGTGTATACTGTGTGTGTATATTGTGTGTCTACTGCATACCTCCCCAACTTTTTGAGATGGGAATGAGGGACACCTTGTTGAGTGGGGGGGGTTCCGCGGATCTGAGTCGTTGAGCGGAGGGGTTCACGGGACCGCTGGATTTACTGCGAATCACCCCTAATCGTGGGATCGCGGGATTTACCACGTATAGCGGGACATTCCTACGAAATCCGTGCTGGTTAGTAGGTATGCTACTGTGTCTATATATTGTGTGTCTGTGTGTATACTGTGTATGTATACTGTATGTGTGTATACTGTGTTTGTATATTGTGTGTCTACTGTGTGTGTATATTGTGTGTCTGTGTGTGTGTATACTATGTATGTATACTGTATGTGCGTATACTGTGTGTATATTGTGTTTCTACTGTGTGTGTATATTGTGTATCTATGTGTGTGTACAGGGCCAGATTAAGAACATCATGGGCCTGGTGCTGAGGATTTTGGTGGGGCCTTTTATAAATAATAAATAAATGCGTGAGAATCACAGCGCAGCAATGGAGTGCCCAGTCTGAAAATGTAAGTGTACCCTAATGTGCTAATATGCTGTGCATACTTGTACATTGTGGCATAACCTACCCCAGGGCCTCTAAAAAGTAGTAATGTCAGGAAAGTTTACTACCACTTTAATATCACAGGATCCCAGAAACCTCTCATGGGGCCCCTTACTGACCCAGTGGCCCTTGGGCAGTGCATAAGTGCATAGTTGCCAACATTTAAAAAATATTTTCAGGGACACTTTTTTTCACAAGTGCTATATTTAGAGTAGCTGAGATCCCCGATGTTCCTCTGTACATCACAGTAGTAATCACAAAATTAAATAAGTTCTAATAATGGGACAGAACAAATATGGGAACTGAGATTTCCTTTAGTTGAACTAATAAAAGTGTGTCCATTCTAGAGCTGGTAACATTGAGGGTATTCAGTATCATTTTAAAGAACTGTTTTTGCGGGTAAGCGACATAGGGGAGGAGTACGGATGGTATATAAGTGGGAAGTATGTGCAGGTGAGGGAGAGGAATGTGGAGGGTCTAACATTGGGCACTATGTACAGGAGAAGAGTGCAAAGGGTACGGCAAAAGGCACAATGTACAGGAGAGGAGTGTGGAGGGTATGACAGTGGGCAGTATGTACAGGAGAGAAGCGTGGAGGGTATGACAGTGGGCAGTATGTACAGGAGAGAAGCATGGAGGGTACGACAGTGGGCAGTATGTACAGGAGAGAAGTGTATGACAGCAGGCACTATGTACAGGAGAGGAGTGTGGAGGGTATGACAGTAGGCAGTATGTACAGGAGAGGAGTGTGGATGGTATGATAGTGGGCACTATGTATAGGAGAGGAGTGTGGAGGGTATGACAGTGGGCAGTATGTACAGGAGAGGAGTGTGGATGGTATGATAGTGGGCACTATGTATAGGAGAGGAGTGTGGAGGGTATGACAGTGGGCAGTATGTATAGGAGAGGAGTGTGGACAGTATGATAGTGGGCACTATGCATAGGAGAGGAGTGTGGAGGGTATGACAGTGAACAGTATGTACAGGAGAGGAATGTGGAGAGTCTAACAGCGGGCACTATGTACAGGAGAGAAGTGTGGAGGGGATTACAGTGAGCAGTATGTGCAGGAGAGAAGTGTGGAGGGTATGACAGTGGGTGGTATGTACAGGAGAGAAGTGTATGACAGCAGGTACTATGTATAGGAGAGGAGTGTGAAGGGTATGACAGAGGGCAGTTTGTACAGGAGAGGAGTGTGAAGGGTATGACAGTGGGCAGTATGTACAGGAGGAGTGTGGGGGTATGACAGAGGGTAGTATGTACCAGAGAGAAGTGTGGAGGGTATGATGGGGCAGTATGTACAGGAGAGAAGTGTGGAGGGTATGACAGTGGGCAGTATGTACAGGAGAGGAATGGGGATGGTATGATAGTGGGCACTATGTATAGGAGAGGAGTGTGGAGGGTGCGACAGTGGGCACTATGTACAGGATAGAAGTGTATGACAGCAGGCACTATGTACAGGAGAGGAGTGTGGGGGGTATGACAGTGGGTGTTCTGTATAGGAGAGGAGTGTGGAGGGTATGATAGTGGTCACTTTGTACAGGAGAGGAGTGTGGAGGGTATGCCAGTGGGCACTATGTATAGGAGAGAAGTGTGGAGAGTATGACAGTGTGCACTATGTACAGGAGAGGAGTGTGGAGAGTATGACAGACTATGTACAGGAGTGGAAGGATGTTTAGGGACTGCGTAGTGGTTAAGCGGTACATACATGGATTGAAATTACACCAATTATGCAGAGACCAGCCATAGTCGATTTATGTATGGGCTAGCTGGTTTTACACAAGTCAATCTATTAATCGACTTGAGTACAATGAGCCTGTTTTCCCCAAAACAATCAGTGCTGCCAGCTATAGATAGCAACACTGATCATTGTACTCACTGGCAGAACACAATAAGGCCGCGTACACACGAGGGGATATGTCCGCTGAAAACGGTCCGATGGACCGTTTCAGCAGACATCTCCGCTCGTGTGTATGGGCTAGCGGACAGATTTCTCCACCCGACAGATTTCAAAGCATGCTTTGAAATCTATCCGGTGGGGATCTGTCCGCCCGACATATCTGCTGGTTAGTACACTTACCAGCAGACATGTCGGCCCCCACCGCCGCCGCGCCGCTGCCGAATGGATTCGGCGCAAGCGCGGAAGTGTTTTACTTCCTGGTGCGGTGACGTTGCGGTGACGCGGCGGCGTCAACGTCACCGCCGCGTCACCGCCACGTCACCGCGCCTTCCGGCGGCGGGGAATTTGATCCGATGGTGTGTACACGCCATCGGATCAAGCTCCCGATCGGACATATCCGATGGAAATGGTCCGCGGACCGTTTTCATCGGATATATCCGATCGTCTGTACGCCGCCTAACACTACAGGAGTAATTCCCCCATCTACAGGTCAGCAGGTGGGAGGGTGTGTGGGGACAGGCTGGGGAGAGATACCAGTCAGTGGCTGGGTAAGCACTGGCTAGTATCAGAGCCAGATATACACAGTGGGGCAGATTCACAAAACAATTACGCCTGTCTAACTGGTGTTAGACAGGAGTAATTTCAAATTTCCCGCGGCGTATCACTAGTTTGAATTCTCAAACCATGATACGCCGGCTTCGGGCTTCGATCCGAGAGGCTTACGTCTTCGTAAGCCTTCGGATCTACGCTGCCATCTATTTGCGGCGGCTGGGAGGAGTTCGCGTCGTTTTAATGCGTCGGGATATGCTAATGTGTTTTTACGGGGATTCACGAACAAACGAGCGAGCGGCGCAGTCGTTTTCGTCTATTTTTTTATACGTAAAGTTAGAGCAGCTTTTTGCTGCTCTAACTTTACGTAGCCCATGTTAAGTATGGCCGTCGTTCCCGCTTCGAATTTATTTAATTTTTTTTTTTATTTACGTAACTCGTCGGGACGTGGATCGCCCGTAAAGTACGCTACATAAACAACGAATGACGTCACGACGTGATTTCGCGCAATGCACGGCGGGAAATTTGCGAACGGAGCATGCGCAGATCGATCGCCGCGGGAACGCGCCTAATTTAAATGTTTCACGCCCCCTACTCGTCTATATGGATTGCGACGGGAGAAATACACTACGCCGCCGTCGTTTACCGTAGAAAATCTACCTGAATTCCACGTAGAGCAAGGTAAAAAACGGCGGCGTAGCGTATTTCTGCTACGCTACGATAATCCATTTCTCTGTGAATCTGCCCCAGTGTTTCCCATAGTGTTTCCCATAGTGTGAATGGCGGCGCGGGACCCGGAGCGATCGTGGGACCGGCATCGGGGGGGGGGGGGGGGCCGTCAGCGCGGGCGCCTAGGACAGGTAAGTGTCCTTATTTAAAGTCAGCAGCTACACTGTTAGTAGCTGCTGACTTTAAAAAAAAAAATTCGCGGCTGGAGCTCCTCTTTAAGTTTAAAACCAATATTTTTTGCTAGAAAATTACTTGGAACCGCCAAACATTATATATATTTTAGCAGAGACAAAAATGGCAATTGCTGCAATATTTTATGTCACACTGCATTTGCCAACTTCAATGAATAATAAAAACCATAAAAACAAAACAGTAAAGTTAGCCCATTTTTTTTTTTTTTTCATTTTAATGTGAAAGATGATGTTATGCCGCACGAATCGTGAGAGAATCGTGATCTATCATCTAAGCAAAAAAATTGCAGTTGTCATTTTAGCCAGAATCGTGCAGCTCTATACCGTGCAACATAAAAAGTTGCAAAGACCACCATAGAGTAATTTTCTAGCAAAAAACAAATGATGATTTTTTTTCTCAGTCTGCTGCAGTGTGTCAGCTTGTATTTATAATGGCCGCTCTGTATGTAGCTTCTGACAGGCTGTGCATGCAGCCCTGTATCTCCGGAACCATAAATGATAGCCATCCCATATTTTGACCCATTGTGGGGTAGGTCTTCAACTGTCTACCACCCAAATGTGGGGTTTCTGTGACCTCTGGTTGTCGAGCTACAACCCCCGAAGTCAAACTTTTTTTTTTTAGATTTTTTTTTGGGCAAATGGGCCTATCTTGAGAAAGGGGCCTGGAGCTGCAGCTCCATCAGCCCCTCTGTTAATCCGGCCCTGTGTGTGTATACTGTGTATGTATACTGTATGTGTGTATACTGTGTGGCCCTATAATCTATTGCCGGGGGGCCCCATAATCTCCTATTGCCCGGGGGCCCCATAACCACCTATTGCCCGGCACACCTGGCACACCCCCTGCACATGCCTATGTGTCAATGGCATCTTTGGAGCGGTATAGGAGTGGGGTGTTTACCGCTCCTTCCCATTGAAATCAGTGGGAAACTGCGGTAATATGGTATTAACCCCTTTTACGGCCGCTAGCGGGGGTTAATACCGCTAGCGGTCGAATATCGCGGTAAATACAATAGTAAATACAGCGGTATAGCGGCCCTAAAAATCGCGCGGCTAAACCGCCACTGCACCTCCACTGCCCCATGTGAAAGGGGCCTTAAAGTGGAGGTTCACCCTAAAACAATTATATAACATTACATCCAACATACTTGCGACATGAACAGTATGCTGGTATTTTTTTTCGCCGTACATACCGTTATATTGTTATTTTCCCCTCGGCTTCCAGGTTCTGACTCCCGTGGGACTGGGCGTTCCTATTCCCAAGGCACATAAAGCGCGTCACCAGTTTTCCGTAAATAGCCGACCTACAAGTGTAGAGCTAACTGCGCAGGCGCCATATAGAGCCGACTGGCAGGTCGGCTATTTTCGAAAAACTGGTGACACGCTTTATGCGCCTTGGGAAGTTTTTCACCAGACGTCAATCATCTACCTCCTGAATAGGAACGCCCAGTCCCGCGGGAATCAGAGCCCGGAAGCCGGGGGGAAAATAACAATATAAACGGTATGAAAAAAATAAATACCAGCATTGGCCCGGATTCACATACATCGGCGCATATTTATGCCACCATAGCGTATCTTCTTTACGCTACGCCGGCACAACGCAGAGAGGCAAGCATGGAATTCACAAAGCAAATGCTCCCAACGTTGCGCTGGCGTAGTGTATAGTCATAGGCGTAAGGAAGCGTAAGTCAAAGTGGGCTGGAAGTGGGTGTGATACATTTAAATGAAGCGTGACCCCATGCAAATGATGGGCTGTGCTTCAGACAAGTACTTAAAATGAACTGCGCATGGACGCATCCCAGTGTGCATGCTCACAATCACGTCAAAACAACTGTCTAAGATACGTCGAATCACTGCCTACGACGTGAACGTAACCTACGCCCAGCCCTATTCACGTACTACGTAAACAATGTAAAATTTGACGGTTTTCGATCCCTGGTCCATACCTTTGCATGAGTTGCGCCTCCAATATGGGGAATAACTTTACACCGGACGTAACCCTTTGGTGTATCTCCCTAATTTGCATATTTGCATCGAAAATCAATGGGAGTTCCAAATGCGCCCAGCGTAACTATGCGCCCACTGTACGCCGGCGTAGGCAAGTTACGTCGGTCGGATGAAGTCAGTTTTTATCTCAAATACACTACACCGCCGTAACTTAGAGCGGCAGGTACCGTATTCAGAAAGAACTTGCACCCTAAGTTACGGCGGCGTAGTGTAAATCGGCCGGCGTAAGCCTGCGTAATTCAAAGTAGGCTGGTAGTGGGCGTGTTGTATGGAAATTAATCGTGACCCCACGTAAATGACGCGCCTAACGAACAGCGCATGCACCGTCTGTGGACGTATCCCAGTGCGCATGCTCCAAAATCACGTCGGAAATACTCAATGCTTTCGACATGAACGTAACTTACGCACAGCCCTATTCGCGTACGACTTACGCAAACGGCGTAAATGACCTACAATTCGACGCTGTTCCGACGTCCATACTTAACATGGGCTGCACCTCATATAGCAGGGGTAACTTTACTCCGGTCGATCCGCTTTACTTAAACAACGTATATCAATACGCGGGGCGCAACTACGTTTCTGAATCGGCGTATTTAGCTCATTTGCACATTTTTAATGGGAACGTCTAATGCGTCCAGCGTAACTATGCGCCCACGATACGCGGGCATAGGCAAGTTACGCCGGACTAATGAAGCCATGTTTTTCGGCATATCTTGCTTTCAGAATCGGCGTAAAGATGCGACGGCGCACATTTGAATTTGAATCTTTCTGAATCTGGCCCACAGTAATTATTATGGAAGATTAAACAAACAAACAAAAAAAAATTCCTATTGGTTGAACAAGATGGACTTCTTTTTTTTGTAAATAAAACTGTACATTTTAAATATTGAACAAAATTATTAAAATATGTTATTTTATTAAAGTGCAAATTATAAATTTTTCTACATTACAACTATACAAAAATAATAATAATAAAAAAATTAGCAGAGTATTTATTAAAATTGTGAACTAAATAAAATGTCAATAAAAAGTTATGTAAATGTAAAAATTATTTATTTAAAATGATCACGTAACGGACCTACGCTGATACTGCTAAATTTGGTCTGGGCATCCAGGCAGTAAAGACCCCTGGTCTCAAAGGGGTTAATATGAGTGTGCCCTTCTGATGTTGCAATTGGGAACTATTACATAACACTAAAACAGGAATCTGACGGAAGATGTGTTCCTGTAATTAATTTAATTAGACTCTTTTGGGTAAAAGTGTCTCACCGCAAACGACTTGTGCATGAGTCATGCTCTGTCAGACCTGCAGCGACCGGTCCCTGCCCTGTCTTGTTCTCCAAAAACAGGTTTAAATAGAGGAACGGGGCCTTGATTCACCGCCATTTATTAGAAATCTTCATATCTTTTCATAGCAACACAAAGAAAAATTACCCGATACATGGCATGACTAAGGAGAGATGAGTGGACAGAGCCAGCTACTGTAGGTACAGATTTGTGAAATCCTGGTCTTTATCATTTTTTTTTTTTAACCATTTCAGGTTCCTAAATGTAGGTGATCCATCCTAAATAAAAATCTCAACAAAGTCTCTAGGACATGTTCCTTTACCCTAAGGCCCCTTTCACACGGTCGGACCTTTCAGGTCCGCCTGTCAGTTTTGTCGGCGGACCATAACGGCCGGTCTATGCAGTCCTATGGAGCGTCGGATGTCAGTGGAGACATGTACTCTGACATCCGACCCGATCTGACTTGCCAAAATCAGACGGATGGTGATACGTCTTCATCCATCCATGGCGGATCGGATCGGGTGAGGGCTGATGAAATTGGACATGCTGTCCGTTTTCATCAGATCTCTCTATAGGAGATAGCAGCGCTGCACAAGCCCCTCCCCACTCAGTGAGCAGAGAGGAACTTGTCATCCCCCGGCTCAGCGGAGATCAGCAGAGAGATCTCCCGCTAAGCTGGCGGGAGCTGGCGAACTCCGTCATGTAGAAGAGGCCTTACAGCTGCTTTCCCTACCACTATTACCAGCAATTACCGGTTGTCAAAATGACAGTCAAGAATTATTAGGTATTGCATAGAAGAAGCAGCTGTCAAAATCCTGTGTGAAGTGACAGCTGCATTTGTTAACTTGTCAATGGCTCTAGCAGGGCTCAAAATTTCAAGTCCTGAGCTACTAGCCAGGCCTCAAGACGTACTCGCCACCAGTTGCCCCACCCAACCCCTACCATGTCCCACCCTAATCCCACCCCTAGACATGCCCTCATAATTTATCTCATGTAATGACACTTAAATGTTTTATGTAGAATTAAGTTATACAAATAAATATTAACAACAACTTTATCTGTGCCCAAAAATGCAGCCTGCCCATGTCTACCAATGCAGCATGTGTCCCCAGTGCAGCCACGGGTCCCCAATGCAGTTACGGGTCCCCAGTGCAGCAAAATGTCCCTAATGCAGCAAAATGTCCCCACTGCAGCCAGTGTCACCATAGCAGCCAGTGTCCCCAATGCAGCAAAATGTCCCCTTTGCAGCCACTGTCCTCAAAGCAGCGAGTGTCCCCAGTGCAGCGAGTGTCCCCAGTGCAGCGAGTGTCCCCAGTGCAGCCAGTGTCCCCATAGCAGCCAGTGTCCCCATAGCAGCCAGTGTCCCCATAGAAGCCAGTGTCCCCATAGAAGCCAGTGTCCCTATTGCAGCCACTGTCCCCATAGTAGCCACTGTCCCCCATAGCAGCCAGTGTCCCCATAGCAGCCAGTGTCCCCATAGCAGCCAGTGTCCCCATAGCAGCCTACCTGTGCTGGGTGAGAGGAGAGGAGCCGGAGCCGTCTCCTGGTTGTTCAAAGCGCGGGGAACATAACAGCTTTCAATTCAATAGCTATGTTCCCCACCGCGAGCCGTTATATACAGCCCCTCCCCCACTTGTCCATTAAACTTTAATAGACAGATCACCCGTCCAATCCTGGGATGGGTGATCTGTTTATCAAAGTGCCCGGACAAGAGGGAGGGGCTGTATATGACAGCGCGGCAGGGAACACAGCTATTGAATTGAAAGCTGTTATACTCCCCGCGCTTTGAACAACCAGACCGCGGAGGCTCCTCTCCTTGCTCACCCCCCCCCCCCTGTTCCCAGGCAGCCCACACTCTTCAGCCCTCAAAAAGGACTCGCAAAATGCGAGCAGGCGAGTGTAAATTTTGAGGGCTGGCTCTAGGACCAATGATTTTTATTTGTTTATTTTATTTCTACTTATAATGCTATTATTTTAAACACTGAATGTCGTTTCACACAGGGGGCAAAACCGACTTACAGCGCGACTTTGTAAGGCGATTTGAAGGCGACTTCAGCATAATTTCAGCGTGACTTCAGCGTGACTTTGAGAAACTTACAACGCAACATAAAGTTGCCTCCAGGACAGGCGACTTTGGCTATTTTCTTTAACTTTAAAGTTGCTTCAGTTAAGACGGAGATCCGACTTTGGAGGCAACTTCCATTGAAATCAATGGGTACAAGTTGCCTAGAAGTCGGACTGAAGTAGTACAGGAACCTTTTCTGAAGTCGGGGCGACTTCAGTAGTGTGCATTAAAATGGCTCTCATTCACTTCAATTGAATTTCTTATGTCCAGCGACTTGGGGCAACTTGAGGTCTGACAAGTCGGATCCCAAGTCGCTGTAGTGTGAACCGGCACTCACATAGGGCTCTTTCACACGGGTGGGCCGTTCAGATCCACATGTCAGTTTTTCAGGCGGACCTAAACAGATGCTCCATACATCTCAATGGAGCGACGAATTTCAGCGGTGACATGTTCCCCGACATCCGAACCGCCCCGATCCGCCCCCCTCCGCTAAATCCAGGTGCATGGAAACCCTATTTTCCATCTGTCTAGCGGATCGGATGAAAACTGACTCTACGGCCTGTTTTCATCCAATCCCCCCATAGAGGAAAGCAGAGATCTGACCGGCCTGTTTCTGTGCAGAGACGGACTTGTCATCCGCTTGTTGTGGAGTGGATGTGCAAGTGGATGTCTAAAAACAAATCCACCCGTGTGAAAGGGGCCTTAACCACTTCAATACCAGGCTTAAATACCCACCTCCATACCGGACCTATTCTGGCACTTCTCTCCTACATGTACAAATCATCATTCTTTTGCTAGAAGATTAATTAGAACCCCCAAACATTATATATTTTTTTTAGCAGACACCCTAGGGAATAAAATGGTGGTCATTGCAACTTTTTATCTTGCACGGTATTTGTGCAATAATTTTTCAAACGCCTTTTTTTTTGTAAAAAAAAAATGCTTTCATGAATTAAAAATTAACAAAACAGTAAAGTTAGCTCAATTTTTTTTGTAAAATATGAAAGACAGATACCTAACTTGTCACGCTTTAATATTGCGCACACTCGTGGAATGGCGCCAGACTTCGTTACTTAAAATTCTTCATAGGCGACGCTTTAAATTTTTTACAGGTTACCAGTTTAGAGGAGGTCTAGTGCGAGAATTGTTAAACACACTCTAAGGAAAGCGGCTATACCTCACATGTGTGGTTTGAACGACGTTTACATACGTGGGTGGGACTTACGTGTGCGTTCGCTTATGAGCGCAAGCTACCGGGGACAGGGGCATTTTAATAATTATTTATTTTCAATCGCTTTTATACCTATTACAAGGAATGTAAACTTCCCTTGTAATAGGAATAGTGCGTGACAGGTCCTCTTTAAAAAGACCCCACATCTCTCCTCCAAGCTTGAAAGAATGCGATCGTGATTTTCTTTTTGCAGATCTCATTCTTACCACCAGCAATTGCGGTTTGTTTACTTACGGTACCCGGGCGTGACGTCATCACATCGCGTTCGGGCCTCCGACGGTCATAGAGATGACTGGTGACCATCCGGCGCATGGTGATCATCTCTCCGGGCCCCCAGGGCATGGGAGAGCCCAGAGAAGCACTGGATGGCGGCAGGAGGGGGGGGGGGATGTCCCCTCCTGCCGCCTATAAAAATGATCAAGTTCCGCTGCTATGATCGTTCTTATGGTGCGCAGGATCGCTGCCGGAACAAAATGATATCTGAATGATGCCTCTAGGTGCAGGCATCATTCAGATATCACCGCACAAAGTACAGGACGTCATATGACGTCTACCGGGGATAAGAGATCCCCTTTTTGGACGTCATATGACGGCATGCGGTTTTGAAGTGGTTAAAGGCTAAAGTCTCATTTTTTTTAATTGAAGAATAACAAACATGTTATACTTACCTGCTCTGAGCAGTGGCTTTGCACAGAGCAGCCCCGATCCTCCTCTTCTTGGTTCCCCAGCCGGCTCTCTTGTCCCCTCCCTCCTGCCAAATGCCCCCACAGCAAGCAGCTTGCTATGGGGGCACCCAAGTTGGGCCACTGCTCTGTGTGTCCATTCTGACATGGAGCCCCGCCCCTCTTGCACCTCATTGGCTCACTGACTTTGATTGACAGCAATGGCGCCAATGGGTGCTGTCTGAGCCAATGAGAAGGTAGAGTCCCGGGTAGCCGAGAGACTCGTTCAAATTCACCGGATCTAGATGGGCTCAGGTAAGTTTTACTTTACTGCACCATGAAGGTTTTTTTATCTAAATGCAGAAACCTTTTAGAATAAGGTGACCAGATTTTTAAAATGAAATCCAGGGACATATTTTTTCTTTTCTAGTAATGGCACCAATCAGCGACTCTCTGCCCGTCGCCGCCCGCCTCACAGCCTCTCAAGTCTTACTTTCCGGCCCCGGCTACTACTGGGTGGGGAGCGGAGAGAGATCACTCCGCCAGGGAAGGCAAGGAGATAGGCAGGTGGCTGGCCAGGATTCGAGCCAAGGCAGAAGAACATTTTTTTTTTTTTTAATTCTGCACTGACTGTCTTTGAAATTGCCCCTGCCCCCTATTAAATCCAATCTGGGGACAAAACCAGGGACAAACTTGGTCCGGGGACAGTGTCCTCAATCAGGGGGCTGTCCCCTGAAACCGGGGATGTCTGGTCACCCTATTTTAGAACCACTTTAACCACTTGCCGTCTGCCATATAACAATATGACAGTGGCAAAGTGGTTCTGTCATCCTGATCGGACATCATATGATGTGATCAGGATAACTAGCTGGCACGCACACCCGCTAGGGTGACCACATTTCCAAACTACAATTCAGGGACACTCCCCTTCCCAAAAATATGCTTGTGCTGTAACGAATCACAGCACAGTGATTGGACACAAGAGGCGGGATTTATGATTCCTCCAATCACAAGCAGGGGGCGGGGACTGTGCTCCTCCAGGCATTCCCGGCCAGGACAAGTACTTTCAGTAAGTAAAGTGGTGATGTGGCGGCCTTTTTTGGGGGCATCAGATTGGGCCGGGGGGTGGCTGTGTCAGTTTCATTCCGGGACACTGTATTGTCCTGGTATGAATGTGCCCGGGTCAGACCTGCAAAATGCGGGACTGTCCCGGGCAATCCAGGACACCTGGTCACCCTAGCACCCGCGGGGGCTTGCAGCGCGGCGATAGGTGGTGCAGCGTGTCTTTCTGACACACTGCAACTTCGATGTAGGTAAAGAGTCTCCGACGGAGACTCTTTACCAAGTGATCAGCTGTGTCCAATCACAGCTGATCACAGTGTAAATAGGAAAAGCCATCGGCTCCTCACAGAAGATTGCCTGTCCAATCACAGCGCGCAGCACGGCTCATGCACTTCCGGCTGTGGAGCCACATGTGATTGGCTGATTAGCAATTTGTGTTATCAAACAATTGAACGGTGTTCCTAATAAATTGGCATTGTTGTTGAATATATATATATATATATATATATAGCTTTTTTATTTTTTTTATTATGGGTGGTTACCCCCTTGACCCCACTGTACTAAGCAGTGCTTATGACATGTGAGTGCAGGTCCATGACAGCCAGGATGGAATGACACTACACAGAAGGTGAGCATCACCTAGTGGTGGAAAGTAAACACTGCAGGGCCAGCTCCAATCTAAAGGTATTGCAGCAAAGCTGTTTTTATTATTTCCTCTTTTATAAGTCATTGGGAAATATTGAGGTTTGTTGGGAAATTGCTCCTCTTAGGCCTCGTACACACGAGGCAATCGATTTGTTCAAAACGGTCTGTCCGACCGATTTGAACAAATCTGTCTGCTGGCATTTTGGTTTGCTCGCGTGTACACACGAGCAAACCAAAATCCCCGCCAGCAGACAGCGCGCTGACGTGTCGGTGACGTTGACGCCGCCACGTCACCGCACCAGGAAGTAAAACACTTCCGCGCATGCGTTGAAATCATTCGGCCCGTGTGCGAGAAGACATGTCTGCTGGTTAGCATACTAACGGACGGGTTCCCAGCCGACAGATTTCAAAGCATGCTTTGAAATCTGTCGGGTGGCCAAATCCGTCGGCTTGCCCGTACACACGGTCAAATCTGTTTGCTGGGACGGTCAGGCCGACCGTTTCCAGCAGACAGATTTGATTGTGTGTACGAGGCCTTACAGTGTTGAGAATAAAACGATATACAGTAGGCAGCACTGGTTAAACTTGAAGCTTTATATAAGTTTTACCTTAGGTTCACATCTATGCAGCTGCAGTCAATGTGTTTTTCCGGCACGTTTTGTGGTGCGTTTTCATGCGTTTGCATTTTTGTTATTTCCTAAAAAACAACAAAAAAACAACCCATGTCCCCCGATGTAGATCCATCATCAATCACGACGCATGCCGCCACCGCCGACCTGAAAACCCTCCCAAAAAAATGGTCGACTCCCACTGAAGGCTCCCCCTGTCTGCCAGTTCTTAAATACCTAAGGGGCGGGGTCACCAGCTGACATCACTGACTGAGAAAACACTCCTGTGACATCATGAGCCCAGCATGCCCCTGGCCGATGACGTCACATGGGGACGGGGGCCACCAGGTGACCCAGGCCTTATTTAACCCCTTGGTGCCGGCCTGGGTTTGCTATGCTGGGAGGTGGATCTGGGCTTATGGCCATGTGACCGGCGTGATTGGCTGTCACAGCGGGTACATAATCGGAAAAGTCCCTATCACATACAGTGATCGAGATTTTTTAGTGAGCTTCCAGTCACTGTGCCTCTGGGCACAGCACTATTGCACATGAAGCCGCTCGACGCCAAGGCCCAGCATATTTGCATGTGCTGTGTGCCAACAGGTTAAGAACTGTCAGACGGCAGAGCAGACAATTTTTCTTTTGTGTCAGCTGTGGTGGTGGGCATCGAGATTGACGATGGATCTACATTGGGGGACATTGTTTTTTTGTTTTTGTTTGCATCAGCATACCAAGATATTTTGGACAATTTCATGCTGGGGACACCCCCTTCCTGTTCCAACAAGACTGAACACCAGTGCACAAAGCAAGGTCCAAAAAGACACGGATGAGCGAGTTTGTGGTGGAGGAACTTGACTGGCCTGCACAGAGTCCTGACCTCAACCTGATAGGACACCTTTGGGATAAATTCGAGCAGAGCCAGGCCTTCTTGGCCAACATCAGTGCCTGACCTCCCAAATGCACTTCTGGAAGAATGGTCAAACATTCCCATAGACCAGTAATGGCGAACCTTGGCACCCCAGATGTTTTGGAACTACATTTCCCATGATGCTCCACTACACTGCAGAGTGCATGAGCATCATGGGAAATGTAGTTCCAAAACATCTGGAGTGCCGAGGTTCGCCATCACTGCCATAGACACTCCTAAACCTTGTGGGCAGCATTCCCAGAAGAGTTGAAGCTGTTATAGCTGCAAAGGGTGGGCCAACTTAATATTGAACCCTACGGACTAAGACTGGGATGCCATTAAAGTTCATGTGCGTGTATACCTCCCAACATTTTGAGATGGGAATGAGGGACACCTACTAGCAAACGTATGTAGGAATAGGACACGCCTCCTGCCACACCCCCTTAAAGGAGAATTAACCAAGAAAAAGGTTAATTAAATCCACAAGTGCTTTTTTTTTTACCACTACTATTCCCGTTATATTGGCTTTTACAATTTACAAATGCAGCAATTTAGAAATTGGATGAACTGTTATAGGGTTCTTTTTACATCCTACTCCTCAGCTAGCCCTTCTTAACATTAACATTGCTAATATTCCATCCCAATTTCGTAGCATAGTCACACACGTATTGATAGCTGCCCGCCTGACTATAACTTCTAAGTGGAAAACTACCATGGCCCCCAACATTAATGAGGTTATTCAGAGGGTCTCCACACAATATCTGTATGAGAAGTATTTTGCAGTGCAATCTAACGCGAGTCAGTCGTTTAAAACTTAATGGATGCCTTGGATCTCGAAATTCCCTGAATAAGGTATACATGTTGTATTGAGGTTTTGCATATTTAGTGCAATTGTTTTATGGTAATATTAGTCCCTGTGGTACTTTGGTTTGTTCCTCCACCTTTTCCTCTCTTTTTCATTCTCCCTTTCTTTTTTTGTTTTCTCTTTGCTTTTCATTTCCATTTTCGGTAGCTCTCACTTTCATTTGTTTACCTCTGCCTTTGGTTGAGGTAATTAGTCCCCATTCCTCTGCGGAATTGAGGACCGGCCTGACTATCTCATGTTCACCTCTCATTGAGCTAGAACGGTACTGTGATAGAATTATTTCAAAATACTATATTTGATAAGTTGAAGCTAATTCTTTTATTAGAACCACTAATGTGTCTCTCCATCATAATCCTTTAAGTGTTTATATATTCTTTCTTATACCTTTTTTATATATACACATGTATGAAATCACATTAGTGCTTTATTTTCCATGATGATGTTACATAAGATATGTGTTACTCGCTGGAATTTGAGTATACAGGACTGTATCTTAAATGTCACTCATTTCTAATCGTGACACCCACCCCCCATCTGTGAAGAAGGTTTCAAGAGAAAGCCAAAACCCTTTCCCCCCAACTTCCTGTCTGCAATCACTGAAGGAATTTTTGGTCATGTGGTCAAGAGAAGCTGTGCTGAACTGTTCCACCTTATATGGCAAATAACGACGAACTGATTAACTCCTTTAATCAGTGAATTTCTTCCAAACATGAACTTCCCCCTTCTCTTAGGCTGTTCCTCCCACTTGTAGCCCATCCCCTTGGCAAAAGGAATGTTTCTTGAAGATTTGTGTGGGAGACCCTGTTTATGAACTTTAAACAAAGAGCTAGACATGTGCTTTTAGTGGGCGTAGAGGAGGGCGTGGATGAGGGCGTATGTGGGGTGGGTCAATAGCTGGATGGGAGGGAAACTGGGTGTGTCTTTTATCATGTGAACAGTATACTTATTATGTGAACCAATCAACATGCCTGTGTCTTGTGATGTCATCGAGTAATAAAAGTGGAGGAGGACGGGCTGAGCTCCACCATTACTTTCCTCTTCATCTATTGAGAAGCATCCTGTCTGTTCTTTCCCGGTTGCAGTGGGACAGTACCAGCCTTCCCTGAGTTTGTCAGGAGATTAATTAATTAATCAAAGAGTCTTTAGTAATTCTCTTTCAGTACGGGCATATGTCCTACTTTCTATGGTGTTCTGTTATGATAACTATGTTTAGTATGCATACCAGTGCATTACCTATGGAAGGTGCCGTGGCTCCACAATGTGTAGTAAGATGCGGGGACCTGCTAGTTTGCTAAATACTTTAAACGCTGGTATTATGATTCAGAACTTTAATGTATACTATATCCTATTGTCTACTGGGAAATCTGTTCGTAGAGTCACATTGTATTGTTACTTGACCTGTTATTTTCTTTAATAATCTTAATAAAAACAAATTGAAAAGAAATTGGATGAAAGGTTTAGCACTGGGAAACCCTTTTTAACCACTTAAGGACCGCCGCATGTACATTTACGTCGGCAGAATGGCACCGACAGGCACATCAACGTATATATACGTTGGTGCCTTGGGGGGGATCGGGGGTCCGATCGGACCCCCCCCCCGTACATGCGGCGGTCCGCGCGGCTGCAGGAGCGATCCGACAAGTGGGGGCGGCTATCCGTTTTCATCCGCCCCCTCCGGATCGCTCCCAGCCAATGCACGCGCCCGCCCGCCCTGTCACTTCCTCCTCCTGTGTAAACACAGGAAGGAGGAAGCGACGTGATCTCTCCCTCGGCGTTTGTTTCAAGCGCCGCTGAGGAGAGATCACCACACACCAAGTAAGTCTGCACCAAACAGCACACTTACACACACACAAACACATTTAACCCCCGCGATCGCCCCCCCCCCCCTCCCCCCTGTCACAGTGTCACTGAATGCAGTAATCATACATGTATGATTACTGTATTTAGTGTCAGTGTGACAGACAGTGTGACAGTCAGTCAGTATTAGTGTCAGGGTAGCCCCCCCACCCCCCCCAATAAAGTTTTAACCCCTTGATCACTGCCCTAGTTAACCCTTTCACTCCCTATTGCCAGCGTCACTAAGCGATCATTTTTCTGATCGCTGTATTAGTGTCGCTGTTCCCGCTAGGTAGCTAATTTTTTTTTAATGCGATTTTTTTTTTACTAAAGACATGTGGCTAAATAAATTTTGGCCTAAATGTTTGACTAAAATTTAGTTTATTGGTTTTTTATTATAACAAAAAGTAAAAAATATTGATTTTTTTTCAAAAATGTCGCTCTATTTTTGTATATAGCGCAAAAAATAAAAATCGCAGAGGCGATCAAATACCACCAAAAGAAAGCTCTATTTGTGGGAAAAAAAGGATGCAAATTTTGTTTGGGAGCCACGTCGCACGACCGCGCAATTGTCTGTTAAAGCGACGCAGTGCCGAATCGCAAAAACCCCTTGGGTCATTTGCCAGCGTATTGGTCCGGGTCTTAAGTGGTTAAAAAGATAAAAACTGCATTTCATATAAAACTATATAGATCAGACCGAAATGAGGGACAAATGAGGGGGAATGGGGGACAGAGGGACATTGCTTCAAATCAGGGACAGTCCCTCGAAATCAGGGACAGTTGGTAGCTATATGCGTGTAAAGGCAGGTGTCCCAATACTTTTGACAATATAGTGTATATTTAAAATGCTACAAGCATCTCCAATTGGGCTTGGCCCAAGCAAACTATTTAAAGGGACATTAGACATGGAGTTTGGCTTTAACATTTAGCTTGTAATCTGCAGGGGAGACTGATGGCAGCTCTGCAGGAAGGTGGGTGGGAGGGTGGATTCCATGTTACATACAGTGCACTGTTATGTCTGGAAGCCAATCCGGTGGAACCGTTTATCAGCTCATGGAATGAATGCTTTCCCTTATCTCCCAAGTCAGGGAAAATGTTACATTGATAGGAAGACCTATTTACATGATATTTTCCTATATATAACACTGACATTGTTCCCTATAGTAGTGGAATGGAATCAGTTACATTAAAGGAAACTAAAAGACAAAACAGGGCTGAAAGCAACTTGTCCTAAACCCACAATAGGAAAAAAAAAAAAAATTTGTTTAACCACTTGTCCAACGGGCCTATTCTGGCCCTTCATGTAAAAATAAAAAAAAATGTTGCTAGAAAATTAATCAGAACCTCCAAACATTATATATATATATATATTTTTTGTAGCAGACACCCTCGGGAATATACATTGAAACTTTTTTTCTCGCACGGTATTTGCGCAATAATTTTTCAAACGCCTTTTTTTGGGGGGAAAAAAAAATACGGTTTCATGAATTAAAAAATAACAAAACAGTAAAGTTAGCTCAATTTTTTGTATAATGTGAAAGATAATGTTACGCCGAGTAAAAAAGATACCTAACATGTCACGCTTTAAAATTGCGCACACTCATGGAATGGTGCCAAACTTCGGTACTTAAAAATTTCCATAGGCGACGCTTTAAATTTTTTTACAGGTTACTATTTTAGAGTTACAGAGGAGGACTAGTGCTAGAATTGTTGCACACGCTCTAGCGCATGCGACAATACCTCACATGTGGGGTTTGAACGGCGTTTACATATGCGTGTTCACTTCTGAGCGCAAGCTACCGGGGACAGGGGCGTTTTAAAACAATAATAATTTTTTTTTTTATTTTACTTCATTTTTTTATTTTTACACTTTTTTTTTACATATTTTTTTTTTGATCACTTTTATTCCTATTACAAGGAATTTAAACATCCCTTGTAATAGTAATCACTGTGACAGGTCCTCTTTATGGAGAGATGTGGGGTCAATAAGACCCCACATCTCTCCTCCAGGCTGGAAAGCATGAGATTGTGAAAAAAAATTCACCGATCTCATGCCGACAGCCGCGATTGCAGCTCTGTTTACTTTCGGGTACCCGGGTGTGACGTCATAACGTCGCGCCTGGGCCACCGATGGTCATAGAAATGATTGGTGACCATCTGGTCACCAGTCATCTCTATGCTTCTCAGCCAGCACCGGACGATTTGTTCTCTGGGCCCCCGATGGCACGGGAGAGGCCAGAGAAGCACCGGATGGCGGCGGGAGGGGGGGGGGAGGGTAAAGGGTAAAGAGCTGGTGCACTTCCGTGCATTAACCACTTTGCAGCCGCGCTATAGACAAAAGACGTCTACAGCACGACGCTCAATTTTCAGGAGGATGTCCCTGGACGTCCTCCTGTTTACTAGTTCCTTGTGCGCACCGCGGGCGCACATCAGGGAAAATCTGTGCCCGCTGCGTCACGCGGGTTGCCGATGAGCGTGCCTGGTGGCCGCGATGCCGCCACATACCCATGATCGTCACTTACAGAGCCAGGGACGCGGATCTCTGTGTGTAAAAAAAAAAAAAATCATAAATCTATCCCCTATTTTGTAGATCATCGTTTCCCAACCAGTGTGCCGCGGCACACTGGTGTGCCGTGAAGAGTCCCCAGGTGTGCCGCGGCAAAATAACCCCCAATATGGGCAGCTATGGCTGTTATCTGCTGGGCACTTTGTTAACATGCGTCACGCTTTACAGTGGTGCCAGTCCGCTGTGTTAAACTCACTTCCCGGCACTCTGGAAGCTGTGCTGGCTGTGCGGGGCCTTCCGATCGCATCTTGCCAACCGATGACGTCATCGGTTGCTATGGGAGGATCGGGCGCACGCACTGTTATGTGTTACGTGAAAGCCGCAGACGTGAGAGCCAGTAGACTCTGCCTGGCGCGCCTTTGCCTGAGGGGGAAGAGGAACGAGTAGGGGAAGAAGAAAGAGTGGTTGTAGAAGAACGATTAATAGGTGAGATGACACTATAAATGTGAAAAGTGTAACAGGCATGGTGTATATATAATAATTAAAAAAAATACATGACATTTGGCACTTTCACAGTGACTGACTTCATTGCAGGCATGGTGATTTATTTTAAATGTAATATGGGCTATGTGGGCTATTATTGATAATGATAACTGTATACTTCAATACTGCAGTTTGGCCGCAGTGCAGGTGTATCGCAGTGTACCTGCGGTTTTCATGTGGTTTCTCAGACTTATATTATGTCCTTTTTGGTGTGCTTTCAGAAAATGTACCAAAAATTAAGACATAATAGAAGTTTATGAGAAACCACATGAAAACCGCTACACCTGCGCTGCGGCCAAACTGCAGTATTGAAGTATACAGTTATCATTATCAATAATAACCCACATAACCCATCTATAATATATTAAAAAAATATTAAATCACCATGTCTGCAATGGAATGAGTCAATGTAAAAGTGTAACAAGTGTTATGTAGGTTTTTTTTTTTTTTCACAAGAGCACAAAATTACAGATTTCAGCCATAACCTTGGTATTGTTTTTTTACAGACAGTGGCTGGCTTTCTCATGAAAGTGTTCCGAGCGGCTCTTATCGTGGATGCAGCATGGTGGTGTGCCTCGTGATTTTTTTCATGAAAAAAGTGTGCCTTTGCACAAAAAAGGTTGAAAAACACTGTTGTAGATGCTATAACTTTTGCATAAACCAATCACTATACACTTATTGCGATTTTTTTTTTTGTACCAAAAATAAAATACATATTGGCCTAAACTGAGAAAAACATATTATTTTTTTTTAAATTGGGATATTTATTATAGCAAAAAAATATTGGCCCAGATTCACGTACATCGGCGCATTATCGGTCCGGCGTAGCGCACCGCCATTACGTTAGACTTGCGCCATCTAGCCGCGTAATCCCCCGATTCACGTAGCTTTTGCGCAGGAAATTACGCAAGCGTAAGGTTTTTTCCAGAGGCGTAAGGAGGAGTAATACAAATTGGGAGGGACGTGGGCGTGTTACATTGAAATGAGCCGTGACCCCATGCAAATGAAGGGCCGGCCGGCTCGCGCATGCCCGCTTGAACGAGACCATGTCAGCTCCGCTGTGCGCATGCTCACAACTCGGGAGCGGCGCAATTAGTGAAATTGGAAACTAGGGCAACGTTGTGAACTACGCAGACAGCATAAATAGACACACACAAACGCACTTGCATTGCAAAAGTACATCCCTTTGTGTCCCTTCCCATTTAACCAAGTGCTTTTGTTCCTGTTGTTCGTTGCAGTGTGTCTTGTAGTTGTCAGATTAGTGTTCTGTGTGATCAAGTGCTTGTTGGTATATTTGTGAAAGTGTATTTGATAAGTGTTTGAGAGACTGATTGTTTGATTGATATATTTTTGTTCGTTTGTTTTCTTGCTTTTTTTTTTTGGGTGACTTTTTTTTTACATTTTGGGTTGTGCATGGTGTTTGAATGTGGGGGTGACATTCCTGCTGGAAAAGGGGTGTCATCCTCAATTTTGGTGGAGAAGGGTTCCCCAGGACCAGGGAGAAGTGATTCCCAGGTCCGTGTGAATGGTGTATGAATGTACAGTGACATAATTGGAGCCTTGACGTGGCGTTACTGCTCACCAGTCCTGCATGGTGGACTGGTGCCAATCCAATTTGATGAGGATGTGGGGTGTGTGTGCTAGGGACCACAGTGGTGTGCATGCATGCATTCTCAATGTGCCATGATTAATGTGTGTGTTTAACGTGCAAAGATGCCCAATGTGAGCTGTCTCCTGACTGCTCTTCCCTCAGAAGACGGGGTATCCTCGGTTAGGGGTTGATTGTCTGGTTGGGGGGTCAGGTCATCACGTAGCTCAACCTGCAGGCCCTTCCTCACTGCGAGATTGTGCAGCATGCAACATGCAACGATGATATGGCACACAAAGTTTGGGGAATACAACAGTGTACCCCCAGACTTATCCAGGCATCGGAAACGTGACTTCAGGAGGCCAAAGGTGCGCTCCACCACTGCACGGGTTTTGATGTGTGCTTGATTGTATCTTTCCTCCCCTGGGATTTGGGGGTTCCGGATAGGAGTCATGAGATGGGGTCCCAGTGCATATGCAGAGTCACCTGGAAGGGAAAAGACAGGAGAATGTTAGTCATGCATGTGCCACTTGTGAGGTGTGCATCACGGGAGGGGATAGTCATGCCTGACTCCCATGTCACTCACCAACCAGCCAGGTGTTCCCATACACGTTCTGATCGAATTCCATTCGGATGTGGCTTTGATTGTAGATGTAGCTGTCATGGCTGGACCCTGGGTGTTTGGCACGGACGTGCCATATGAGGCCTTGGGCATCAACTATCACCTGTACGTTGATGGAGTGCCAATTCTTCCGATTGCGGTACATGTGCTCTGTCTCCAGGGGGGGCTGGAGTGCCACATGTGTGCAATCAATGGCCCCGATGGTGCGTGGGAATCTGGCAATTCTGTAGAAATCTGTCATTGCCTTCAGCCGCAGGTCCTCAGTGGTGGGTTTGATGATTTGGTTGGCCAAGCGTGTGAGGATTGCAGGGACAACCTGGTGCACACATCTGCTCATGGAGGATTGTGACATCCCAGCCACCACTCCACTTGTACGCTGAAAAGAGCCACTGGCAAGGAAATGGAGTGTTGCCAGTACCTTGACCAGTGGCTGCACTGGATGTGAGCGTTGTGTTGGGCTGGTGATGTCCTCCTGCAAGGTTGTGGTTAATTCCAGGATGGCATGAGGGGGGAATCTGAAGATGCGATACACCTCAGAATCACTCATGCCAAACAGGTCTATGCGTGTGCGGTATATCCTCTCCCGTGCCATCCTCCGTGCCATCCTCCTTCTTTGGTCATCTAAATTCACTAGTGCAGCTATGAGCGACGATGCCCCTGGCATGTTGGCAGTCAAATTGTAGTGCAACACGTGTGTGTGGTCTGCTCCTCAGTAACGGTGTTGCTTTCTGTGAGATGTAGACGTTTTTTCAAAATTTAGACCAGCTTTTAGGTGCTCTAACTTTAGACAGGACATTTTGCTGTTGCGCACATCGCGTAGCCTGCGCAGCAACTGCATTTTTTGTGGATCCCCGCAACTCCCTCATTAGCATATTTGACTAGCAAATCAATGGTGTGTCTAGCGCATTTTTGCGCGGACGGATGCGTCTGTCTAACGAAATTACGCCGGAAAAATAAAAGTTGATTTCTGGCGTAAATCGTTTTCTGAATCGCGCGCATCTAAACGCACGCGCACATTTAGACTTACGCACGCGCAACACCAGTTGCGCAGGCGTAATCGCTCTGTGAATCTGGGCCACTGTTTTTTTTTTCAATATTGTCAGTCTTTTTTTTAATAGCGCAAAATAGCTATTTTTTTATTTTAAAAAACATTTTTTTTCACAGTATAGGCCAATATGTATTCTTTAACCACTTCCATACTGGGCACTTATACACCTTCCCGAGACCAATTTGTAGCTTTTAGTGCTGTTGCACTTTGAATGACAATTAAGCAGTCATGCTAAACTGTACCCAAACTAATTTTTTATCATTTTGTTCCCACAAATAGAACTTTCTTTTGGTGGTATTTGATAACCTCTGGGATTTTTATTTTCTGCAAGAAAAAATAAAAAAATTACTGAAAATTTAGAAAACAACGTTTTTTTGTTGTTTCTGTTATAAAACATTGTAAATAAGTACGTTTTCTCCTTCACTGATGGTACTGCACTGACGGGGGCACTCATAAGGCAGCACTGATGGGCACCGATGAGGTGGCACTGATGTGGTGGCATTGATGGGCACTGATGATGGGCACAAATATGCGGCACTGATAGGCGGTGTAACAGTCACCACCGTTTACGACCTTCCATCCGCCCACGACAAGCTTATCCGACACACTGCGACAATCCTGCATACACGATCCATTCCATTTCCCAGAATAAAGACGAGACACAAGCTCCGTTCTCTCTGGTTTCAAAATGTATGAATACTTTATTGGTTTCTTAGCTTGCTTATATATCCAGTACAGCATATTAAAGTTAATCACAGGACAATGCACTCTCCACCCCCCTCATCACACACTATGGCTAATTACTATGCAGACACATCCACTCAGGATATTGAAACCACTTTGCCAACGTCCTTTATCAATAGAATTCCAACAAAATACAATCACACAATGAATTTCCCTTCAACCCACATCTCCAGACAGATGGACCGTCTCCAAAGGAAAGGGACCCACACCTGAGCAGCAATACATGCCTTTGCTAAACATAATTCGGTTCCAGTTATTCTGATGATAGGGGGGGTCACTGTATCCATAATTGACATGCTAATTCAATACATCTGAAGAGAGACGTGTGATCTTGAATACCCAATCTTTTAAGTGTAAACACAGAGGAATGAGTCACTGTCTTGTTGACCTGGTCAGGTCAACCTTAACCAACACTTGTAATATCTCAAGACATCCTGCAATATGAAGTATCAATAATGCCCCATCTCATATAATACATGAAATATGATTTTATTAGCCACCCTACGCCCAAAGGGGCACAGGAGTTATTAGTATCTCTCATCCTTCCAAAGTCTCTGGTTGTCATGGGTCATTCCGTTACAGGCGGCATGGATGGGCACTGATAGGCGGCATGGATGGGCACGGATAGGCGGCACAGATGGGCAGGAATAGGCGGCATGGATAGGTGGCATGGATGAGCACGGATAGGCGGCATGGATGGGCACTGATAGGTGGCACGGATGGGCATAGATGGGCACTGATAGGTGGCACTAACGTATGTGTTGTACTAATGGATGCCAAACAATTTCTGCCAATCAGTGATGCCCATTGCGGGCACTGATTGGCATTCATTATTTCTGTCATTGTCATCCCTGGTGGTCTAGTGTGTGTTTTGCATCCCTGAGTTTTGCATCCCTGGTGGTCTAGTGGCATCCCTGGTGGTCCAGTGTGGGCATCCTCGGGGGGCTGTGCTGATAATCGATCAGCACAAACCCCCCCTGTCAGAGGAGCAGCCGATCGGCTCTCCTCTACTCGCGTCTTGTCAGATTACCGGCTTTTCCTGTTTACAACGTGATCAGCCATGATTGGACACGGCTGATCACGCGGTAAAGAGTCTTCGTCGGAGACTCTTTACCTAGATTGGTGTTGCGGGGTGTCAGACTGACACCCTGCAACAACGATTGCCGCAATGCGTGCCCCCGGGGGCGCGCAGCGGCTCAATATCCTGAGGACGTCATACGACGTCCACTCAGGATATTGAAACCACTTTGCCAACGTCTTTTTGCATAAAGCGGACGGCAAGTGGTTAAAAAGAATAAATATCGGCCTAAATTGAGAAAAAAAAATACATACTTTTTTTAAATTGGGATATTTATTATAGCAAACAGTAAAAAAAAAAAATGGAGGTGATCAAATACCACCAAAGGAAAGCTCTATTTGCGGGGAAAAAAGAGGCGTCAATTTTGTTTGGGAGTCACGTCGCACGACCACGCAATTGTCATTAAAAACGTGACAGTGCTGAAAGCTGAAAATTGGCCTGGGCAGGAAGGGGGTGAAAATGCCCGGTACTGAAGTGGTTAAGGTAATGTGCGTTCATACATGCGTTTTATCACTTGTTGACACAACGTACAAGTGTGAATGGCCCCTGACATACATTATATCTAGGTTGCTATCCTGTTTCAGCTTCAAAGTCTGCAATAAATCAGGAAATATCGTCAGCCTGTGTTTTATGCGGGTGTCATCCGCCATCGTCATCTCTTTGTTACCCCCCATTAGACGGACAGGACCTTAGTGTATTATAGGTAATAATCTGCCCCTTTTAGTAAATTGCCGGATCCATTTCCGCACTCCGAGGTCCTTTGTAGATGCCACCATCACTAAATTCCCCATTGTAACGTCCTTACAAAGTACAGCAGGGGGGACATTATTCCTCGCACATTACTGAATTTTGTGTTCTGCCTTTGGTTCCAGTTATTCCGTCGATGGGGGGGTCACTGTATGCATCTTCCTTTATTTCAGCTGAAAATTCCGCAGTCAGCTCGGCTGTTTTACCGCTTGTTATTGCTGCCATTGTGCGTTCAAAGCTGCTGAGTATGAAGGGGAAAGAAAAACAATTTAGCCGGTTTCTGGAAAGGCTTTTTGTATAGCGTGCCCTGACCTCTGGTTCTATAGCGGGCCTTCTATACAAAGATTTCACCGTATCATCTAAAAAAAGTATGATTGTGGCAATATTGCCCATGTTCCTTCAGTAAATAGCAGTAGCAATAGAATATGTTCTTTAACCCCTTCAATACTGGGCTCTTATACCCACCTCAATACCGGGCCTATTCTGGCACTTCTCTCCTACATGCACAAATCGTCATTCTTTTGCTCGAAAATTACTCAGAACCCCCAAATATTATATATGTTTTTTTTTTTTTAGCAGACACCCTAGGGCAGGCATGTCCAAAGTCCGGCCCGCGGGCCGAATGCAGCCCCTGTTCCAGGTTAAATGTGGCCCCCTGTTAATTTAGATATATATATCTTTTGCAGGCCTACTAAAGATATATACTGTATTTATCGGCACTACCTCAGAGGGGACAGGTAGGGGGCATAACAAGCGTTTACTCAGCGGCATCTGCACTAGGAAGTTCTGTCTCCTGGGCTGCCATTGGACGACTGTTCTGTCTATCATAGAAGGCAGGACTTGCTATTAAAGAGGCCGCTGAGAAAACAGGAAATTCTCCTGCATGTAATCTGTTAGTGCTCGTCCCGCCCCCTCCCTGTCCCCTCCGAGGCTGCAAATGGGCAAGGATCAGGCTGCACAGATGGCAATAGTGAGGCTGCATTCATGGCAATGGGGAGCCTGCATTGATGGGCACTGACCCTTATTTTGCTTCACAGTTCTTTATTTAAAATAGGTTTTTTTTTTCCCCCTGAAACTTCTCCTTAAGTGAAGGTGTGTGTTATACGCCGATAAAGAAGGTATACATAAAATAACACTCCCGAGCTCATCCTAATGGCCCATATACGCGATTTGAATATCGGACGAAAACGATCGCCCGATGATGGATCGTACGATTTTCGGATCGTGTGTACACTACTTTCGAGAACCGATCACGACCGTTCATCTGATATTTTTCGAACGGACAAGCGCGAAAATTTTCCTCGTACGATGTCAGATTGTACGATTTTCATTTAGTCAGTACAGCCGTCGTCCGACAATACCATACAAATACATTACAACACGTGACATCACTTCCAATCTTTTTTTTCTGTCGTACGAGAATTTTCGTGAGTTTAATAACCTATTTTATTTTACTTGCGATTATTAAGCGAAAAAAGTTGTACGATCCATCGGCCCATATTCGGATCGTGTGTATGGGCCATTAGTCTTGAGTGGCGCGCTGGTATTCGTTGGGGCCACAAAAGATATATATCTATATAGATATCTATAGATATATAGATAGATACAAATAACACGCTCAAGCTCAACTCTTCACCACACACAGCCACAAAGGCAGGGCTTGTTGGGCCGTGTATTAGTGCTCGGACAAACCCACTTAGACAGAATTTTAATGGTTCAAAGACTGTCAGGCAAAAACGGTCGACCCTCACGCATGTTCACTGCATCAAATCTGGCCCTCTTTGAAAAAAGTTTGGACACCCCTGCCCTAGGGAATACAATGGCGGTCATTGCAACTTTTTATCTTGCACAGTATTTGCGCGATGATTTTTCAAATGCCTTTTTTTGGGGGAAAAAAAATGGTTTCATGAATTAAAAAATAACACAACAGTAAAGTTAGACCAATTTCTTTGTAAAATATGAAAGATGATGTTACGCCGAGTAAATAGATACCTAACATGTCACGCTTTAATAATTTCGCACACTCATGGAATGCCACCAAACTTTGTAACTTAAAAATCTCCATAGGCGACGCTTTGAAAATGTTTAGAGTTACAGAGGAGATCTAGTGCTAGAGTTGTTGCTCTCGCTTTAACGCACGCAGCGATATCTCACATGTGTGGTTCGAACAACGTTTACATACGTGGGCGGGACTTGCGTGTGCGTTCGCTTCTGCGTGCGAGCTACCGGGGGGAGGGGCGTTTAATTTTTATTTTATTTTACTTATTTATTTATTTTTTACCCTTTTTTACATTTTTTTAATCACTTTTATTCCTATTACAAGAAATGTACATATCCCTTGTAATAGGAAATGTGTGTGACAGGTCCCCTTTAAGGAGAAATGCGGGGTCAATAAGACCTCACCTCTCTCCTCCAGGCTAGAAAGTATGAGATAGTGAAAAAAATTCACAGATCTCATGCTTACTACCCGCAATTGCGGCTTTGTTTACTTACGGGTACCCGGGCATGACGTCATCACATCGTGCCCGGGCCTCCGACGGTCATAGAGATGACTGGTGAGAGGGGGGGGGGGGAGTCCCCTCCCGCCGCCTATAAGAACGATCAAGCGCTGGAACCGCTGCTATGATCATTCTTATGGTGCGCGGGATCGCCGCCGGAACAAAATGATATCTGACTGATGCCTCAAGGTGCAGGCATCATTCAGATATCACCGCACAAAGTCCAGGATGTCATATGAAGTCCACCCAGTATAGGAGATCCCCTTTGTGGACGTCATATGATGGCGTGCGGTATTGAAGTGGTTAAAGGGGTTGCAAAGATAAACCCCTTTACCTTAGTGCAGTCCTCCTTTACTTACCTCATCCTTCCATTTTGCTTTTAAATGTCCTTATTTCTTCTGAGAAATCCTCACTTCCTGTTCTTCTGTCTGTAACTACACACAGTAATGCGACTCGCGAGGCTTTCTCCCTGGTGTGGAGAAAGCCTCCGGATGGGGGAGGGGGCGAGCAGGAGTGTCAGGACGCTCTCTACTTTGCAGATAGAGAAAGGAGCTGTGTGTTAGTGGGCATCCTGACACTCCTGCTCGCCCCCTCCCCCCTCAAGAGGCTTTCTCCACACCAGGGAGAAAGCCTTGCATTTCTGCGTGTAGTTACAGATAGAAGAACAGGAAGTGACGGTTTCTCAGAAGAAATAAGGACATTTAAAAGCAAAATAGAAGGATGAGGTAAGTGAAGGAGGACTGCACTAAGGTAAAGGAAGCTATTTAGGGTAAAAAAAAAAATACCTTTACAACTCCTTTCATTTATAAAAAATGAGTGCAGTTAAAACAAACCACCTTTATTATAACCAGGCGAATGAAAGTGGTCCAAATATCAGAAATATTTTTCTGCTTCAGCCCCGGAAGATTTTACCCCCCTTCCTGACCAAAGCACTTTTTACAAATTGGCACTGTGTCACATTAACTGGTACGGTAATGTCGTACGGCGATGTACCGAAACAAACTTTGCGTTTTTTATTCCAACAAATCGAGATTTCTTTTGGTGGTATTTGATCACCTCTGCGTTTTTTGTGTGTGCTATAAACAAAAGAACAGCGACAATTTTGAAGAAAAAAAAAAAAAACACCACAATATCTTTTGCTTTTTGCTATAATAAATATCCTACATTTTTTTTTCCAATTTATTTTCCCTCAGTTTAGGCCGATATGTATTCTTCTACATATTTTTGGTAATTGATGGCACAGTGGCGACAATTGATGGCACGTCACAGTGGCGACAATTGATGGCACGTCACAGTGGCGACAATTGATGGCACAGTGGCAACAATTGATGGCACAGTGGCGACAATTGATGGCACAGTGGCGACAATTGATGGCACGGCACAGTGGCGACAATTGATGACATGGCACAGTGGCAACAATTAATGGCATGGCACAGTGGCGATAATTGATGGCACAGTGGCGACAATTGATGGCACAGTGGCGACAATTGATGGCACAGTGGCAACAATTTATGGCACATTGGCGACAATTGATGGCACAGTGGCGACAATTGATGGCATTGCACAGTGGCGACAATTAATGGCACAGTGGCGACAATTGATGGCACAGTGGCAACAATTTATGGCATGGCACAGTGGCAACATTTGATGGCACAGTGGCGACAATTGATGGCACAGTGGCGACAATTGATGGCACAGTGGCGACAATTGATGGCACAGTGGCGACAATTGATGGCACAGTGGTGACAATTGATGGCATGGCACAGTGGCGACAATTGATGGCATTGCACAGTGGCGACAATTGATGGCACAGTGGTGACAATTGATGGCACAGTGGTGACAATTGATGGCACAGTGGCGACAATTGATGGCACAGTGGCGACAATTGATGGCACGGCACAGTGGTGACAATTGATGGCATGGCACAGTGGCGACAATTGATGGCATTGCACAGTGGCAACAATTGATAGCACAGTGGTGACAATTGATGGCACAGTGGTGACAGTTGATGGCACAGTGGTGACAATTGATGGCACAGTGGCGAAAATCGATGGGCACAGTGGCGAAAATCGATGGGCACAGTGGCGACAATTTATGGGCACAGTGGCGGCAATTTATGGGCACAGTGGCGGCAATTTATGGCATGGCACAGTGGCAACAATTGATGGCACAGTGGCGACAATTGATGGCACAGTGGCGACAATTGATGGCACAGTGGCGACAATTGATGGCACAGTGGCGACAATTGATGGCACAGTGGCTGCGTTTGATGGGCACAGTGGCTGCGTTTGATGGGCATAGTGGCTACGTTTGATGGGCACAGTGGCGGCAATTTATGGGCACAGTGGCGGCAATTGTTGAGCACAGTGACTACGTTTGATGGACACAGTGTGGCAGCAAAAATGTGAGCACCAGTCGCCGCTGCTTGGATGAATACAGAAGTGGTTCTCAAACGTAATGACTTGGGGCCAAACTTTTTTTCCCCCCCTTTTTGAAGATTTTAAAGTTATGGAACTAAAAGATCTGTAAAGTTTTGGTGTACAGGAAAGTACAGCTAATAGGAATATTTTTAATCCTACGGCAGACCGATCACACTTAAGTCCAACAATGGCAGCCCATCAGCAGGAAGACGTCTGAATTTAGCGGTGTCTATTGATAAAGTGTGCTGTATAAGAATGACAGCTCCATTCAACATGGACATGAATAGGCTGTCAAACATGACAGCAAAATGTTCATAAACTCTTCTTTCCTCTCAAAGAGGGAGGGATCCGATCATTATTTGTGATAATCAGGTGCAGTGTAAATGACAACGTTTCTATAAAAAGCATTTTTGGAATAATGAGAACCTGCCACATCTTTCAAAAATGTCTTTCATTTTATCTAAAAAGTAATGTTGCCGGGCTACAAAATTCTCTTTTCAAAAGTTGCGGTTGACCAAAAAAAGAAATAAAACAGAGTGTAATTTCAGAAAAATCTTTGACCAAAATATGGGCTATCACTCTGATCTCACAGACATAACACGGGGCAGTCGCCAAGGATACCCCTTATCCCTTTTAACCACTTAAGCCCCAGACTAATTGGCTGCCAAAGGACCATGCCACTTTTTGCAATTCGGCACTGCGTCGATTTAACTGACAATTGCGCGGTTGTGCGACGTGGCTCCCAAACAAAATTGACGTCCTTTTTTCCCCACAAATAGCGCTTTCTTTAGGTGGTATTTGATCACCTCTGCGTTTTTTTTTTTTGGCGCTTTAAACAAAAACAGAGCGACAATTTTGAAAAAAATTCAATATTTTTTACTTTGTGCTTCAGCAGGGACAGGGAAGCTGGTCAGAGTTGATGGGAAGATGGGTGGAGCCAAATACAGGACAATCATAGAAGAAAACCTGTTATGCCGCGTACACATGACCGGTTTTCCTGTCGGAAAAAGTCAGATGAGAGCTTTTGGCTGGGAATCCCACCTGTGTGTTCCATCTGACTTTTTCCAACGGGAAAGCTAATTGAAAAAAAGAGAGTAGGATCTCTTTTTTCCCCATCAGGAAAAAATCCTAGTGGGAAAACCATTCGTCTGTATGCAGTTTCAATGTGCAAAAAGCTGCGCATGCTCAGAATCAAGTCAACACACGCTCAGAAGCATCAAACTTAATTACCGTATTTATTGGGGTATAGCGCGCTCTCGTGTATAGCGCGCACCCCTAAAGTGGCCCCCATTCCTGTGGAAAAAAAGTTTTTTGTACTTACAGTTTTGGTGTCTTGCGCGGCGTCCATCAGCGGCCTCGTCGGGTGCGGCTTCCGGTGTCCTCTTCGTCGGGTCCGGCGTGCGTCTGCGGCTTCGGGTGTCCCCTTCGACGGGTCCGGCGTGCGTCGGCGGCAGGCTAACTGCTGGCTCTGGTAGGCACTTCCACAGCCAACCAGCTGCCGTTATTCAGATGGCCGGCCATCTGAATAATCAGCGGCAGAGGCAACAATACATAGATTCATGCAATACATGAATCTATGTATTGTTCAGTGGCAGTGCGAGAGCCAGAGAGGGTGGCACTCCCTCTATCCATGCACCACCAGTGTTTTAGGTGCATTTTTCATTACACGTTTTTGATCCATTGAAGTCTATGGAACCAAAAACACAACCTGCTGGTGCCTGAAACTTTAAATAAAATGCACAAATGTAAACCACATTCATAGGAAACCATGTTACATGGACTGTAGTGCGTTTCTGATAAACTGAAAACGCACAAAAAAAAATACATCTACACATGCAATGCTGTATTCTGATGGGGGGGGGGGACCCCCCACTGTCAGAATACACTGATTAGTGCTGTAGCAGAATTATTATGATAAAAGTTTTTGATAGGTAAGGAATTTCTGGGACTTCAGAGCTGCTCCATAGATGTATTCCATACACACACACACACACACATTATGAGTTAATAAAATACATTTTTTAACAGGATAAAAGGAGTATGTGGGAATACATTTGTGTAACACCTCAGAAGTCCCAGGAATTTCTAACCTGTTCAAGAATTGAATGAATAAATGAATGAAGAACGAATGAAGAACTTATATAGCGCAGCACATGCGAAGTAAATCGCCTCTGGGCGATTGCATTGAGAATTGCATGTTCTCTGTCAGTAAACCTGTGCAGGTTAACAGCACATCATTGTATAGTGAAAAAAGCAGAGGAGGTCACAGTGCTCACAGGTAAAGGGCTGCTATCTAATTATCATTACAACATAGAAATAGTGCAGCGCAAACAATATAATATAGTGTATTAATGGTGCTTATCATACACCATTAATCAATGGGACCTGTGTAACAGGAACACGGTAAAAGGTGATATCACACACCAGTGATAAATCATATGTGCATGAGTGTATAGATGACTTGACAAATTTCCATAAAATAGTGCGATTGGTCCAATACTTCAATTGGTCTGATTGATCAGAATCCACCAGTCGCAACGCGTCCGGGGACAGGAATCACCTTTACAGTCACTCGTACAGTGTCTGAACCTCATCCTGATGTGATCTCTGTCTGGTCTTACGGTTCTCTTTTGATGCCCATTATTCTCTCACCAAATGTGAGTAAGCTGTGTGCTATTTGCTGCAATAAATCCTTTATTTTATGGAAGCTCATAGATGTTTGTTTTTTTCTCATCCTTCGTTTTGATATGTATCATGACTGATGCGTGAGGACTCAATACAACATCTTTCCCTTGGGCTACCTGGTGGATTCTATGCGCAGTTTGACCATCTAGTGAAACAGTGGTCTTATCTGGAGGTAATAGTATAATACCCGTGTGGTGGTGGGATCACTTTATACTATTCACACTTTGCACCTGGTGGATTCTGATCAATCAGACCAATTGAAGTATTGGACCAATCGCACTATTTTATGGACATTTGTCAAGTCATCTATGCACTCATGCACATATGATTTATCACTGGTGTGTGATATCACCTTTTACCGTGTTCCTGTTACACAGGTCCCATTGATTAATGGTGTATGATAAGCACCATTAATACACTATATTATATTGTTTGCGCTGCACTATTTCTATGTTGTATGTATTTTGGGAATTTTGTGAAAGTTTCTTTTGTGTTCAGCTGGCATTCATGTAAAATCTTAACCTTAGAGTTAATTTTCATCATAATTTTTATTATTCAAGTTTTCCTCATTTGTTTGCGCTGATTGCACCCCCTTTCTATTTTGTATCTAATTATCATTCCCAGGGAGAGCTGTGCTGTGTGCTGGACAGGGGGAAAGAGATCCGGGGTGCACTCAGTCAGTGTGTGATGATCTCTTCCTCTTCCTGCTCCTCCTCCCACCTGTACTGGAGCTGTGAAAGGCACTGAAAGCCCCGACTGACTCAGCCAGACAGGAACCGAGGAGAGAGACAGTTTTCCCCAAATGCTGCATCGTAGAGGAGATCAGAAAGCTGTCTTCTGTCACACAGGGGATAGGATGGTGGGTAACTCCTGTGATGACTGCAGTTACAGCTGTGAAGTGAGCAGTCAGGAGTTTTCCGATGTTCTCTGAAGTTCATGTGCTTCATCGCCGACAGCTGGCGGCGGAGTGATCTTCAGCTAACAGGGAGCCGGAACTACAGAGTCAGCATCGGAAAATGCGGCTGACTGGCTGATTACTCCGCAGCCAGTGGCTGCAGTTCCCACAGTTACACATCCTCCATGACAAATAGTCCCACTTTCAGCTACCAGAGGTGAGAGAAAAAGAAATCTCACACATTTTGCCAGCAAAAAAGCCCTGGGGTGTGTTGGGTGTGCCTGGGCATTAGGGTGTGCCCAGGCACATCCGGCACACCCCGTGCGCACGCCTATGCCTACGTGACCACTGCACTCACCTAAATGACCACTGCACTCACCTACATGACCACTGCACTCACCTACATGACCATTGCACTCACCTAAATGACCATTGCACTCACCTAAATGACCACTGCACTCACCTAAATGACCACTGCACTCACCTACATGACCATTGCACTCACCTACATGACCATTGCACTCACCTACATGACCACTGCACTCACCTACATGACCACTGCACTCACCTACATGACCATTGCACTGACCTAAATGACCATTGCACTCACCTAAATGACCACTGCACTCACCTACATGACCATTGCACTCACCTGCATGACCATCGCACTCACCTACATGACCATTGCACTCACCTAAATGACCACTGCACTCACCTACATGACCATCGCACTCACCTACATGACCATTGCACTCACCTAAATGACCACTGCACTCACCTACATGACCACTGCACTCACCTACATGACCACTGCACTCACCTACATGACCACTGCACTCACCTACATGACCACTGCACTCACCTACATGACCACTGCACTCACCTACATGACCACTGCACTCACCTACATGACCACTGCACTCACCTACATGACCATTGCACTCACCTAAATGACCACTGCACTCACCTAAATGACCACTGCACTCACCTACATGACCATTGCACTCACCTAAATGACCACTGCACTCACCTACATGACCACTGCACTCACCTACATGACCACTGCACTCACCTACATGACCACTGCACTCACCTACATGACCACTGCACTCACCTAAATGACCATGGTCAGCCAGGTTATTACAAACTCGATAATGTCCAGATTTTATAAAGTGCAATGAATCATCTGAGATTATTAAAAACTCATCTCCATGCTCATTTTTCCTCATAATGTGTTTTATGTGTACTTTGCTCCAGCGCTGCGTAAAGACCGATGAAGTACTTTTTGTGGCTTTTTTGTGGCTTCCAGTGGAAGAATTCTACTGGGCCCTGTAAAATCCTTCTACTGGAAGCCACAAAAAGCAGACCTTTTGGTCAGTGACTGAGTACTTCATCGGTCTTTACGCAGCGCTGGAGCAAAGTACACATAAAGGACATTATGAGAAAAAATGAGCATGGAGATGAGTTTTGAATAATCTCAGATGATTCATTGCACTTGATAAAATCTGGACATTATCGAGTTTGTAATAAACTGGCTGACCATGCTAGGTGAACAGAGCACTGTTGAATGTTCTAAATAAAAAAAAATAAAAAAATGGGCCTTTACATCACATCCTATTCAAGTTGCTGAACTACAGTCCCCATTAACCCTCAGCCCGCATATACAGAGTGTGTAAGGCAGGCACTTGGAATATTATCTCAGTATCAGTCTCAAATTGTGCCATGTTGTCCCTCCCTATTTAGCTCTCAACTATGCCAAACCTCACCTTTTGCGTCCTGCAGCTCTTTCCCGCCGCACGTCTTCTCCTCATGCTCCCAGTCACGTCCAGCACGTCAGCCAGCGCTGATATTTTTTTTGGCAGTGTGTCTTTCATTGATTAGGAAACTAGCACGTGACCTCCGAGCGCTCATTCTATGTCACGCCCACTCGGACACGTCCCTGCTAGCACAGGGAAGTGTGGAAAATGTAGTTTGTAGGTGCGGTGTACGATTTATTTAGGATTCATTATTTTTTCGGTGACATTTCTACAGTCTCACGGCGTGCCCACCGAAACGGCTTGCCGTGCCGGGAGCGGCACGCGTGCCACGTGTTCGCCATCACTGGTTTAGATCAAAGCATATTCATGTGTTAGAATGGCTCTGTTACAGTCCAGACCTAAATCCAATTGAGAATCTGTGGAAAGACTTGAAAATTGCTGTTCACAGACGCTCTCCATCCAACCTGACAGAGCTTGAGATATTTTGCAAAGAAGAATGGGCAAACATTTCACTCTCTAGATGTGCAAAGCTGGTAGAGACATTCCAAAAAGACTTGCAGCTGTAATTGCAGTGAAAGGTGGTTCTACAAAGTACTGACTCAGGGGGGCGCTATACAAATGCCCCCCACACTTTTCGCATATTTATTTGTAAAAAAAATTGAAAACCATTTGTCATGTTCCTCCCACTTGACAGTTATGTGCCACTTTGTGTTGGTCTATCACATAAAATCCCAATAAATTATATTATGTTTTTGGTTGTAACAGGACAAAATGTGGACAATTTCAGGGGGTGCGAATACTTTTTCAAGGCACTTTAAGGTGAATACCAAAAATTGTGTAGATTGCTGGAGGTTGGATAGTCAAAGGGGCACCACATTCCTATAAATACTTTATTTTTTGGCGTATAACACTCACTTTTTTACCCTGAAAATAAAGGGTAATCTGTGCCTGCGTGTTATACGCAGTGGGCTGTGGAAAGTTTTTTCCCTGAAACATCCCTCTTAAAGTTAGGGTGCGTGTTATACGCCGATAAATACGGTACATATATGGGTAGAAGAAAGGGAATCAGTGGCGGCTGGTGCTCAAATTTTTTTTTGGGGGGGGGGGGGGCAAATGAAAAAAAAAAAAAAACAATTGCAGCCACTGTGTCCATCAATTGTCACCACAAGGCTGCAATTGTTTTTTTAGTTTTTTTAGTTTGCGCCCCCCCAAATATTTTGAGCACCAGCCGCTACTGATTCCCTTTCTTCTACCAATATATGTATTTATAGGGATGTGATGCCCCTTTGACTATCCAACCTCCAGCAATCTACGATACTTTTGGTGTTCACTTTACAGTGCCTTGAAAAAGTATTCATACCCCTTGAAATGTTCCACATTTGTCATGTTACAGCCAAAAACATAAATGTAATTTATTGGGATTTTATGTGATAGACCAACACAAAGTGGCACATCATTGTGAAGTAGAAGGAAAATGATAAATGGTTTTCAACATTTTTTACAAATAAATATCTGAAAAGTGTGGGGTGCATTTGTATTTGCCCCCCCCCCCCCTGAGTCAATACTTTGTAGAACCTCCTTTCACTGCAATTACAGCTGCAGGTCTTTTTGGGGATGTCTCTCAGCTTTGCACACCTAGAGTGGGACATTTCTGTCCATTGTTCTTTGCAAAATATCTCAAGCTCTGTCAGATTGGATGGAGAGCGTCTGTGAACAGCAATTTTCAAGTCTTGCCACAGATTCTCAATTGGATTTAGGTCTGGACTGTGACTGGGCCATTCTAACACATGAATATGCTTTGATCTAAACCAGGGGTCTCCAAACTACGGCCCAAAGGCCCTTTGCTAGCCTTTATGCGGCCCTTGGGGCACTATTCCTCCAACTGATTTGAGGCACTATTCCTTCCACCGACACCAACAAGGGGGCACCATTTCTTCTACTGATATCAATGATGGGATACTATTCCTCCTACTGATAGGGGCCCTATTCCTCCTCCTACTGACCACCAACCCTGAGGCCATATTTATTCTCACTGGTGCTGGGCCCGTGACATTTTCTGCCCCCCCGGCCACAATCCGGCCCTCCTAAAGTCTTAAGGATAATTTGTTTGAATAGTTTGTAGACCCCTGATCTAAACCGTTCTATTGTAGCTCTGGCTGTATGTTTAAGATCTTAGTCCTGCTGGAAGGTGAACCTCCGCCCAGTCTCAAGTCTTTTGCAGCAGTTTTCCCGTCAGAAAAAAAAAACAATGGTTTTCCTGACGGAATTCCTCTCAAGCCTGCCTTGCATACACACGGTTACACAAAAGTTCAGTGAAATTTTGACTGCCAAGCACGTGGTGACGTAAAAGACTACAATGAGCCAAGAAAATGAAGGTCAATGCTTCTGAGCGTGCGTCAACTTGATTCTGAGCATGCACAGCTTTTTGCACATTGAAACTGCATACAGACGAATGGTTTTCCCGCTAGGATTTTTTACTGACGGGAAAAAAGAGATCCTACTCTTTTTCTTCTGTCAGTTTTCCTGTTGGAAAAAGTCAGATGGAACACACAGGTGGGATTCCCAGCCAAAAGCTCTCATCTGACTTTCTTTATCGTACATCACGGGACACAGAGTGCATAGCCATTACACTTGGGTTATATGGGTACCTTCAGGTGTGGACACTGGTGTAATCAATTTCACAGGAAGTTTCCTCCCTATATAACCCCCTCCCACTGGGAGTGCTTCAGTTTTTTCGCCAGTGTCTTAGGTGTTGGTCACGTCTAGCTGTCCCTCGGAGGTCTCGGGACCCAGGATAGCTAGCCGGATCCGTCCGAAGTGCTTCAAAGCCAAGGTGTACGGTACCCGGGCCCTGCTGGAGTGGGGTTTTGCCTATAATGCCTCTCCTTGGAGGGCTGGATTCTGGGCTCCAGTGCCTTAGTCTCTTCCAAGAACTAAACGCTACTGATGCCAGGATGCTATATAGGTCCAGGGGTGTGGGTTCCTTAACACAGGACCCCGGTCCCTGAAGGTCCAAGACAATACCCACGGAGATGGGGGAAGGCTGGGCCTCTTGCATTTTGCAATACCCTGCGGCGTGGAGCAGGTAAGAGGGAACCTGCGGGACTTGGTTCGACAGTAGGTATCCCCCTGGGGGTTCTGGGTTGGCTAATGGTATGCTTGTGCATCAGCCACTATCTCCACTATGTCTTTTGAGGCAGGATGGGATGTACTAATGTTTACCCAGATAACATGTAGATATATATATGCTTTTAAAGATATGTATTTTGCTACTCCCCCCAGATTTGCCTGTTAGCATGATACTGCAGCCCCACGTGTATAGAGAGGAAGTGCTGACAAAACTCCTGTTTCCTAGGAAGCCTAGGGGGACAGCTTCCTCTATGTGTGCACTACAAAGATTAGTGGCTTACCGGGTGTCTGTGTTACTAGCGCTGGTCCAGGCTTCTCCTCTGCTCTCTGCTTCCTCCATGTTGGTTTCAGCGTGGGGGGGGGGCGGGCCAGCAGCGTCAGGTCTCAGATAAAGCAAAAAAAAGCATTTCCTGGCTGGTCATTCCCTCCTGAGAGCAGTGGAGAGTGAGGACACAGAGCGCGCAGCTGAGCCATTTCTGTCTAACAGTGACACCCAGTGGTGGTTTGTGGATCTTCAGGTCTGGACTTAGTCCACACTGACCAGAAAAAAAAAAAAAAAAAAAAAAAAAAGATTTTTTTCTTAAAGGGACTCAGCCTTAGATCTGGCTGTATCTGAGTCGGTGCAACCTTGGACTCCAGCTAACGGGCATTGGTGGGGCAATACTCACAGGACTCTCCTCGGTATTGCCGCCTTCTCAGGCGTATGAAAATTAAAAAAAAGAAATTTTTTTTTTTTTTACCATAGCCTGTCCTTATTAATGTTTCACTTCTAGCTACAACAGTTGGGTGTTGGCTGTAGGGGTGTCTCAAGGTTGTGCAATGGCTCCCAAGGGATCAGGACCAGCTAAGGCTGCAAAAGGTGCCAAAAAAGTAAAGGGGTCTCCAACGGGGTCAGAGGATTTGGGCCAGGCTCCAGTGGTCCCACCCTCACCAGATAGACCACCGAACAGCATCATGCAGGAGCCATTGAGGGTGCTAGGGGCAGAGGCGGCCCCCAATCAACCCATTCCCATTTATGTTACGGAAGAAATGCTAGAATCCACCCTGGGTGGGCTAGAGAAAAGGTTAACTGCTTTAATTGCCCGCTCTTTGCCGGGTGGCAAACGGGCTAGATCCCCGTCACCTAGAACGGTGTGTTCGGATGCAGAGGTCCTCTCTTCGGAGGAATTGGACCCACAGGGGGATCAAGCGGACCTGAGTCCTGACGGGTCAGACATTGAAGATTCCACTATAGATGAAATTTTTTTCGGCTTCTCAAGCAGAGAGTCTGTGGATCCAGTCTCTGACGGATATGGTTCGCACTGCTTTTAAACTTCCAGTGTCAGAACAATTAGCCCCCGCGGTATCCTCTTTAGGTTCCTTGAAGGCACCATTGAGTGGTGCGTCTTTCCCGGTTCACCCCCTTCTGGAGAGCGTGATTTTTCAGGATTGGGCTCGACCTGATAGGATTTTTATCCCTCCTAAAAGGGTCACCATTCTCTATCCTATGGAAGAAGAATTTGCAAAGAAATGGGCACTCCCTACCGTGGACGCAGCCATTTCCTGCGTAAATAAATTCCTGACCTGTCCGGTGGAAAATGTCCAGGTGTTTAAAGATCCAGTCGACAAAAAATTGGAGACCCTACTGAAGGCTTCTTTTACCACAGTAGGTGCCGTGGTTCAGCCAGCAGTGGCAGCCATTGGCGTTTGTCAGGCTTTAAAGGATCAGACTAAACCGATATTAAGGGACATACCGGCTCAGCAAGCTCGTGAATTGGCTGACCTCCCAAGAGCTCTCTGCTTTGCAGTAGATGCTATTAAGGACTCCGTTCAACAGGCGTCCCGTTTATCTCTGCTGTTGGTTCATATGCGTCGCCTTTTGTGGCTAAAAAACTGGTCAGCAGAGGCACCCTGCAAAAAGCTTTTAGCAGGATTTCCCTTTCATGTTGGGAGACTATTCGGTGAAGACCTAGATAAATATATCCAGACCATATCAAGTGGTAAAAGTTCTTTCTTGCCTATCGAGAAAAGATTGCGTGGGCCCGCATTTAAGCGACAGGCCTTCACAGGCTCGGCCCCTTCAACTTCCCGTCAGTATCGACGGCCTCCCGGGCGTTCAGCATTTAATAGCCGCCCACAAGGACAAGCCACGACAGGCAAGAGGCCATGGCCTCGCAAGCCGGTTAAACCAGTCCTCAAGTCAGATTCATGAAGGGGCGCCCCCACTCTCTTGGGTGGGGGGAAGGCTTCGGTTTTTCTCCGAAGTGTGGAAGGCCAGAATTCCCGACTCTTGGGTAAGATCCGTGGTAACCACGGACTACAAGCTAGAGTTTCGGGAAGTCCCCCCTCCTCATCTTCAGGGGTCAAGTCTTCCAAGCGACCCATTAAAGAGGGCCTCTCTTGTAAAAGCATTGGATCGTCTCTGGCTCCAAGGAGTAATTGTAGAAGTACCAACCCAGGAATGGAGTCTGGGATTCTACTCCAACCTTTTCATAATACCAAAGCCCAATGGCGACGTCAGGCCTATCTTGGACCTCAAACGCCTAAATCGCTTTCTAAACATTCAGACCTTTCGTATGGAGTCCATAGGTTCGGTGGCAGCCAGCCTACATCAAGACGACTTTCTAGCATCTATAGACATAAAAGATGCGTATCTGCACGTGCCGATCTACCCGGCACATCACAGGTTTCTTCGTTGTATGATAGATCACCGCCATTACCTGTTCGTAGTCCTCCCTTTCGGGTTGGCAACAGCTCCGCGGGTATTCACAAAGGTGTTAGCCCCGGTGCTAGCCGTCCTAAGGACAGAAGGCATTTTAGTCTTGGCATACTTGGACGATCTTCTGGTTATCGACAGCTCAGCTTCCAACCTCAATCAGGCAGTAGGTCGCACAGTTCAGCATCTAGAGGAATTCGGGTGGATTGTAAACCTAGAAAAATCGGTATTGAAACCCACAAAGCAGTTGGAATATCTAGGCCTTCGGCTAGATACAGACTGCCAGAGGATAAGTTTACCTCAAGCAAAGATCAGATCAATAACTCAAGCAGTTCAAGTGATCTTAGGCAAGAAGAGGCCGACTATTCGCCTATGTATGCGACTGCTGGGGAAGATGGTGGCCGCCTTCGAGGCTGTGCCCTACGCCCAGATCCATACCAGATATCTTCAGGCAGCCATTTTCTCTGCTTGGAACAAATCCATTCAGGCGTTAGATCGTCAGTTAGTGCTCTCCCCGAAGGTCCGGCGCAGCCTGTCTTGGTGGCTGGTCTCTCAAAATTTGTCAAAAGGGAAATCCTTTTTCCCCATCACGTGGAAGATAGTATCCACGGATGCCAGCCTGTTAGGTTGGGGGGCAGTTCTAGAAGAACAGACCCAGCAAGGGCAGAAAAACTGCTTCCCATCAATATCTTGGAGATCAGAGCTGCTCGACTGGCCCTGATCGCCTGGACTCTCCCCCTTCAGGGTCTGCCAGTAAGGATACAGTCCGACAACGCCACTGCGGTGGCATACATAAACCACCAGGGGGGCACGAAGAGCCCAGCAGCCCAAAGAGAAGTAAACCTGATTTTCTCATGGGCCGAAGCCCATGTACCCTGCATCTCGGCGGTGTTCATCCCAGGGATAGACAATTCTCAAGCAGATTTTTTGAGTCGTCAACAGTTGCTCCCGGGGGAATGGTCTCTTCACCCCCAGGTATTCCAAGAGATTTGCCAAAGATTCGGAGTCCCAGATGTGGACATTATGGCAACGAGATCCAACAAAAAATTGGACAAATTCATATCCCGAGCCAGTTATCCCTCGGCCTACGGGACCGATGCGTTGGTTTGCCCTTGGCACCAGTTTTCTCTTCTGTATGCGTTCCCTCCACTGTAGATGATTCCCCGCCTTCTACGGAGGATCCGGGTGGAGCGCAGGCCTGTGATCCTGGTGGCCCCAGCCTGGCCCAGGAGGGCTTGGTATGCACTCATCGTGAAGATGTCAGTCGGGGCGCCGTGGCCGCTCCCCCTGCGCCCAGATCTGCTGTCTCAGGGCCCAATCTGCCATCCTGCTTCACAGCAGCTAAATTTGACGGCTTGGCAGCTGAATCCCTAATTCTTAAGGGCAGAGGCCTCTCAGATCAGGTCATATCTACGTTGATTCAGGCTAGGAAACCGGTCTCCAGAAATATTTATTACAGAGTCTGGAGAACCTATGTGGAGTGGTGCGAGTCTCAAAAATGGCATCCTCGAAAGTTTTTTATTGACAGGATCTTGCGATTCCTCCAGGTTGGCGTTGACAAAGGGTTGGCTCTTAGTACTCTAAAGGGGCAGGTGTCGGCTTTATCAATATGGTTTCAAAGACCCTTGGCCATCCATTCGCTTATGAAAACCTTCTTGCAGGGGGTCTTGCATGTGAATCCCCCTATTAGAGCTCCCCTCTGCCCCTGGAATTTAAATCTGGTCTTGTCAGCTTTACAAAGGCAGCCGTTTGAACCTCTGACAGAAATCCCTCTTGTGCTACTAACCCGAAAGTTGGTTTTCTTGGTGACTATGGCTTCAGCCAGAAGGGTTTCCGAGCTGGCAGCCTTGTCATGCAGGGAGCCATACCTTATTCTGCATAAGGACAGAGTGGTTCTGCGGCCTCAACCTTCTTTCCTTCCTAAGGTCATATCCAGTTTTCACTTGAATCAGGACCTAGTCCTACCATCCTTCTTTCCTACTCCCCAGTCCAGAGAGGAAAGACGGCTTCATACTTTGGACGTGGTTCGAGCCATGAGGGTCTATCTCAAGGTTACAGAGAAGATTCGGAAAACAGATGTGCTTTTTGTTCTTCCGGATGGCCCCAAGAAGGGTCAGCCGGCTGCCAAGTCTTCCTTGGCTAGGTGGATTAAGCAGCTGATTTTTCAGGCATATGGTCTGAAGCGCGTTCCACCTCCCTTATCAGTTAAAGCCCATTCTACGAGGGCCATGAGTGCCTCTTGGGCGGCACACCATCAGATCTCTATGGCACAGGATTGCAAGGCGGCAACCTGGTCTTCCGTACATACGTTTACTAAATTTTATAAGTTGGACGTTGCAAAGGGTACGGACGCAGCTTTTGGGCAGGCGGTCCTACGGGCAGCAGTATAGAATCCTCTGGCCCGGTTCACGCCCCCTTGTTTTTCTGTTGGTGGAGCCATGTTTTCTCCTGACAATGTTTTTATTTGGCTATTCTTGGCCTTACGGTCTCCCTCCCTTCATAGAGCATTGCTTTAGGACATCCCAAGTGTAATGGCTATGTGCTCTGTGTCCCGTGATGTACGATAAAGAAAAAAGGATTTTTAATAAACAGCTTACCTGTAAAATCCTTTTCTTGAAGTACATCATGGGACACAGAGCTCCCACCCCTTATTTGGGGAACATTGTGTAACCTCGGGAGAATTGCTTGCTACAAAACTGAAGCACTCCCAGTGGGAGGGGGTTATATAGGGAGGAAACTTCCTGTGAAATTGATTACACCAGTGTCCACACCTAAGGGTACCCATATAACCCATGTGTAATGGCTATGCGCTCTGTGTCCCGTGATGTACTTCAAGAAAAGGATTTTACAGGTAAGCTGTTTATTAAAAATCCTTTTTTTTCCGACGGGAAAACCGGTCATGTGTACGGGGCATAACAGGTTTTCTTCTAAGGCCTCGTACACACGAGGGGATATGTCCGCTGAAAACGGTCCGATGGACCGTTTCAGCAGACATCTTCGCTCGTGTGTATGGGCTAGCGGACAGATTTCTCCACCCGACAGATTTCAAAGCATGCTTTGAAATCCATCCGGTGGAATCTGTCCGCCCGACATGTCTGCTGGTTAGTACACTTACCAGCAGACATGTCGTCCGCCGCCGCGCCGCCGCCGAATGGATTCGGCGCATGCGCGGAAGTGTTTAACTTCCTGGTGCGGTGACGTGGCAGCGTCAACGTCACCGCGCCATCCGGCGGCGGGGAATTTGATCCGATGGTGTGTACACTCCATCGGATCAAACTCCCGATCAGACATATCCGATGGAAATGGTCCGCGGACCGTTTTCATCGGATATGTCCGATCGTGTGTACGAGGCCTAAGACTGTCCTGTATTTGGCTCCATCCATCTTCCCATCAACTCTGACCAGCTTCCCTGTCCCTGCTGAAGAAAAGCGTCCCAACAACATGATGCTTCCACCACCATGTTTCACAGTGGGGATTGTGTGTTCAGGGTGATGTGGAGTGTTTGTTTTCTGCCACACATAGTGTTTTGCTTTTAGACCAAAAAGATTAATTTTGGTCTCATCTGACCAGAGCACCTTCTTCCACGTGTTTGCTGTGTCCTCCACATGGTTTCAAACTGCAAACAGAACTTCTTATGGCTTTTTTCTTGCCCCTCTTCCATAGGGGCAATACCAGATTAGTGGAGTGAACAACTAATAGTTGTCCTGTGGACAGATTCTCCCATCTGAGCTGTGGATCTCTGCAGCTCCTCCAGAGTTAACATGGACTGCTTTGCTGCTTCTCTGATTAATGCTCTCATTGCCCGGCCTGTCAGTTTAGGTGGACGGCCATGTCTTGGTAGGTTTGCAGTTGTGCCATACTCTTTCATTTTCGGATGATGGATTGAACAGAGCTCCATGAGCGTGGAATATTTTTTTTATAACATAACCCTGCTTTAAACTTCTCCACAACTTTATCCCTGACCTGTCTGGTGTGCTCCTTGGCCTTCATGATGCTGTTTGTTCACTAAGGTTCTCTAACAAACCTCTGAGGGCTTCACAGAACAGCTGTATTGATCCTGAGATTACATTACACACAGGTGGGCTCTATTTACTAATTAGGTGAATTCTGAAGACAATTGGCTCCACTAGATTTTAGTTAGGGGTATCAGTGTAAAGTGGGCTGAATACAAATGCACACCACACGTTTCACTTATTTATTTGTAAAAAATGTTGAAAACAATTTATCATTTTCCGTCCACTTCACAATTATGTGCCACTTTGCGTTGGTCTATCACATAAAATCCCAATAAAATACATTTATGATTGTGGTTGTGACATGACAAAATGTGTGAAATTTCAAGGGGTATGAATACTTTTTCAAGGCACTGTATATGTGGTTTGGTTTTATTGTATTATGAATTTATGAGTGTGTATTTATTGTGCAAATACTTTTTTGCTTTATCATTTGACACTTATTAATGAACGCGGCCCTGTGTGGTTCCCACCAGCCAATCAGAGCATCCCTAAGCTCAGACGCTCTAGAACCCCTCCATCAGGGCTCAAGTCCTGCAGGAAGGCATGGGAATGGCATCACTGTACTTTTTTCTCAGCAGAAATGCTGTTCCCTACTACAGCTGCAGACTCAGATTAAACAGTGGAAAGACTTACCTCTAGATCTAATGGGAAGGGCCAATGTCTTAAAGATGATATACCTACCTAAATTACTGTATGTCCTAGCTAATGCCCCATGCAAAATCCCTAAAGCATTGTTTAAGAGCATCGACTCGATCTGTATAACATTCCTGTGGAACGGTAAGGCCCCTAGAGTAGCACTGGAAACACTTAGACTACCCTCCCATTTGGCAGGACTGGCTTTCCCTGACTTCTACCTTTATTACCAAGCTTCCCAACTGGTTAATATTCATGACTGGTTACACCCTGACTCCAACAATGCGTGTACTACCACTGAAGGGGCTATGGTCACATCGTTCTTCTGGAGAGATATAGGATCCTTCCTCTCTTCTGCCTTGGGACTCCCCAATATACTGGACCCTAAAAACTGTCTGTTGGGGGTCTTTGGTGACCTCGCGGTTCCCTCCCGGGTCAAAAAATTGCTTTGAATCCTATATTTCTATGCTAAGAAATCCATCCTGTTGACCTGGAAGGGAGCGGCGACCCCGACAAGGGGCCTATGGTTGAAACTAGTCAATGACTCCCTCCCGCTCTACAAGCTCACTTTTGAAATTAGGAAAATAAATAAGTCCTTTGATAAGATCTGGGGCAGGTGGCTGGCTATCTCCTATACAGCCGTAGAAAGGGGTGTTGGTGGTGCAGTCTCCCTTTGCTAGAAGTGACCCTACTATGTAGTTCCACAAAGTGGTAACATTATCTTTATACTTTGTTGTATGTACCAGGGCCGATCCTAGGGTCACAGGCGCCTGGGTGCAGAAATATTTCTGGCGCCCCCACATGGGCGTCGTCATTTTACTAACTCCTCCCCTTTACAATTGTTTCTATGGCAATGACTCAACCACAGAGATGCTCCCCCACAAAGTCTTCATTACCCTGGGATCCTTACATGATCTCTTAACAATAAACAAAATACAGGAAGAGAAGCAGAGTACTTTATTGGGACCTGGAGGGGGGCCTCTGATGGACACAGAGAGGGCTTCTGTTAGAGAGTCTGTTAGATGCTCAGCGCCCCCACCTCTGCAGGCGCCTGGGTGCAATTTTTGAGGTTGGGGGAGGGGGGAGTGCAATCCTGGGTGATTTCCCACACTTTTTTTTCCCCAGGGCTTGACCCCTGCCTTCCATCACCCATTATGAGCATTTCCTGTGCAGTAAATTCCATGATAGAACTGCCGATAGCCATACATCTTGGACTGAAGTCAGGATTTGTAATGCACATGTCACAAACAGGCAAACGAGCAACGCCATCAATCATGTCTAAAAACGATAAACTAGCAAAAAAAAAAATAACTTTCAATTAGGGTTTTTAAAATTAAAATTCTTCCAGGACCCTAGGAAAACTACAGAATATGATCGGAGATAAAAGTTTATAATATAAAGCTATTTTAGGGGCAAGTAGCTGTTAGCAACTTTCTTTAAACACCCTAGTACTAAATATTGTGTAAAAAAAAAAAAAAAGAAGTGGTAAGCTCAGTTTGTCAGGGTGTCGTTTATAGATGGCGTTGTGCAATACAGCTTTTTCCCCGGCTGGCGCATGCGCAGTTCGATCGACGCGGGGGCGCGCTTAATTTAAATACAAGCCGCCCCCTTTGAATTACGCGGCCTTATGCTGGGCCATTTACACTACGCCGCCGCAACTTACGGTGCAAGTGCTTGGAGAATACGGCACTTGCTCTGTTTAGTTGCGGCGGCGTAGTGTAAATGGCTTACTCTACGCCAGGGGAAATCTATGAGAATCTGGCCCTGAATGTTTGTAAGGAGAATAAACAGAAAGGAAAATAGCAGAGCAGTGAAATTAAGGTTGGAAGAGGGGAGTTTAAAGTGCTAACCAACCACTAAATATGATAGGATTGCTTTTTTTCAAAGGCGGTGGAGGTTTAACCACTTAAGCCCCGGACCATTATGCAGGTTAAGTACCTTGCCCCTTTTTGCGATTCGGTACTGCGTCGCTTTACCTGAAAATTGCGCGGTCGTGCGACGTGGTTCCCAAACAATATTGACTTCCTTTTTCCTCCACAAATAGAGTTTTCTTTTGGTGGTATTTGATCACCTCTGCGGTTTTTTATTTTTTGTTCTATAACCAAAAATAGAGCGACAATTTTGCTATAATAAATATCCCCAAAAAATATATAGATTTTTTTTTCCTCAGTTTAGGCCGATACGTATTCTTCTACATATTTTTGGTAAAAAAAAACTGCAATAAGTGTTTATTGATTGGTTTGCGCAAAAGTTATGGCGTTTTTATTAATAATTGTATTTTTACTAGTATTGGCGGCGAACAGTGACATTATGGGGGATACATCGGACACTTTTTACACCATTGTCATTTTTACAATGAAAAGTGCTATAAAATGCCAAGCCATGGCTGCGTGTGTGTGTCTATTTGGTCCCGTCCCCTTCATCTCCCAATTGGCTCACTGGCTGTGATTAACAGCAGTGAGAGCCAATGGCTGCCAAAAGCCAATCAGGAGCACGAGTCCCCGGAGAGCCAAGGCTCTCATGGAAATCGCTGGATCAGGAGGGTACTCAGGTAAGTATTAGGGCCCTTTCACACGGGGCGGACCAGTAATGATCTGCCTCCGTGTGTCCGTAAGCTCAGCGGGGATCGCTCCGTAAATCCCCGCTGAACCGTCGGATGACAGGGCGGTCTCCGCACCCTGTCTTTTTTCCGCTCTCCCCTATGGGGGGATCGGATAAACACGGACCGTATGTCCATATTCATCCAATCTGATCCGCAGATGGAAGAAAAAAATAGGGTTTTCTTCCATCTGCAAAATCGGATCTTTGCGGAGGCGGGTGATTACGGGTTTATGTTTATCCGCTGACACCCGCAATCACATAGGAACCAATGTATGTCCCTTTTTCATCCGCAAACATATGGATGAGAAAGCGGACATACGGTCCTGTTTTTTTACCTTTATGAATGGAATGCATGAAGGTAAAAAAAAACTGTGCCTTTACAACCACATTAAAGCCTCTTTAAGGGGGAGGAGGCGAGCAGGAGTGTCAGGATGCCCACTAACACACAGCTCCTTTCTCTATCTGCAAAGTAGAGAGTGTCCTGACCCTCCTGCTCGCCCCCTCCCCCCTCAAGAGGCTTTCTCCACACCAGGGAGAAAGCCTCGCATTACAGTGGTACGTTACAGACAGAAGAACAGGAAGTCTCATGAGTTCTCCTAAATTCATTACATAATAAAGTTGGTCACTTATATCCCAACATCAGAATGGCAAATCCTTGCACGTGATTTTGAAAATGATCCTTTTCAATTCATCTGAAGTTTTGTTTTATTCCAGGCCAGCAGGTGGCGATGTCAGCCACAGACCTTGCTCTTTACAGTGTATAGCTGGACAAAATAATAATACTCATTTATTACAGGTATTTATATAGCACCAGCAATTCACAATGTGCTCTATATATATATCTTGTACAATCACATCAGTCCCTGCCGTCACAGAGCTTACAACAATCTAAGGGCCCACATTAATACATACACATACTAGGGCCAGGGCCGATCCTAGGGTCACAGGCGCCTGGGTGCAGAAATATTTCTGGCACCCCCACATGGGCGTAGTCATCTTACTAACTCCTCCCCTTTACACATGTTTCCGTGGCAACGACTCAAACACAGAGATGCTCCCCTAAGGAGTCTTTGTTACCCTGAGATCCTCCAATGATCTCTTAGCAATAAACAAAATACAGAAAGAGTACTCTAATGGGACCTGGAGGGGGGTCTCTCTAATGGACATAAAGAGGGATTCTGTTAGAAAGAGACCCCAGACATACTGCAGACATGATACAGGAGATGGTTAAAGACTGCAGGCATGATAAAAGATCATCAAAGACTGCGGACAGGATACAAGAGATCAACGCATAAAATGCAGCCTTACCAGTGCCCACCAAATGCAGCCTTTTTTAGTGCCCATCAAATGCAGAATCATCAGTGCCCACAAATTGCAGCCTACCAGTGTCCACCAATTGCAGCCTACCAATGCCCATTAAATGAAGCTTATCAGTGCCCCATAAAATGCACCCTACCAGTGCCCACCAAATGCAGCCTACCAGTGCCCACCAAATGCAGCCTACCAGTGCCCACCAAATGCAGCCTACCAGTGCCCCATCAAATGCAGCCTACCAGTGCCCACCAAATGCAGCCTGCCAGTGCCCATCAATTGCAGCCTACCATTTCCACCAAATGCAGCCTTATCAGTGTCCATCAAATGCAGCCTCATCAGTGCCCACCAATTGCAGCCTAGCAGTGTCTACCAATTGGAGCTTACCAATGCCCATCAAATGCAGCATATCAGTGCCCCTTCAAATGCTGCCTACCAGTGATCACCAAATGCAGCTTACCTGTGCCCACCAAATGCAGCCTGCCAGTGCCTAGCAACTGCAGCCTACCGGTGCCCCTGGATCACACAGAGCAATGACAAGCTCCTACTGTCACTGAGCTTGAGTTTGAATCTGCCGGGCGGCCGCTGTAACAGTCCCGCCTCCTAGACCGACTCACAGCTCCTATAATACACATCACACTGATTCAATTTCACTGCATTGGATCAGTGTTCCATCTAATACAGGAGCCGGCCTAGGAGGTGGGACTTTGTTACAGCGCTGCCCAGGGGCAAACTGACAACTCATGGGGCCCTTGGGCAATAGGAGATCATGGGCCCCCTAGGTTTAAAGATGGTTTGAAGATGGCTGACATCATACCCTCCACACTCCTCTCCTGTACATACTGCCCACTGTCATACCCTCCACACTCCTCTCCTATATATACTGCCACTGTCATACCCTCCACACTCCTCTCCTGTACATACTGCCCACTGTCATACCCTCCACGCTCCTCTCCTATATATACTGCCACTGCCATACCCTCCACACTCCTCTCCTGTATATACTGCCACTGTCATACCCTCCACACTCCTCTCCTGTAAATAGTGCTCACTGTCATACCCTCCACACTATGACAGTGAACAGTATGTACAGGAGAGGAGTGTGGAGGGTATGACAGTGGGCAGTATGTACAGGAGAGGAGTGTGGAGGGTATGACAGTGGGCAGTATGTACAGGAGAGGAGTGTGGAGGGTATGACAGTGAGCAGTATGTACAGGAGAGGAGTGTGGAGGGTATGACAGTGGGCAGTATGTACAGGAGAGGCGCGTGGGAGGGGATGACTGTCCGGCGTTCTGTAGTCCAGCACAGAACTGACATGACTGACAACACTGTTGGGGATTTCAGTGCAGCTGAGGCAGCGTTGTCGGCTCAATAGATTTATGGCAGATCAACATGCATGTGTTTAACCACTTCCATACAGGGAATTTTCACCCCCTTCCTGCCCAGACCAATTTTTAGTTTTCAGCGCTGTCGCGCTTTGAATGACAATTGTGCGGTCGTGCGACGTGGCTCCCAAACAAAATTGATGTCCTTTTTTCCCCCACAAATAGAGCTTTCTTTTGGTGGTATTTGATCACCTCTGCGGTTTTTATTTTTTGCGCTCTAAACAAAAGAAAGCGTCAATTTTGAAAAAAAAAACACATTATTTACTTTTTGATTCTATAAATATCAAAAAAAAACGTAATAAGCGTATTTGATCGGTTTGCGCAAAAGTTCTAGCGTCTACAAAATAGGAAATAGAATTATGGATTTTTTTTCTTTTACTAGTAATGGCGGCGATCTGCGTTTTTTTTTATTGTGACCGTGACATTGCGGCAGACACATCGAACACTTTTGACACATTTTTGGGGCCATTCACATTTACACAGCGATTAGTGCTATAAAACTGCACGGATTACTGTGTAAATGTGACTGGCAGGGAAGGGGTTAACACTAGAGGGGGCTGAAGGGGTTAAATATGTTCCCTAAAGTGTGTTCTGTTAGGCGGACTCACAAGGGGAGGAGATCGATGTGTGTTCCCCTGTACTGGGAACACACTTCTGTCTCCTCGCCGCCGACAGGCATGGATCTGTGTGTTTACACACACAGATCCAAGCTTCTGCCGTGATTGCGGGTGCCCGACGGTCATTGCGACCGCCGGGCACGCGCACCGGGTCCCGAGGAATGCGGCGAGCGCGCCCTCTAGCGGCCGAAAAAGACAAGGAGGTCATATGACGTCCTGTCTGAAGGAGGAAGGATCCCCACCGACGTCATTTTACTATGGCTTGGTGGGGAAGGGTTTAAAAAGATAAAAGGTCCTCTATTTCAGAGATGTACTGTGTGTGCGTTTTTTTTTTTATACCCCGACATACCTCCTCTTTTTTTGTCATTTACCGTAAAGTGAAAGAAGCAACAATGCCTTTATAAAATAAAATAAAAAAACAACACACACACACACTCACAACATAGTATAGGACTTCCTTCTTGGAATATAATTTGGGGATTTTTTTTTAATACACCCTGGCCAATACAAATATTAATTTTGGGACTTTTTTTTCATAAATATACTGACGGCAATCAAATGGACTTATACTGCGCTTCCAGGAAAGGAACAATGGGCTTAATGACTACGTTAGACAAATTTCAATAATGACTCGGGTTATAGAATTTTTAATGAAACATGTGGGAGTGATGCCAAGTCTGTGCAAAACCCTCCTGCTCAGGGGCACACACCCTTTATGGTACTGCCCCATCTCCAACTGACATTAAAGCTGAACTCCAGCCTCTCAGTCTTGCACAGCTATACAGGCTCCTAGAAGATTCTGCAGTAAACCTGGTGGTCCTGTATGGGGTAGATGTTTCAGGAGGTAGCTGGGGGGGGCACTGTGGGTAGGATGAAGGATCTGGGGTGGGGGGGGGGGGGTGTTAGAAGATTCTGCAGTAGACTTGGTGGTCCTGCAGGGGGGTAGATGTTTCAGGAGGAAGCTGGGGGGCACTGTGGGGAGGATGAAGGTAGTGGAGGGGGTTTAGAAGATTGTGCAGTAAACCTGGTGGTCCTGTAGGGGACAACATTTCTGGGTGACGCTGGACAGCATTGTGAGAGCCTGTTGAAAGCTTGAGACTCTGTGGGGGATTAAGGCTCTGGAGGAAGTCAGAAGATTTCTGCAGTAGACTTGTTGGTGCTGTAGGGGGGGGGGAGGTTTCTGGAAGATGCTGGGGGGGCATAGTGAGACACTGTTGAAGGGTGGAGGCTCTGTAGCAGGCTGGGAGGCACTGTGGAGGCTAAGGGCTCTCTGTGGACTCGGGGGCACAATGGGTAGTTAAGGGATCTGTAGCAGTAGACTTGTTGGCCCTGTAGGGGACAAGGTTTCTGGAAGAAGCTGGGTGGCATAGTGAGACACTGTTGAAGGCTGGGTGGCACTGTGGAGGGGCTGAGGGCTCTCAGGGGACTTGGGGGCACAATGGGTGGTTAAGGGATCCGTAGCTGGCCAGAGGTCCAGGAGAAGGGATGCCATGGTCTGGAGGTTAAGACCTACTGATGTAGAGTATCAGTAGGTTCAGCTACATTTTTAGAGCCCATTTACAGCAGCTGCTGTGTAAGCACAGAAGTGTAGAGTATAGAACACAGCCACTGGTGTGTGGCGAGACCTCTGCAGTGCCAATGCGCTATAAAGAGTGCATCGCATGGCAATTTTATCTTTTTAAAGCTTGAATACAATTTCACAATGTAATATTTAATTCTACGAGCTGCACCACGGTGCAATGTGGTGGATTGCATCGCACCGTGCTTGGCTCCAAAACTTACTACACGCCTTACTTTTTTTTTTTTTAGCACACACTGAAGCGTGTTGGAGTGAACAGATCCAACTGGAAACAAGGCCCTGACCTTGTCCTTGCAACCGGACTTCGCTCAACAAGGCTGCGGAGCGCATTTCCAACGCACCTGGTGTAAATGAGCCCTAAAAAAACTGAACTTTAGGCAATACAGAGCTGCATTCATTGTTATGTCCTGGTTTCTGCCTAAACACCATTATTATTCCCACATAGTCTCTATATTTAATTTATGTATTTAGCGATTTGCCTGGAGTTCAGTACTGTGTTTCCCTGAAAATAAGCCTGGGTCTTATATTAATTTTGGCAACAAAAGACACAGTGGGGCTTATTTTGGGGGTAGTTCTTACTAGGGTTGTCCCGATACCACATTTTTAGGACCGAGTACAAGTACCGATACTTTTTTTCATGTACTCGCCGATACCGAATACCGATATTTGTTTTTAAAGGTCATGTGACAGTTTTCAAACCACAATACAGACTAAGGATATTTTCTTTAGAATTATGAAGAACTCTAATGAGTAAAAATGTTTTATTTTCTTGTCACGCAGTAGTAAAAAAAACTCAAAGAATTTTCATAGAACATGTTGATAAATACAAAAAAAGTATTCTATTTAGGTATCAGGAGCATTTGTGCGAGTACAAGTACGCCCACAAATACTCGGTATCGGTCCCGATACTGATACTAGTATCGGTATCTGAACAACCCTAGTTCTTACCATGTATTGTGCCATCTTCTCTCCCCCCGTCAGGAATCCTCAGTGTGAACCGAGTTAAAATGCTTGTAAATGCTCTTTTTCACTCTATTACAGTATTATATAATGTACAATGTGTGTGTTTCTGTAATCCAATTGTGCCAAATGCCTTCATTATAGTGCTGCTCTGCGCTTCTGTGACCCACCGGAGCCCTCTTTCTGCAACTCTTGTACAGAAAAAAAAAAAACCATTATTTTAGGGCTCGACAAAATCCGGGCGCCTGGTCGCAATTGCAACAAGAAATTGTGACCTGGCGCCCAGGGAAGCTTAGGCCTGCAGAAGGTCGCAAAGCCGCGGCCTCAATTACCGGCCGGCGTGGGCCTGCTGCGCGATCGCTGGTAATTGAGGCCGCATATCTGCGACCTTCACAGAAGGAAGCTTAGGCCTGCAGAAGGCCGCAAAGCCACGGCCTCAATTACCAGCCAGTAATTGAAGCCGCGTCTTTGGAGCCTTCTGCAGGCCTAAGCTTTCTTTTCTGTGATCTGGTGCCATCTTGTGGTGGCCGTTTAGCATTACAAATCGCAAAACAGCAGTCCTAATGTGTTTTTTCCATCTTCTTTCCTCTAATTAGAACCCCCAAACATTATATATTTTTTTTATTTTAATACCCCAGAGAATAAAAGGGCGGTCGTTGTAATACTTTGTCACACGTATTTGCGCGGCGGGCTTACAAACAAACACTTTCATGGGGAAAAAATACTTTAAATTAAAAAAAATAAACAGTAAAGCTAGCCCAATTATTTTTTTTTTATATTTTGAAAGATAATGTTACGCCAAGTAAATTGATACCCAACATGTCACGCTTAAAAATTGCGTCCGCTCGTGGAATGGCAGCAAAATTGTACCCTTTAAAATATCCATAGGCGATGTATAAATAAATTCTACAGGTTGCATGTTTTGAGTTAGAGGAGGTATAGGGCTAAAATTATTGCTCTCGCTCTACAAATCACAGCGATACCTCACATGTGTGGTTTGAATACAGTTAACATATGTGGGCGCTACTCATGTATGCGTTCGCTTCTGCGCACAAACTTGTCGTGGCAGGGTGCGTTTTTTGGCTCCTAACCTTTTTAGTTAGCTCCTAGATTCCAAGCAAATTTGTCAAACCCTGTATTAATGTATTAGAGTGAATTATAGGATTTTACAAGCATTTTAAAATAGGGCTCGTTTTCGGGGTAGGGCTTATATTGCACCTCTCCTGGAAAATAACGCTAGGTCTTATTTTTGGGGAAACACGGTAATAGATATATCCATCTTTTAAGGCGAGTGGATCTCTCACATTACACGCAAGGAATGGTTTTCCTTTCCACACCATTCCAAATAAATGCTTCACTTGGGATTGTTGTAGGTCACATGGATATTATGCAACAATAAAACTACTCTTATTCACTTTACCTTTAAAATTCCTTTATTTGAGCTTAGCACATAAAAAAATAAACAGATGAAAATAGTGTCTTCGCACATTGATCATAAAACGCATATTGGTCCGAAAGTGGATTGCTATGAATTATTTAAGTCTTTATAAAATTGGTAACATCATTCAATGCAGCCGTTTTAAGTAAAATAGCTCATAAAAAATTATAAATAAATTATTGACAATCTTTTCTTCGAAAAAAGGCACATGATCTCCCAAAGAAGGAGCCTTTACATGAGTAAAAAACAAAAAAATAACCAAAAAACACATTTATAAGACATCTTGTGCTGATACAGCACCTCGATCATCGCGGCAGACCAACACTTCTCTTCGTACCACCCCATTCTGCAGATGGAACTGGCTTTCCTTCATAGTCTTAACACAATGAATGTTTTTTCCCCAGGTAATGCTTTTCATTGATGGCAAGTGCTGGAGGGTGTCTTTAGGCAAGGACGCCACACCAGAATTTAACAAGTTCAACTCTTGCAAGGACTTCAGCCCAAAGAACACATCTTTGCTGAGAGTCCTCAAGTTCGGATTGTTGGAAAAGTCAAGGATTTGGAGAGCTGGTAGATCTTTAAAGCTATGTGGGGCGATCTCCCTTAAATTCTCCATTTTACTGAGAGACAGGTAGGTTAATCCTTTAAGCCCCAAAAAGTTATGATCCTCGATAGTAGAAATGGGATTTCTATCCAAGTTAAGGTATTGCAGAGGGATTCCCTGAAGACCATGAACAGAACGCAGCTGATTCCCAGACAAGTTCAAACTCTGGATGTTTGGAACAGGGTCATCGGGTCTTCTTGAGATAGAGTTGATCAGATTGTTGGCAAGGTTGATATGGATTGCTTTGCCATTACTTTTCGAGGTGAAGGCCCCAATTTGTATTCCCTGTAACCTGTTAAAACTCAAGTCAAGTTCCACAATGGGGGAATAGAAGAAGCTTTGATCAGGAAGTTCTTCCAGTTGGTTGTGGCTCAAGTCTAAAGACTCCAAGTATCTCAATTTAGAGAAAGTGGTAGATGAAATTGTCACCAGTTGGTTGTAACTTAGGTCAAGGTTGATCAGCGTTGTGTAACCTGGACCAGACAAAACCGATTCATTAACCTTTTGTAGCTTGTTGTTGGAAAGATCCAGGTAAGATGTATCCAAAGGAATGGAGACCGGAACAATGTGGTTACCCACTCCACTACAGTCCACTTTGGTCAGACTGAAACTGTCGAATAAGCCAAAGGTTTCAACTTCGCAAGAACAGCCAGGGAAACAAAACTTGTTGGCAGCAACCACGCTGGTGAGAAGGACACTGAACCAAAGACAAGTCTCCATGGTTAAACCTAAGGAAAGAGGAAAAAAATCGGTTAATTTACAGAAAATTGATTCAAAATATTGTTTACCTACAACTATTTGATCAGTCAAAATAAAAAGCAACACTTTGTATAATTTAACCATAGATGCTACTTGGTTACAGTGTATCTAAATCCCAAAACCAATATTGAACATACTGCAGATCATCAATCCAATCCTTAGATTGGTTTGCTTTTAGGACAGGATTTCTCAACTAGTGTTGCTCACGAATATTCGTATTGCGAATATTCGGCTCGAATATGGCATATTCGAGTATTCGCGATATATTCCGAATTTCGCGGTGAATATTCGCTATTTCAATTTTTTTTTTAGAACAGATCACATCCTAGAGATCCCCATCGACGTCTAAAAGCATTGCTGGTATAATTAGAGACCCTGGGCCGAGTAGCTGCAGCGATCATTTTATATTGCCGAAAAATCGCAATGCGATTATTCGGCAATAGCGATATCGCGCGATTATTTTCTCCGCCCTATCTTCCGCCTCAGAGCGATTATTTCAGTTTCATTTTTAAAACAGTTTTAAAGTGATCTCCTTCGACGTCTAAAAGCATTGCTGTTATGATTAGAGACCTTGGTCCGAGTAGCTGAAGCGATCGTTTTATATTATTTTGTATTGTGAAATATCACGAATATTCTGAGCCAGAGTGCTCCATTCCGCATTTCTCGAAATTTCGCAATTATTTTGTATTATAAAATATCACGAATATTCTGAGCCAATCAGAGTGCTCCTTCCGCATTTCTCGAAATTTCGCATTCGCAATAGCGAAATTTCGCAATCATTTCATTTCCAAAAAATATCGCGAATATTCGCATTTAGCGAATATATCTCGAATATTCGACTATATATTCGAGATATATCGCGAAATCGAATATGGCATATTCTGCTCAACACTATTCTCAACCAGGGTTCCTCCAGAGGTTGCTAGGGGTTCCCTATCCGAGAGGCAATTTCAGATAAGTTCCCACTAACACCACTGGTCTTTTTAGCCATCTGTAAGGGGGCAATTCTTCCCAAATGACCAAAAGTGCGAAAATACTACCCACTGACCATCACAATGCACCATGAAATGTAGATCTAGTAATATTATGGACTTCCAGAGACCAGAAAATTATTTCAAGGGTACCTTTGTGTTAAAAAAGGTTGAGAAAGGCTGTTTTAGGGCGACAGACAACACTCAAGGACAACACTTAAGGACTGCAGAAACATTTTTAACACATGGAGTACAGTGGAACCTCGGTTTACGAGTATCGTGGTTAACAAGCATTTTGAAAGACTATCAACTTTACATGTGGTATTGTATTCCATTGAAGTCAATGCGGAACAAATTATTTCCATTGACTTCTATGGGGAAACTTGCTTTGATGATATGCAAGGCTTTGGATTAAGAGAATTCTCCTGGAACAGATTATGCTCGTAATCCAAGGTTACACTGTACTCAGCTTCCAGCGCTGCATTCTTATCACATTGTTCTGTCAGCCAATGAGATTTTTGGAAAGCAGTATTTTGCTGCACTTATTGCTGCAATAGTTTAACAGACCAGAAATACTGGCTTTCCCTTTTTTTGTTGCATCTCATTGCTGACGATTTTCCTGTCTCGTTCACCCACTTTTAGTCTACAAGCACTCCATTGATCATGCGGAGGATTCACACTTGAATACATTTTTTTTAAATTGGCTGGTTATGAAGGGGGTAAATCTTCCAGAGGTCAAGTGGTAAAGATTGAGATGTTTGCATTCGTAATTAAGGTGTGACCACTTGGTTAGAGATTATGTTTCATACACATAGATTTCTCCATCCATGCTATACCAGTACAGATGGACCAATCAAAACACCCAAAAAGCAGGTGCATTTGATTCGATGCAACTGCTGTTTGGCTGACCATTTTATTGGGTGGGAGGATGGCAACAAGACCACCCATTGATCGAATTTTACATGTAGTGTACGGCCAGCTTATTTCTCCAGCATCTAAGAAAACCTTAATAAGAACCATCAAGTGTTTGATGAGAAATTGAATAGAATGTACATTCTACTTCTAGATTAAGATGTGATAAGAACACCGATTGCCCCAAACCGTAACACAGGGAAAAGAATCATTACTTTTTAAAGCCATTTCTTACTCTCACAGTAGACTTTAATTAGCCTGCGTGTTTTACTGACTGTCCGTAATTTTCTTTATAGTTACCAGCCGCAATTACGGCATGGACACAGCATGCTGCGCTCAGATAAAGCCACTCTTTGGCTATAATGGCTAGAATTTTGTGCAGCCGGTTAGCTGAGAGTCCTGGGTAAATCGCACTCCGAGAACACCGTCCTACAACTAGGCGACGTTTTTTTATCACGGTAACAGCAGGTGCTCCCATTACTTGCCTCTTCGAGGCACAGTCAGAGCGGGCGAGTACAAATACTGAGCAATCACGGCACTGCCACACAGAGATGGCACCTATTAACTGCACAGAGACTGTTAAATCACTATGGAACTGGCAAAACGAGGAGGAACGGGCGCACCTCCCAGAAAACAATTTTTCATTTTTTTTTGGGGGGGGTTACACATCCAAGAAGAAATATATTTTACAATCTGGAAACAGTGCGTACGTAGAGGAAATTAAGTGGGTCATAGGTTTGGCGCCCGAGCATAGTATAAGAAGAGATATATTTTTAATAAACCAGACTTTTGAGCTTATGCACATGGGACACTTTTTGGAATACAATGTCAATTGTGGCCATATCTATCCATCCAGGGAAAACAGCTGCCAAGTATAGTAAAGGGGAAGGTAAGGGAGACTTTGGGACCTTAAAGGGGAGTTCCACCCACAATTTCACTTTTTAAATATAAATACCCCTGTAATACACAAGCATAATGTATTCTAGTAAAGTTAGTCTGTAAACTAAGGTCCGTTTTGTTAGGTTGTTACAGCATTTAGATTATTATTAGTTTATAATCTAGAAATAAACCGTGGCCATCTTAAGTGTGGGCATCATAAAGCCAGACTGGATGACTTCCTGGATTTCAGCTTTGCATATCTCTCACATGCTCAGTGCTGCACAAGCAATGTAATAGGTTTCAGTCAGGTTTGCAAGGACTACTGGGAAACATAATGCCTATCCCAGAAACCCTTGCAAATAGCCCTGTGACTTAATAGCCTAGGCTAATAAGGAGGAGGAAGTAATGAAGGACTACAAAATAAAAGGTATTTACAAGCAACAAAATAAATAAAAAAATTGTCCATTCTGAACACTATGAGATTAGGGCATGCAGCACAGACAAACATAAAAAAAATGGGTGGAACTCCACTTTAACTATAACACAAATGTCACCTATGTATGATTCAACAGAACATAAAAAGTTAATAATAAAAAAAAAATATTCTATTAAATAGTTTAAAACCATAAAGACAGACATCACAAAGGGGGTCTACGCATTTCGCAGATATACCACTTCTTCTGGACTCGCAAAAGGTTTTTTAAATGTTCAGAGAGCTTGTTCACAATCATGCCAAGTATAGCCGCCCATAGTAATGAATGGATCCAGAGTGGTATGCCCATATGTATGTGTGGGTTTAGGCAAGTACCGGCATATACCCAAATACAGCTACTCCATGCCATGGGCAGCTGAATCTCAGAAATGCCTGCAATTTATGCCAAAAAGCACCTATGTGCAAACGCAAATGTTTTGGGTAAAAAAAAAACGACTAAAAAACATGTAATGTCTATAGAGATTGTAAAAATCACTACCTGCTATACCCAGAAATGAAGTCCCCATCACGAGATCCTCCCAGCAGGTACGGCTACACCTCCCTGCCGAAACCTCCAGGGGAGGAAATTCCCCAATCAACACTGTTGTTGATGGGGGGAAAATCCAGCATTTTTCTTTCCTGCAACCCACGATTTCTGGTAAGAAAATTGCATAGTCAATGGCCTGCTTTATGCAGCTCATAGGATTAATCAGTTTTTTGTTCAACCAGCCGACTAAAAAAAAAAAAAAAAAAATATGAAAACGCACACCTATCCTCGATTCCCCCCCATCCGCACATTTAGGGTCAATGGGGGAATCCTCGCAGCTGAGCTATTGTATTCTATTGGACGTGAGATTTCAGAATACAATGACCAGTATTGTAGGCTATAGCAGCCTGCAACGCTGATCGAGTGGAAAATTTCCAACAGGGCGGTGGAACAGAAATCGATGTGTAGATGAACTCATGTACAACCAGGGTGCCCATTCGTGTAGTTCGAAATTTGGCTGGTCCCTGCTAAACTGGCTGAATTCTGACGCACACATGGCTGGCTTAGGGTTCCTATCTTGCATATATACACAAACAAGCATTAGGGACATAAGGAAAGAGCCAATTGACCTTCCCACATGTCTGGAGTGTTGGGAAAAAAAATGTCCTAAGAGGAAACTCAGGCAAGCACAGTGAGAATATGCAAGCTCCATGGACAGTGTCCTAGCTGGATTTTAGATCAGGATCCCAATGCTGCAAGACATAGTAACTAACCACTAAGCCACTCTTCTGCTGCCCATTAGACCCCCAGAAGACACCCAAAAATCACCTTGATTTAGGCTTCCCTAATGGCTCCAATGCAGTTTGTCAAAATGGTGTGATTTTGGCATAATTAAGCCAAGCAAGAACACATCTAAATTCAGATAGCTGCTGGTAGAACTAAATCGAGATAATGAAGTCAACATAGTACAGCAACATACACTGTATGGTCAGCTTTAGGCCAAGGGGTTAAAGAGAAATCTGTGTGCCTAGCAAACAATTGCAGTGCTACAACCTCAAAAATATTCAGCAAGGGTACAGGTGCTCTGACACAGATTTATGAAGCCTCATTGGTACCAGATCCACAACGAAAGTTGGCACCTCAGTAGAATTCAATAAGAATATAGGCTTTATTTTATAAAACAATTGGATACAGCCAAATTTCAAACTCATTTCAGTCAATTCGTCAGAAGCCCCTGATTGGCTGAAATGCATTGACTTATGTTGGTTGCATCTCGTTTTATACATTGTGGATCTAAAACCTATGTGCCTGGCTTGAATATGGGTCAAGTCAAAGAGTTCCTAACCAGTAATACGTATTCCAAGTCGGTGGCTCAGAGAGTACCAGATATACTGCAGTGGTTGTCTACTTTAAAAAAAAAAAAAAAGGTATAGGGTCCTTAACTTTGGCCCCTGACATCTTTAAAGGGCCACAAATAATGTATGGTTTATGCAATGCTACAGAAGGCAGTCTATGGAAACACTACAGAGGATGGACGGAGACTGTAGATATGCTACAGGGGTGACTGGAGATTGGGAACACGCTTCTGCAGGACGCTTCTGCAGGACAAAGACTGAGTTTGGGAACATGTTTAAAGACTATTAGAGAGCAGACATTGCAGTCCCTTTACAAAGCAACTCTCACACTACTGACTGCTGGAGTCCACTGTCTGCATAAGAAAAAAAAAAAAAAAAAAAAAAAAGGACCCTAGGGTTGCAGATTGAGCACAAGGGATCTATTGCATTCGCAAGGCAACCAGCATTTTAGATGGAAAAAGCTCTGTGTTAATCAAAACGGGTGCTCTTTAGAGCCGGTTCACAATGGAACCGTTCTAATAGGAGCGACGCAAGTCGCTCAGACTTAGAAAGAGGTTCCTGTATGACTTTGGGGGCAGCTCGGGGCGACCTGCATTGACTTCTATACAGAAGTAGTTTTGCAGGTCGCCTCTGAAGTCGTCCTCAGTACGACTTGCAGAGTCGCCGCCAAAGTCGTGCCGCGGCTATGTGAATCGGCTCTTAAGGGCTGGAATAGTTAGGCAGGTCAAACTACTCAAAGGATGGGTCAGATTGTGCATTCTTTGAGGGAAAAGTCTTGAACGCAAGTTGCTTTGAAGCTATGCTAGTAATGTTTCCGAGCTTTACCTGCATACGTTCATATTTTGGGGATAGGTGACATGTCAATATTTTTTTACGCAATCGTTTTAAGCCTGTTTTTATTGCCTCAAGAACCAGCAGCTACTTGGCATACTGGAAAAACTTGTCTCTTTCAAATTCTACACAAAGTCATGTTTTTTCAGGAAAAAGTGACGTACACACCTGTCAGACTACAACAGGCCAGCCAAAACTAGACACAGAAAGAGGGAGAGGCTGTAGAACAGGCAATTATGTCTGTCAAACAGCATCCTACCAACCAGCCAAATGCCACACACATCTAAAAGTGGCGTTTTTCAGTAGTATACGGCGAAAGCTGTGCATTTGGCCAACTGAGAGAAAAAAAGAAAAAAAAAGGAAGGAAGGTGGAACACTCAAAGCTCCCAGCAGTCAAACCATTAACCATAATTGGGGGGGGGGGGTTTGAAGGGATTGTCTCCTTAGGATCGAAATTCACATACGGTATATGCTTCAAAATTCAAATATTCTTAATTAAACTATTTCATAAATGCAGGTGAAAAGAAGCAAAACCTGTATGTACACTAGCCCCAAGGGAAAGTCCCCTTGTGCCAAGCCTAAGTAGATCTTTTCAGATTAACACAGCTCAACTGATGTATATGAACAATCCAAGGGTTATGTTATTGATTGGCTCAGAGGGTATATTTGAAGAGACTCTTGCCAGAGCATTCCTTTCAACAACTCCTTAAGATTCGTGTACGTTAAAATCCCATATAGATTTTCAAAAGTATTGGGATGCCTGCCTTTACATACACATGAACTTTAATGGAACCCCAGTCTTATGCCGTAGAGTTCAATACTAAATTGGTTGGTTCACCCTTGGCGCTTTAACAGCTCCAACTGGAAAGGCTGTCCACAAGGTTTAGGAGTGAGTCTATGGGAATGTTTGACTATTCTTCCAGAAGCGCATTTGTGAGGTCAGGCACTGATATTAGACAAGACCTGGCTCGCAGTCTGTGCTCCATTTCATACCAAAGGTGTTCTATTGGGTTGAGGTCAGGACTTTGTGCAGGCAAGTTTCTCCACCTCTAAACGCACTCATCCATGTCTTCGTGGACCTTACTTTGTGCACTGGTCCAAATAATTTGGTGAAGGGGAGGGGAAATATGGTGTGGGGTCGTTTGAGGGGTTGGGCTTGGTCCCTTAGTTCCAGTTAGGGGTAATCTTAAGAGGTCAGCATACTAAAACATTTTGAACAGAGTCAATACTCCCAACTTTGTGGGAACAGTTTGGGGATGACCCCTTTCGGTTCCAATATAACTGCACACCAGTGCACAACGCAAGGTCCATAAAAATGCATGAATGAGCAAGTTTGGGGTGGAGGAATTTGACTAGCCTACACAGATTCCTGATCTCAACCTGATAGAACACCTTTGGGATGAATTAGAGCAGACACTGCGAGCCAGGCATTTTTGTCCAACATCAGCAGCTAACCTCACAAATGTGCTTCTGGAATAATGGTCAAACATTCCCCTTAGACACTCCTAAAGAAGAGTTGTAGCTGCAAAGGGTGGGCCTACGCAATATTGAACCCTACAGACTAAGACTGGGATGCCATTAAAGTTCATGTGCGTGTCAAGGCAATACTTTTGGTAATATAGTGCATATTAGTCATGTGGTTTACCCATAAAGCCCTCCCTCTATTTAAATCCGGATACTGATGCTGGGTGTTGCCATGTTCTAGCCTTTAAAATGTACTTGTTCTTGCAGTTGAAAACCAACATCAATCTGACCCTGTTAATCTGAAAATTTAACAAAAAATTGTTAAAAACAAATTTGAACAAAAGTTATACTAGTGTATGGCCAGTTTGTGTGTGCCATAGGCCTTATCCCCATGTGTGTCTGGGACATTTGTAATGAAAGCATTAGTAAAAAGGAATATTTTTTCCAGTGGGGACACCCTTTATGGATGCAACTGTAATGTGGGAATTTCCTTCACTTCTTGTGTTTCCAGTCCAGAAAGTGAATAGAAATCCCTAAAGGGTTATGTTCAGAGACCATGGACATGCGTTTATCCTTTTATTCCACTGCAAGTCTTCCAAGCCGGTCTGACTGAAAACTGTGCAGAGTCCAATGATGTGAAACGTTCAGAGAAACCATCTAAACGTTGCCTGTCCATTATTAGGGCAAATTGGTGAGAAAACGTATTTTCCTCAAATGATTTTTAAAATGTATAAAAAAATTTAATCAAATTGGAAAATAAATGGCTGACCGGTAAGATTTTTTTATGATGGACGACATACTGGTTTCTTTCATTAAACCCGTCTCCCTGCCTGTCTATGTTTGTCAGCAGGCACAGTTCTTGCCAATCAAAAAGCCGAACCCAGAAGGAAGACCAGAAAATGGAAGCACTGTAACGCAAGTGTGTCAAGATACTAGCTCATTTTTTCTATTTTTTTTTTTGAGAAGGTCCAATTCCACTTTAAGAAAGCGAAAGGTAAGCCAATAGGCTTAACTCCCAAGGTCTAAAGGTCTTCCAAGTAACTAATTTTCATATCTGTTACACCATCTTATCTCCATTGCTTTTTTGAAAAAAAATCTTTATCCTGTGCGTTGGCTTTGTAAATTGAAGCCAATGTGTGAATTGATTTCAAATCCCACCATAAACACCACATACGATAGTTCTAAATACAAAGTACTTAAGCTCTGTAATAATCCTGAAGGCCAGACAATTTTCTACAGTTATGCCAACTTATGGGGTCAAGTCCACAAACACCATATAAAAAAAAAAAAAAAAAAAAAAAAAGGGACAGGGCCTGTTCTGCATGGAGGTGAAATATTCTATATACACTCATTCATTCCCACTGGGGAAACCTGTTCTGAATTCTAGATTCACAGAACAGATGTACACGTTCTTTCACTAACAGCATGAGATTCTCGAGGTGTTAATTGATGTCATAGACCAGCCCAGGCAGGATTCCGCAAGGCCTAAATTTAACCACGTCAGAAGATCTTCTAACAGCAGAGGCTTCCCCAGTGAGAACTATTCCAAGAATGCACAACACTGGCCAGGATCAGATGGGACAATCGGAGGTTACAGCAGCACCTGGAACTTGTGGATGAAAAGGGGGATTGTACTGTAAGCGAAGTACAACTGAACCTTTGTACACCTTTGTGCCAAAAGGGAGCTCTGCAGAATGTTGATGGGTTTCTGGCTTTCACTGTACCAGACCTCCCATTGGCTGAATGGCTCCATTACTTGCCAGGACTTGGAGACCATTAAGCTTGGTTTCCAAAGTCGGGATGGCAGCATCTTATAAAAAGTCTCATACTCTCAGTCTAAATATACATAGACTTCAGTGCACTGCTTTTAGCTTAGGTAGGCAAACTTCAACCCTACAGCTGTTGCAGTATTACAAGTCCCATCATGCCACTTCCTCCAAGTCATGCCTATGGGTCTGTGTCATGCAATGCCTCATAGGATTTGTGTTTTTACAACTGTTGGGGGGGGTTTAAAGTTTGGCTACACCTGGCCCTAACTTACTCAGGGTGCTTCCTGTGCCATGGAAGGCTTGCTTCCAACACTGGTGTAACGCTCCGGCCTTACTGCCCTGGTGACAACAGTTTCACCAGACAGGGAGCAATGCTGGCCATACACTCTACGAAAAATCGTCCGAACGAACTTTGGAAAAAACGAACGTTCGGTTCGTGAGCGCAAACAATAGTGCCATCATGCAATGACCGATAAATCGTTCATTGGACATAAACAAAAAAAATAAAAAATTGGTTCTTTTTTTACATATACCTAGTGCAGAAATTTCGGACGGGAAACACATTAACCTTACGATTTAGCGTTCGGCAGCAAATCTCCAAATGTGTCATTCGTTTTTTTTCGGCTCAAAAACATCCCAACGATTATCGATCTTGTGCCCATTAACTGTTCAAAAAAACGAAAGAACTGTCTGAACGACCGAATTTTCATATAGTGTATGGCCAGCATTAGCAAAAATCTCTCAACAGGGACCCACACAGCAATACAAAAAGGTGTTTTTGTTGTTTTATAGGCTAGTGTGGGGAGGCCAAAAGCCTAATGTGCTTTTAACTCTTACTCCATCTCAGATTATCCCTCACTTCCCCTCTACGGAAAACATTGTCCTTGTCCCCGGCACAGCAAATATATATTGTTAAGGGGCAGCAAGAACTCCATTGTTAAGTTTTTACTACTAGGCTCCTTTCATGCTATGGAAGCCACTGTATACAATTCCAAAACTAGCAAAAATGGGCAGCACACCAAAATTGGCTGATCTTAAAGGGGTTGTAAAGCTTCCTGTTTTTTCACCTTAATGCATCCTAAGCATTAAGGTGAAAAAACATCCAATGCTCTAAAGGGAGGGGGCGGTGGTACAAAAAGTAATAGCATTAAATCGGCAGTCACTGTAGTTCCCTTATCATTTGGTGGCCAGTGGGGACAACATTCCCCTTACACACAGGCAGTATGATCAATGGTGCCAGGGGTTTATTCACCCAAGAAACCAGGAAAGTTCCAGTGGTCCCATGCCCCTTATGCTACAAAATGGCTTTGGCACTGGACACCACTATCTAAGAAATTCCCAGTAACCTCTGAATGAAAAAAAAAAAAATGCCCTAGTTGGTGTGTTGTGTAGTACTGTGCAAGTGCCTACCGCAGCGTTTCTCAACTCCAGTCCTCAAGGCGCCCCAACAGGTCAGTATTTTCTTCAGATGAAACGGCTGTGGTAAATACTAAGGCAGTGAAACTGATCAAATCACCCGTGCAAAAGAATGAAAAGCCTGAAAACCTGACCTGTTGGGGCGCCTTGAGGACAGGAGTGGAGAAACACTGGCCTACCACTTCATAAAATTGTGGGCTACCAGTGTAGTAACACGAGAGATCAACAGGCCATTAAAGTCCATCAATGGACCGGCATAAACAAAACAAAAGGGTGAAACACACAGCAGACCAGGCACCTGGGAAGGGGGGTAAGCTCTGACCCGAGGTCTTTTATCACATACTTTTATATGGTGAGGGGCATTCATATAAAATTCACTAAAAACGATAAAGCGGAATTGTGGGATCAAAAAAGTCCACAAGCCTAACAAAGTTTACAGCATGACCTTCCAGTACACATCTCTTCACCAAGGGATGGGGTCAATTTAAATCTCTACTATGAGGAAGTGGAGACACTTAAAAAATAAATAAAAAAAATTAAGCTCCGGATGGCACCAGGCGGGCAAACCCTAAAGTGAACAATAAGTGATGACAGCTCATGCCATTAGTGATGGGTTAGTACTAAGTTTGCTTGTAGCCAATAATCTCTTAAGAGATGTTTGCTTAGTAAATGCAGGATTCAGGAATGACTTAACCTCCCTGGTGATATGATTATGTCAGATTTTTGCGTCTCAAAGCAGTACATTGTTTTGCATAGAAATTTGGCGTTTTATTTTAAGCCGGTAAATCTTAATAACTCACTTAAATCTGTCTAAACAAGAGTCTAGTAGACATCCCGGCCATGATAACATTTTATACACTAAAATATAATAACCAATTAAAAAAAAAAAAAAAATGTATTTCCCCACGATTCACCATTGCTCAATTCTGCAAGTGTTCTAATTTATTATCGCTGTTTTCTAGTTGGTCTCAAACCAAGGGACACTTTTGTTGCCATGGACAATCTCAAGTTTCCAGGCAGAATATTTTAATAAAATTCTATAATAATAAATTATATTATATATATATATACCTATATATATCTATATATATCTAAAATCACACACACACACACACACAGGGGGTGAAGAGATGTCATATAGTAATGTAATCTGTAAGACTATAGTGTACTGTATGTGCCACAATTTTTTAATTTTCTGTCGGGCTCCGCCCCTATGCATCGCGACACAGGACATCAGGCGGGGGAAAACAGCCCATGGACACAGCGGGGGACATCGCAGGATCCTGGAGACAAGGCAAGTACACTACACCAGGATTCTGAGATGCAATCCCGAGTGTGGCTCAGGGTTACCGCCAACGGTAATGAAAATTCACCCCGAGCCACACTCAGGAACACCGCCAATGAGGTCAAGGAGACTGTATGCAAAATGTTGTGTTTCGGGTTTGCAAAGTAGCTGCTCTTTTAAATAAATTGCCAAATGTTCATGTACTCCTGACCATTAACACCCATTATGAACTTATTGTGCACCTCATTAAAAATAAAGGGGCAGATTCACAGAGATGTAGATTCTCGTAGAGTATCAGAAATACACTACGCCGCCGTTTTTTACCTGGCTCTACGTGGAATCCAGGTAGATTTTGTCCAGTAAACGACGGCGGCGTAGTGTATTTCTCCCGTCGCAATCCATCTGCGCGAGTAGGGGGCGTGAAGCATTTAAATAGGCGCGTTCCCGCGGCGATCGAACTGCGCATGCTCCGTTCGCAAATTTCCCGCCGTGCATTGCGCGAAAAAACACGTCGTCACGTCGTAGTAGCGTCGTTTACGTACATTCCTATTCCCGAACGAGTTACGTTAAAAAAAAATTTCAAATCGACGCGGGAACGACGGCCATACTTTACATGGGTTACGCACTGTTAGACCAGCAAAAAGCTCCTTTAACATTACGTAGCCAAAAAATGACGTAGGCGATTGCGAGGGACACTCGTACCTTCGTGGATCGCCGTAAAAAGTCATTTGCATATCCCGACGCATGAAAACGACACAAACTCCTCCCAGCGGCCGCAAAAATATCGCAGTGTAGATCCGAAGGCTTACGAAGACGTAAGCCTCTCGGATCGAAGCCCGAAGCCGCCGTATCATGGTTTGAGGATTCAAACTAGTGATACGGCGCACGAAATTTGAAATTACTCCTGTCCAACACCAGTTAGACAGGCGTAATTGCTCTGTGAATCTGGGCCAAAGACTTTAACAGGCTCCGGAGAATAGCTGTGGGAATTTGCACCATTTAGCCAAAATATCATTTGTGATGTCCGTTACTAATATTGGAGTAGACCTGTATTGCAAACAGCATCCTAAATGTGTTCAATAGATTTGGGGTCAGGGCTCTGTACAGGCCTTTGGAATTCCTTCACAAAAAAATGGTAAAACCATGAGGTTGATTTACAAAAAAAAAAAAATTAAAAAATGGTAGCCAATCAACTTTTAACTTCAGCTTTTTCAATTTAGTTTTTTAGTTTTATTTTTGTCCAAAAAAAAAAAAAAAACACAACAACTTGGATGCCGATCGGTTTCTTTGCAGAGATGCACCGTATTTTGCACACTCCAGTTTTGCAAAGGCAGCCCATTCATTAGGAGCATCAATTCAAGTCAAGGATCTAGTGTGATGACAGCAGCGCCGATCCCAGCACATTGCACGGTTTACTTTTTTATTTTGGGCAAACTGACATTTTATTAAGCGCTGCTGGTTTCTATGCAGAACTGCACTGGATTTTGCACGGTTTTAGCAAATTAACCCCATGTCTTTATGGAGCTGGATTTGTACACAGGGCTCAGTAATGCTGGAACTGCAAAGACCTTCACCAAAAATTACCATTAGATCAGAAGCAAAAAAATTGTCTGAAAAAGTCTGCATGCTGTAACAATACAAACACATCATTCTTTGGTTTTAACCAAACATCCAAGACCCCAAATTCAACCCTACTGAAAGCCTTAAGGATAAATTGGGATGCCGACTGAGCCAGGTCTTCAACATCAGTACCTGACCTTAAAATACTTCCCAAAATTTTACAGATTCCCACTGACACTCCAAAACATTGTGGCAAGCCTTCCTATTTGAGTGGAGGCCATTATAGCTCCAAGGGAAAAGGAGGAAGGGCATGTGACTCCAAACAGGAAACATGCAATATATTGCCGCATTCGTTCCCTGCCCCCCCTAAACTTTATTTTCCTGGTAATCAACCTGTAACACACGACCTGGCCTTGGGTGACAATGCTGCTCCTCAGATACAGTACAGTTTGTTAGCATTAAACACTACCTACTGCACTTTAGGACAGAAATGTCTAAGGGAGATGAATACTGGTTGGGTGTTTAAGCCCCTTTCACAAGGGCTGTCCGATCAGGTCCGCCTGTCAGTTCTTCAGGCGGACCTGCAAGGACTCTCCAGTCTATGCACCGTCATCCAATCAGCAAAAAAAAAAAAAAAAACAGGACAGGTGGTGGTTCTTTTCCCCCACCCATCTGGTGGATCGGATCAGATAAGGGTGACCACATTTCCAAACTACCATTCAGGGACACACCCCTTCCTAAAAATCAGCTTGTGGTGTAACGAATCACAGCACAGTGATTGGACACAAGAGGTGGGATTTTTGATTTCTCCAATCACAAACAGGGGGCGGGTACTGTGCCCATTTTAGGCATTCCCGGCTAGAACAAGTGCGGTTGGTGAGTAAAGTGGTGATGTGGCAGCCTTTTTTGGGGCATTAGTTTGGCTTGGGGGGTGGCTGTGTCCGTTTCATTCCAGGACACTGTATTGTCCCGGAATTAAGGTGTCCGGGACAGACCTGCAAAATGTGGGACACGTGGTCACCCTAGATCAGATGGAAATGGAGACAGGTGGTCCATTTCCATCAGATTGCCCCACAGAGGAAAGCGGGACCGTGTCCATCCTGTATAGCAGAGAGGACACGGACCCGTCATAGGGGGGGGGGGGGGCATTAGTGGAAAGATCCCCCACAGAGCTAGCACATTTCGCTTCGTGTGAAAGGGGTACAAGTCCTAACAAGGGAAGAGGTGTTCTGAAGTTCACAAAGAGCATTATGGAAAATGTAACAGATGAAAATACAAAAACACACAAGTTATCAGCTCACAAAATTTCTGGCAGATCAGGAAGTTGTGTTTTTTTCCCCCATTTTGCACTTATTAAAAAGATTAACAGACCAAATAAAAAAAAAAGTACATAGAATTAATGACAGTTTTGAAATGGGACATTTAAAAGCTCATCCGGGTGCAAGGATTATATATTATATATATATATATATATATATATATATATATATATATATATATATATATATAAAAAACACACCACACACAAACGTATATAATTTCCCCCCCATTCATGTAGGAATATTTTTACACTGAAGATGGATCAGCGAGCGCATAAAAACGCGAGTCAATATTCCCTTTCACGTGAACTTCACAGTAACTAATGAGGAGCACAGGAATAATACATGCAAATTTTTCCTTTCCTATGAAAGGTTTTGAGAGTACAGATTGTAGCGGGTTGGCAAAATAATAATAAACAATGCAGAAAACTGGATCATATCCCAGTGGAAACCGAGATGAATCATACGGCACTCCAAACAGTGTAGGTGGAAAAGAATAGTTAAAAAAAAAAAAAAAAAAAATAATCTCAATGCAACTCCGTCCATCAGGGTATCAAAAAACCAATCCGCAGAAACAATTGTTCAAACATTGTCAGGCATTTTGCTGTGAACAAACCTTCACTGGGGCCGGTTTGGATGCACATACAAAATGGTTGGAGAAGAAAAAAAAAAAAAAAAAGTTTTGTATTTCTTAAAGTTCATTGGGAATCTGATGCGTTTGGGAATCTGATGCGTTTGGGAATCTGATGCGTTTGGGAAACACTCACATTGATCCATCAAAACCAAAAAAAAAAAAAAAGTTAACTTTCCCAAACCGGATACGAAGAAACATCCAAGCCGTGCAAGCGACTTAGTCTTGTGAGTCAAGAACCACAGAACGCCTTTACGTGCATTACGGATAACTATTTTTTTTTTTTTTTTTAACTCTGTAAGGCAAGGTGTTAAACCACTTGCCCACTTTTACCCCCTTTCCTGCCCAGGCCAATTTTTAACACTGTCACACTTTTTTTTCCATTTTTTTTTTCAGTGGTATTTAATCACCACTGGTTTATTATCAATTGCTAAAACCCAAAAAAATGGGAAAAAAGGCAAAAAATAAATAAAGATTTCATAATTTGTTTAAAAGTTTTGCAAACAGGTAATTTTTCTGCTTCACAAATGTGCACTGGTGGGACTGCACTGATAAAGACACCGATTAAGAGTGTTGATGCCCCTGTAACACAAGCCGGTTATTGGCTCTTTTTTTTCTGTCAGCGTGAGAAAAGAAAAAGCAGATAACCGACTTGGGTGTACATCCGTGATAAGCTGTCATTGGACACAGCTGATCACGTGGTAAAGGCCCGGTGTCATTGGACACAGCTGATCACGTGGTAAAGGCCCGGTGTCATTGGACACAGCTGATCACGTGGTAAAGGCCCGGTGTCATTGGACACAGCTGATCACGTGGTAAAGGCCCGGTGTCATTGGACACAGCTGATCACGTGGTAAAGGCCCGGTGTCATTGGACCCAGCTGATCACGTGGTAAAGGCCCGGTGTCATTGGACACAGCTGATCACGTGGTTAAAGGCCCGGTGTCATTGGACACAGCTGATCACGTGGTAAAGGCCCGGTGTCATTGGACACAGCTGATCACGTGGTAAAGGCCCGGTGTCATTGGACACAGCTGATCACGTGGTAAAGGCCCGGTGTCATTGGACCCAGCTGATCACGAGTCTGCAGAACTCAGCACACACAGAGCGTACCACCTGGGTGCACGGGCGGTGTGATCACAGGAGGACCATCCATGTGCCATGTCTACGCAAAGTAAGCCAGTGCTGTGGCCCTCTTTCGGCTATAGCACAGGCGGAAAGCAGTTAATTTGAGAAGTCACTATGGGGTTGATTTACTAAAACTGGAGAGTCCGAAATCAGCACAGCTCTGCATGGAAACCAATCAGCTTCTAGGTTTATTTTTGTCAAAGCTCAACCGAACAAACTGAAGTTAGAAGCCGATTGGCTACCATGCTAAGCTGCGCTAGATTTTGTACTCGGCAGTCTTAGTAAATTAATTGCAATCTTTCTATCCTTGGTACTGCTCATTTCATCAACCCGACAAAAATACTTCTGCAAGTTATGCTCAAACCCATTCACATCACAAAGTATTAGACACATCAAAGTGATAAGCTGGGGAAAGAGAGACCCCTAGAAAAGAAGAGAAATCTGCTCAATAGTTAAAGGCCCATCTTCTGGACCGATCACATTATGAATAATTTCTTGGAAGTCTTATTCCATTGAGAACAACATTTGTCATCTGCAATGTTTTCTTCCTGCCCTCCGCTGTCGTTTCCTCTGAGCAATGGAGTTTGTCTCGGTTTTACTCATTTTTTTGGTACTTGAAATTGATTCCTTTTTAGACAAATCTGAGAATTAAAACGCTCTGGAGGCAATTGATCCTTTAGAACAGTGGTCTCCAAACCGCAGCCCTTTACTAGCCTTTATCCAACCCTTTGGGGACTATTCTTCAAACCCATATGAGGCACTATTCCTCCGATTGACACCAATGATGATGGACACCGTTGATGGATTGCGCCATCCATTGACATTCAAGATAGGGCACGATTCCTCCCATTAATCCCAATGAGGGAGGGGCACGATTCCTCCCATTAATCCCAATGAGGGAGGGGCACAATTCCTCCCATTAATCCCAATGAGGGAGGGGCACAATTCCTCCCATTAATCCCAATGAAGGAGGGGCACAATTCCTCCCATTAATCTCAATGAGGGAGGGGCACAATTCCTCCCATTAATCTCAATGAGGGAGGGGCACAATTCCTCCCATTAATCTCAATGAGGGAGGGGCACAATTCCTCCCATTAATCCCAATGAGGGAGGGGCACAATTCCTCCCATTAATCCCAATGAGGGAGGGGCACAATTCCTCCCATTAATCCCAATGAGGGAGAGGCACAATTCCTCTCATTAATCCCAATGAGGGAAGGGCACAATTCCTCCCATTAATCCCAATGAGGGAGCCTTACGGCTTCACGACAGGAACCCTACTGCGCTTGCACGAGGCTCTGCTCCCCTCTCCTACTGGCCCAGCAGCACAGGGGAGGAGGAGGGATCTGAGCGGTGACGTCATGGGCCATGGCCCAGACTCCCGGAATTGGGAACAGGTATCCACTCCCCCTGAAAGGTGTTCCGCTTTAATACCAATGAGGGAACAGGATTCCTCCCATCAAAACCAAGGCTTACAATATCCCACCAGATTTTAATTGCACTAGATACCAAATTCTCATATACAATTTAATGTCCGCTTTGAATGAGGATTCTACAGTTAGTATACCCATATCAATGGAAGGATGAACTCCCAACTGCCACGGGCCCTGCAGGTAGAGGAATCACAGGACACCATGCCCGACGATGCTGATGCTGCTTAAAATCAGTATGTGCGACTCGATAATGAATTGAAATGTCAATTCATAGGAGGAGGGCGATGAACGCTCACTATAAATCCATTGAAAATTGCAGATAAATCCACAGGCATACTGAAGGAGCAGCAATCCACATGAGAACAAGGTTATAAATCTAATAGATCTGATACACCACCACAGATAAAGACCAGCATTTAAACTCCCGCGGTGACAGACATGAAGTCTCCTTCCCCAGCGAAAGCGCAATCACAAGCAAAAAGTGCCGGCACACGCACACACACTTCAATCCTCCGAGATGACCTTCAATTAAAAAAAAAATGATGAGCGACAAAAAATAAAGGGCATCATCCAAAAGAAACCTTAAGCTGGCCATACATTAAATACAGGGGTCTCCAAATGTTCTTTTTTAGAATTGAATGAATGAGCTTCACATCAGAAGCCCCCCAGCACATGAGAATCCCTCATGAAATCAGAGCCCCCTTTCATATAGGAACCCTCAGTCCCCCTTTACTGTCTTACAATCTTCATTACAGTGGCGGTATGGCAGGAGGCAGAACAGCCCTGGACAGTGGTCGGGAGGCGCAGCAGGTCCTCTTCTGAATGCTGTGGGTGGGCCCTGGATGCCGCCACCACCCCCAGATCAGGGTCACAAGTTTCCATATTGTGGTTGGGTTTGACACCAGCACCAAAAGCAATGAATGAAACGATGGGGTTGATTTACTAACTTGAGTGCAAAATCTAGGGCAGCTCTGCATGGTAGCCAGTTAGCTTCTAACTTGAATTTGTTAGAGTGCAGAGCTGGAGGTGTGCCTGTGTAAATCCAGGAAGTAAACAGGCAACAGCTTCAGCTGCCCACAGTTAAAATGGATGCAGCCAGACTTGGCGGAGGGAGATTTCTGCAGCATATTTGCGGCCCAGCGCTACTTTGGGGGTTTCCCCATCTCAGCCTAATAAAAAAATCCATACCCGCTAGGAGAGGAGGGTGATGCGAATCTACTCTCACTTATTCAGAGAAAATTATATATATATATATATATATATACACACACACACACATATACACACACATATATATATATATATATATATATATATATATATATGTGTGTGTGTGTGTGTGTGTGTGTGTGTGTGTGTGTGTGTGTGTGTGTGTGTGTGTGTGTGTACGCAGACTCACTCACTCCGTTCATCCCTAAAGAATATTTAGCGGTCGTGGTGGGAGCAGTTGTAAACTCCAGGTTGGATTATGCAAATGCCCTTTACCTCGGTCTCCCCAAATACCAAATCGCTCGTCTGCAAGTCGTTCAGAATACGGCCGCCAGACTTGTGACTGGGAAAAAACCCTGGGAATCTATCTCACCTTCACTGAGAGCCCTTCATTGGCTGCCAGTTAAAGACAGAATCGCTTTTAAAGCTCTCTGTCTTACGCATAGATGTGTCCATGAGAATGCCCCCCTTTACTTATGCGAATTAATAAAAGCGCATAATCCAAATCGCGTTTTGCGATCCACGAATCAGAACCTGCTCCAGGTTCCGAAAGCCAACTTCAAGTCCAAAGGAGAAAGAAGATTTGCGATCCAGGGTCCCAGACTATGGAACGCTTTACCAACCAGCATTCGGTTGGAGGAGAACCACCTAGCATTTAGGAAAAAGGTCAAGACTTTTCTCTTTTGATATCAAAGGAGACAGGAACAACAAGCGCCCAGAGGCGATTCAGTCGCATGTGCCGCGCTATATAAGTTCTCATTCATTCATTCATTCATTCATTCATTCATTCATTCATTTATATATATATATATATAAATATATATAATATATATATATATATATATATATATATATATATATATACATACACATACACACACACACACACTTTTTTTTTTAGGCATTCACATGGATTGAATTCCATGATGTTACATTTAAGCACATTAATGGTTAAAAAAAAGAAAAAAGTGGGTTAGATACAGATACTCACATACTGTCACCAATTTGTCCATCTTAAAAAAAAAAAAAAAAAATAAAAAAAAGTGTGGTCTGTCCCACAGGAAGAAATTTGGGATCAATAAATTCCATTTCATGTCCCCTGCCCCGGTGCTAAAATTGTGCCAGATGAAGGAAAAGGAATTTATCACCCAATGACGTTTTCATACAAAGCCTGGACAGTAGGAAAATAAACTCTGGAATTCCATGTAGCGAAAAAAAAAAAAAAAAAAAATAAAAGTTAAGAGGTCACACTAGACCAGGGATTAAAAAAACAAAAAAAAAAAAAAACGACCAGTCTTAGGTCACAAGGTGCATTTATGGAATCGTGCCCCGTCAATAGAGTCAGTGGGGAGGAATAGAGTCAGTGGGGAGGAAACGTGCCCCGTCAATAGAGTCAGTGGGGAGGAAACGTGCCCCGTCAATAGAGTCAGTGGGGAGGAAACGTGCCCCGTCAAAAGTCGTGGGGAGGCCCCCTCAATAGAGTCAGTGGGGAGGAATCGTGCCCCCTCAATAGAGTCAGTGGGGAGGAAACGTGCCCCCTCAATAGAGTCAGTGGGGAGGAAACGTGCCCCCTCAATAGAGTCAGTGGGGAGGAATCGTGCCCCCTCAATAGAGTCAGTGGGGGGAGGCCCCCTCAATAAGTCAGTGGGGAGGAATCGTGCCCCCTCAATAGAGTCAGTGGGGAGGAATCGTGCCCCCTCAATAGAGTCAGTGGGGAAGAATCGTGCCCCCTCAATAGAGTCAGTGGGGAGGAATCGTGCCCCCTCAATAGAGTCAGTGGGGAGGAATCGTGCCCCAAGGGCCAGATCATAGACATGCGCTGGGCACACCGTAATCACTTGGCGATTAGGGTGTGCCCCCCAGCTGGTTTTCCTCCTCTCCCCCCAGCTGCTGAAGGGGACGTTGCCAGGATGGAGAGTGGGGGAAAGGGACTAATCAATATGTCATTTACTGCCATATTCACTTTTTTTAAACACAGTGAACACTCACTGTGTTTAATCATATCTGAAGCATAGTAAACAGTGTTTACTTTACTCAGCACAGAGCACTTCCTATTGGTTCATTGCTATAAATCTTTTTATATGGACCTTTAAAACTGAAGGACTTCTGAATAACTGGCTGTGGAACGAATTATTTGAGTTTCCATTATTTCTTATGGAGAAATTTGCTTTGATTGCAAAAGAATCCAGCGATGTCCCCTGTGTAGACAGCGTCCATCTTCTGGCCCCTCTTCCTTCCGGGCTGCGGCTCTGATTCGCCAGAGCCACGTGACATCACTCCCGCGCATGCGCACGGGAGCCGACATCAACGATACAGGCTAGGGAAGAAAGGGCACTTTTTTTCATCTCTTCCCCACGCATGCGCCGTTAGCATTTTCAGCAGACAAGTGAAATATCTCCTAAACGGCGCATGTTTAGGAGATATTTCCACTACCTATAGGCAAGCCTTATTCTAGACTATAGGTAGAAGTCCATACAAAGGGTTTACATCCACTTTAAGAGACAGCCCTGGCATGAATGAGTTACGTTGGCGTGCATTTTGATAAATTTATGAAGGCATCATTTTAAATCGCAGCATATTACATGTCGCAATGCACTGCCAAAAAAAAAAAAAAAAAAAACACACCACACACACAAAATGCGAGTATTACAATGCCTTTGTTCGGCGCCGTGTGTCGTCGCACCGTGTGAACCAGCCCTTAAATAAATTCAGAAATTTGCTGCGATAATTGTAAGAAGCTCTTTGGATGGCGGTGTGGCTTTAAAAACGATAAAGTAACTTTCCTTCTTTTTAGAGACACAGCGGTGTGCCCCAGCAGCAATGGCCTCTGGGAGAACATGTGCAGCTAATTAGAACACAGCCAGCAGCATCCCAGCATACGCTCCGGTTAGATCATCCGTTTGTATCCAGACTGGAAGGTTTGCTGCTGGCTGGCTAATGGGCTCGTTTTTGGAGAGGAAAGATCGCGTTTCTGGGAGGGAGAACAGCTGCACGCCAGCGCAGGGGGAACACGTGTGTACGTGTGACTTGGTCATTTCCCCGGCTTATTGACGCTTCGTTACCAGTTTTATTTACAGGCACAGCTCAGACAATGACAGCACCACCGGCGCATCCGGTCTCTGCACCTGTGTCTCCGCAGGAAACCCATTAAGCCCCTGAAACAGCCGCCTTCACGTGTAGAAAATTCCTGGGGGGTCAGATTAACTGGGGGAAGTCTGGACAATTAGTGAATTTGTTAATTAGCAAGCGTTAGTGTAACCTTTTCCATCAAGACTTAGAGGGAAAAAAAAACAAACAAGTCTATAATCTAGGTAAAAAAAAAAAAACACACACACACACACACACACACACACACACACACACACACACACACAGGTGTCCCATTGAGGCCTATAGTATTGTACTTAGTATGTTATTACATTACAGGGTTTATATAGTGCCAACAGTGCTTTACAATATATAGGGAAGCAGTCCAGTGGCAATATAAATCAAAACATCTCTCCTCATAAGAGCTTACGATCCAACGTGCGTGTCTAAATATGTATAGTGTTAATGGACACTAAAAAGGTTGCCCCCTTTTTTTTTTTTTTAAACAAACATGTTATACTTACGTCCACTATGCAGCTTGTTTTGCACCGAGTGGCCCCGATCCACGTCTTGTGCTCCTCCCCAACATAGATAACCCCCTCTGGGATGCTCTATCCCATGGGGGTTAGTTCTTGCTATAGCCACTGAATGCATCACTTGGCCCCACCCCTGGCGCACTGCGTCATTAATTTGATTGACAGCAGCGGGAGCCAGTGGCTGCACTGCTATCAACCAATGAATGAGCCGAGAAGTCTGACGGAGAAGTAAGCGCGTTCACGTCACTTGACTTTAGAGCGGTCGGGTAAGTAAACGGGGGCCGCCAAGCCTTGGATGTTTTTTCACCTTAAAGGGGAGTTCCACCCACAATTTCACTTTTTAAATATAAATACCCCTGTAATACACAAGCTTAATGTATTCTAGTAAAGTTAGTCTGTAAACTAAGGTCCGTTTTGTTAGGTTGTTACAGCATTTAGTTTATAATCTAGAAATAGACCGTGGCCATCTTAAGTGTGGGCATCATGAAGCCAGACTGTACGACTTCCTGGATTTCCGCTTTGCATATCTCGCACATGCTCAGTGCTGCACAAGCAATCTAATAGGTTTCAGTCAGGTTTGCAAGGACTACTGGGAAACATAATGCCTATCCCAGAAACCCTTGCAAATAGCCATGTGACTTAATAGCCTAGGCTAATGAGGAGGGAGTAATGAAGGACTACAAAATCAAGGTATTTACAAGCAACAAAATAAATAAAAATTGTCCATTCTGAACACTATGAGATTAGGGCATGCAGAACAGACAAACATGAAAAAAAAAAATGGGTGGAACTCCACTTTAATGCATAGAATGCATTAAGGTGAAAAAACATGAACTTTTACAACCCCTTTAAAGCAGCCCGCTCATTTAGAATTGGATGGCAATGCATGCCAATGGAAGAAAAAAGTCTAGGCTGCATTATATTTTTAACTGACCAATATTAGTATATAGACATGATGTGAATACAAAGAATCAAGTGCTATACAATCCTGGTAACATATGATGAAAGATAGGATTTTTGAGGAGCAAGTAAAAAAAAAAATGACACTTTGTTTACTTAATACAAACCATACTAAATATATCATACCATGATAGGCTATAACAGATTCAACTCTTCTGGGAAGGCTGTCCACAAGGTTTAGGAGTGTGTCTATGGAATTTTATTTTTATTTTTTTTTATGTATTGAAATTTTCATAACGAAGTTAAGCAGAGTTTGACCATTCTTCCAGAAGCGCATTTCTGAGGTCAGGCACAGATGTTGGACGAGAAGACCTGGCTCGCAGTCTCCGCTCCAGGGGGGGGGGGGGGGGGGGGAGGAGAATAGAAAAAAAAGAGAAAAAAAAGAGAAAAAAAATAAAAAGGAGAAGAAGAAAAAAAAGAGAAAAGATAAAAAAGAGAAGAGAATAATGTTGCCTCTATATCTGTTGTAAATTAGGTGCGTCTTATGTGGTTCTTGTCAATGCATCCTAGCCAGTCTTGTTTCTTGCACAGTTGTTCAAGTTGATATTGGCATAAGTGTGTGAACACTTGACGTAAAGAGAACAGAGTAAGGAAGGAGATATAGGGGAGGAGAAATTCAGGTGAGAGTTAGGAGAAGGTTGTTTTATGACTACAAGTGGTCAGTCTCATGGCTCTTTGAAGTTCTTCTTATGATAGGCAGATCAAAGGGAGCAAGATGGCCCAGTTATGTAGGTGGGCGTCCCAATCACTGCGTGAACTGTCACCACTATAGGCAATGGACTGTTATCAGAGCAAGCGGACCCCATTACAGAATAAAGTCAGCCTGTAAGCAATATCCTGTCACAAAGTAATGTGACCCATGTTTCGTGATTGGACTCCTGTGATGCCTTCAAAATTTCCCAGATGTGTGCTACATATGCATGGTAACCATATTACAAGACTCCACTATGAAATCAGAATGGAAATGAAATGCCCACATAAAACGCGATCCTTGATGACGTCAGTTAGGACGAAACGTGTTGGCAAGAGCCAACACGTACCTCCTGACAGGATATTACTTACAGGCTGACATGACCAATAGTGTTTTCTCGGTCCGGTCAAGAGTCAATTCCCTATAGTAGTGACAGTTCAGGCAGTAATCACAGGATTCATCTCAATAAAGATAGGTTTTATAAAACAGTGGCATTTTATTATTATCGTCTTGGGACTGCCACTTTATTGTATATTTACGAAGTGGACATTCATTTTTTTTTTTTGGGTTCACTATTGCACTGAATTTGTATCCCCCCTGCCCCAATACCAGCATGGCAAATAATTTTTAGAATTTTGGTTACACAGTATATTACAGCTGCACAATTAATCGTTAAAAATCGTAATCTCGATTCAACCCCCCTGACGATCTCTATTGCAGATTCTTTCATACAAGAAGTGGAGAGGACTTATCTGCTCACTCAGCTGTCAAAAGAAAATATCTGAGCAGTCTGCCAAGTTTTTAACAGGAAACATTGTAACCAATGCTTCCTTCTTAGGCCCATTTCACACTAGGCGGACTACGTCTCAGCAGAGTCCGCCAGCTCAGCGGGAGAGCTCTCCGTGGATATTCGATGAGCCAGCAGACGACAAGTCCCTCTCTGCTCACTGATCAGGGAGGGGCTTGTGCAGCGCCGCTGTCTCCTATGGAGAGATCTGATGAAAATTGACAGCATGTCCGTTTTCATCAGATCTCACCCAATTCGATATGGACGGATGACGACGCATCGCCATCCGTCTGATTTAAGCAGGTCAGGTCGGATGTCAGTGGACATGTCTCCACCGACATCCGACATTCCATAGAGACGTATGGAGAGGCCGCTTAGGTCTGCCGACAAATAAGACAGGTGGACCTGAACAGTCCGACCGTGTGAAAGGGGCCCCAAGATCAAAAAGGGATAAACTGTGTGTAAAGAAAAAATCTGGGCAGTCTGCCAAGTTTTTAAACAGCATGAAACATTGTAACCAACGCTTCCTTCTTGGATCAAAGGGAAACTTCTGTGTGTAAATGCAGGAAGTTTAACCACTTAAAGACGAAAAAAAATAAATAAAAATAAAAGGGAGGTCGGAAGTTGCAGGCTGTAGGTTAGACGTCACCGGAGAAATAATCCTTACTTTATAAAACAATAACAGCTGTCCGAGTTCGCTCTCCCGGCTTCCATCCGAGGAATGCCGACTTTTTATACTGTGAATAAGAGCAGCATTTTCCACAGTCTGGGAATACAGATGTCACTTTGCAGCGGAAAGCCTTCTACATAGAGGTTTACAGATAGACCCTACAATGGCTTTAGAAGAAGCGATACAAAACCTATGACGCATGCTACACATCTTTTATTGTCCACCAGCTCATAATATTGAGCAGGAGGAGAAAAAATAAAAAAATAAAAGCAAAAGCACCTTCCTTTGCGCTTTAACTAGGCAAAGGAAGGTGCTTTGCTTTTGCAAAGCTCCAAGTTTTCAACAGTGCTGTAAAACAACCACCCAACAGCTTTTCCCGAATCTGTGAAACAAACTATGGGTGGGAGGTTGTCTTCAAACTTCATTCGTTTCACAGTTTTAGCGCTTTGCCTGAAAACATTTGAGTTTATGGACAATGCTGCAGGTACTGTAGGTCCGCACAGACCCGGTATCACTGGGACTTTGTATGAAAGACCATAATGGTAATATAGTATAAGGGAATATATACTTACCTTGCGACAGTCCCTTTGTTCAAACACATTTTCACTGCTCCCTATTCCACTATTTGGATGGGTTAAATAATACCCACTCCCCCCGTTACACACATTGGTTCCACCCACCAGTTTTGATGTCCTTTAGTGGCTTATGAGCCAGCGAAAGAAACCACTGTGGGCTGCAGGGGAGGTGGGTATTCCACACACGTGTAGACCGCTTGTAGTGGCCAAGAAGCAGCAAAGATTCAACAAATGGGTCCCCAGAAAGGCATTATTACTGGCATGGTTTTATATACAAAGCCTCCCTGTCCCTTCCAAAAGGACACATTAGTATAATAGGCAAGGCCTAATTAAGAGAAGGATTCAAGCATGCATAAAGACCCATGAACATAGCATGACACACGTGAAGGTGTGTTAATGGGTATTCTGAAGCATGTGAACACTGAATACAAAGTGTGTTGCAGCACACAATGATAATGCATGTTATGGCATGGCGACATGGGTTTTGGAACAAATCTATCGATTTCAAATGTATGAAAAACATATTAGGGGGGGGGGGGGAATTGCACACGTGAAGCCAGCCTAAAATCGCAACTTACCGCGCCCCAATTTTACCACCTTTTTACTGAAGAGGAACATTTAGGATCCTTTCACAAGAGCTGTCCAATCAGGTACATCTGTCAGTTTTTTAGGTGGACCTGATCAGACCCTCCATTCACTTCAGCATTTGCCGCTATCCGATCATGTCTGCCAAATCCAGATGGATGGTGGTCCCATTTTCCACATCCACCTGGCGGATTAGAGAGTGGGACCAACAGGTCTGTGTCCGCTCTGCTCAATAAGCAGAGACGGACTTGTCTCCCAAATCTTGCTAAAACCAATTCATGGACTCCCTGGGAACAAAGACCTCCTTAGAAATGCCACCCTTACAAAAAGCTAGAAAAAGATAAATGGTGTCATGGTGCTGGTTCTGCCAGGGGCCACTAGACCTGGAACTATGCAGGCAACTCAAGAAATCTCAGCAACTTCTGAAGGAACCCTAGAGTTCCACAGAACCCTGGCTAAGAGTGAACGTAGGTATGTCTAGTTTAATGTGCAGAAACTTTCACCTACGACCGTTTGAGAATTTTCAACATGGCAATGAGTTAGGAGCTGGGTGTGTGGCTGTGGGCCCTGAATTCAGGGGATCCAAAGCTGCAGAAAGTGTCTATCTTAAACCTGATTAAAAGAGGGGCCAACAAAAGTCAACCCCAAAAAGAGGGGCCAACAAAAGTCAACCCCAACAGGGCCAAAAAAAGTCAACCCCAAAAACAGGGGCCAACGAAAAAGTCAACCCCAAAAACAGGGGCCAACGAAAAAGTCAACCCAAAAAAAACAGGGGCCAACGAAAAAGTCAACCCCAAAAAGAGGGGCCAACGAAAAAGTCAACCCCAAAAAGGAGGGGCCAACGAAAAAGTCAACCCCAAAAAGGAGGGGCCAACGAAAAAGTCAACCCAAAAAAGGAGGGGCCAACAAAAGTCAACCCAAAAAAAAGAGGGGCCAACAAAAGTCAACCCAAAAAAAAGAGGGGCCAACAAAAGTCAACCCAAAAAAAAGAGGGGCCAACAAAAGTCAACCCAAAAAAGAGGGGCCAACAAAAGTCAACCCAAAAAAGGGGCCAATTAATTCTGAATGTGCTCAGAAGTGTCCCAAACTGATGCCATTGACGCAAGCCTAAAGTTTGTCGACACCTTCCCTTAGTATAAATTGCAGGGACCAAAAGAGGGCTAATGGAAGTTGCCATTTTATAGCCTAGATATTCGTATTTACTAGATATTGCTGATTAAGGTTACAGGGTCTCTTTCAAGGGACCCAACATGTTAAAAAAGCAGCTCCACCCATTGGGTGTAAAGAAAATCCTGCTTAGACACCGTATAAAAATCTTTTTTGTAGCCTTCATTCCCCCTAGCAAAAAAATTGAGAGTACAGCTGTACACCCTGAGGTGACCAAATTTATACACACGCTGAAGGTTCATTTGGGGGGCAGCAATCAAACAAGACGCTGGTCCTTGGGGGAACAGGTGTCAACATCACAGGGCGGCGAAATGAGACAGCTGCTATTTTTTCTTTTGATAACCAATTATTTTTCTATTGCTACGCTGAAGGATTAAAATCCACTTACAGTAGTGTGTGCCTTCTACATTATGAAAAAGGTAAGCAATAAATAGGCAAGAAAAAAAAAATACATACGTGTACGTGTAATATTAAGTGTCTGTACACAATTGTCAAAAGTATTGGGACGCCTGCCTTCACATGCACTTTAATGGCATCCCAATCTTATATCCGAGGATGGGCCAACTCAATATTGAACCCTACTGACTAACAGCTTCAACTTCTGGGAAGGCTGTCCACAAGGTTTAGGAGTGCGTCTATGGGAATGTTTAACCATTTTTCCAGAAGTACATTTGTGAGGTCAGGCACTGATGTTGGATGAGAAAGCCTGGCTCGCAGTCTCTGCTCCAATTTATCCCAAAGGTGTTCTATCAGGCTGAGGTCAGGACCCTGTGCAACCCACTCAAGTTCCTCCACCCCAAAAACTTGCTTATCCATGTTTTTATGGACCTCGCTTTGTGCACTATTGTGCAGTCATGTTGGAACAGTAAGGAGCCATCCCCCAAACTGTTCACACACACACACACACACACACACAGTATCTCACAAAAATGTGAGGGGTGTACTCACTTTTGTCAGATACTGTATATCATGGTTGGACAAATTTCCTTGGAATCTAGGTGCCAGCTAAAAAAAAGTTAGAAGCCCAAAAAACGCACCCCTGTCCCGCCAAGCTTGCGCGCAGAAGCGAACGCATACGTGAGTAGCGCCTGCATCTGTAAACGGTATTCAAACCACACATGCAAGGTATCACCGCATTTGGTAGAGCGAGAGCAATAATTCTAGCCCTAGACCTCCTCTAACTCAAAAGATGCAACTTGTAGAAATTGATTTTAAACCTCTGCTATGGAGATTTTAAAAAGGTAAAAGTTTGTCGTCATTCCACGAGCGGACGCAATTTTGAAGGGTGACATGTTGGGTATCAATTTACTTGGCGTAATATCTTTCACAATTTAAAAAAAATTGTGTTAACTTTAATGTTGTCTTATTTCATTAAAAAGTATCCCCCCCCCCCCCCCAAAAAAAAAGTGCGCTTGCAGGACCGCTCCGCAAATACGGTGTGACAGAAAGTATTGCAACGACCGCCATTTTATTCTCTAGGGTGTTTATATATAATGTTTGGGGGTTCTAATTAGAGGGAAGGAGATGGCAGTAAAAACAGTGAAAAACACATTAGAACTGCCTTTTGCTACTTGTAATGTACCTACTTGCAATGCCAACGGCCACCACAAGATGGCACCAGATCACAGAAGGAAGCAAGCCTCCTCCTGTGAAGGCCGCAAAGCCGCGGCCTCAATTACAGGCGGGCGCGCCGCAATCGCGCCTTGCCCCAGCCATTGAGGCTGCGGCTTTGCAGGCCTTAGCTTCCCCAGGCGCCAGGTCACAATTTGTCGCAATAGTGACGGGGGGCCCGTATTTTGTCGAGCCCTGCTGTATATAGAATGTTTGGGGGTTCCGAGTAATTTTCTAGCAAAAAAAAATACGGATTTTAACTTGTAAGCGAAATAATGTCAGAAATAGGCTTAGGCATGAAAGGGTTAAAAAGACGTCAGCGCTGCTGCCAGGAAAAAGCAGTGTTGAAAATACGCCGCCATCTGCGTTTTTGAATAGCGTTCATTGCTTTTTCTGTGTGTGTTTTTTTTTTACTCCCTCTATTGTAACAACGCCTAGAGACTCCAAAACGCCACCTAAAACCTTATTACAGCATTTATAGCTGTATGGTTTGTTTACACCCTGACTAACGCCTAATGGTTCCCTGTAGAGCCGAGCAGGGGAAGTTTCAGGGATAATAATATAAATAAAAAAACAAACACTAAATACAACACGTTGGCTCGGCTAAAGTTCACCCAACACCCATAAATCTCGCAGTCACCCTGGAGGATCACAGTCCATACCGCAGACCCATAACAAAATCGCGGCTCTTCTACAGTCTGGGAACAAAGGACAAAGTTACACAAACATGTGAAAAGTGGAAGAAGTCACATTGTGGTGTTGGATGGAGAAGACAAAAGCCCCCCTGTGTGCGGCCAAGATTGGGAGTTGGAAGAGGCGCTCCTGTGTCCGCTCCTGTGTCCGGCTCAGAATACTAATTACGCCCTGCAGGGCCCCCCCCATGACACTGTAAGACAGCGAGGATCTGGGACCCGTTCACACTTTTCTGTTCTCCTACAACAGGGATTTGCAATTAGTGGACCTCCAGCTGTTGCAGAACTACAAGTCCCATGAGGCAAAGCAAGACTGACAGCCACAAGGGCAACACCCAGAGGCAGAGGCATGATGGGACTTGTTTTGCAACAGCTGGAGGTCCACTAATTGCATATCCCTGTCCTACAATGTACAAATCCCATTCCTATCCATGAGGCCAGATCACATCCATCAACAATTATTATTTTTTTTTTATAAGTGAACTAAGAAGAACCCACGAAGTCTAAATTTTATCTGGATTTTAAATGTTCCTGTCATTTAGGTTTTGGTTCAAGAACTCCCTGTTATGGGGTGACAACCATCTCCCTGTTCTTCTATGTTGCAGTGTTAATTTAGTCGACTAAAACATTTTAGTCGACTAAATTAATACTATTTTAGTTGACTAAAACCAGGGCTTTTTTTCTGGGGGAACTTGGGGGAACTCAGTTCCACCACCTTTGGCCCAGACCCTTTGGTGCCTGCTCACGACAATCACTTGTAAACACAGAAGTCTGGTTTCTGTGTTTACAAGTGACAGCTCTGCACTCTGTGTGTAACCCCCCTGAACTCTGCACTCTCTATGTAATGCAATTCTGGTATTTAATGCACCTTTAAGACCCTTCTACTGTTTGTGAAATCTGAACGGGGTCATGGTTGAGTTCCTGCACCTATTTTCTGAGAAAAAAAGCTCTGACTAAAACAATTGACATTACTAAAATACGACTAAAACTAAAATGCCATTTTAGTCAAAAGACCAAGACTAAGAACTAAAAACTGAAATTGGACAAAAAAAAAAAAGAAAAAAAAAAAAAAAAAAAGTGTTCATACCTCAATACCATATATAAACTAGGGTTGTCCTGGTGCCACTTTTTTAGGACCGAGTACAAGTACCGATACTTTTTTTTCATGTACTCGCCGACACCGATTACTTTTTTTAACCACTTCCCGCCCGGTCAATAGCAGATTTACGGCCGGGAAGTGGTTATGATATCGTGACTCTCCAACGTCCTGCACGATTTAATGCCGTGCGCGCGGCGATCGCTGATGCGGGGTGTCACCCTGCACCTCCGATCTCGGTAACGAGTCTCCGGCGGAAGCTCGCTACCACGTGATCAGCCGTGTCCAATCACGGCTGATCACGATGTAAACAGGAAGGGCCGTAGATGGCTCTTCCTCACTCGCGTCAGACAGACGCGAGTACAGGAGAGCCGATTGGCGGCTCTCCTGACAGGGGGGGTTCGCGCTGATTGTTTATCAGCGCAGCCCCCCCCCCCCCCCCTCGGATGCCCACACTAGACCACCAGGGAATGCCCACACTGGCAGGGCAAAAAAAAAAACGAAATCAGGATAAAAAATAAAAATAAAAAATACAGCCCAAGGAAAAAAAGAAAGATGCCAGTCAGTGCCCACATATGGGCACTGACTGGCAACAGATACATCAGTGCCACCCCTCAAAGTCCATCAGTGCCACCAGTGTCCTTTAGTGCCACCCCTCAGTGCCAATCCATGCTCAGTGCCCACCTATCAGTGCCCATCAGTGCCGCCCATGAGTGCCCATCAGTGCCGCATACCAGCGCCGCCTATCAGTGCCCATCAGTGCCAACTCATCAGTGCCCATCAGTACTACCTAATTGGTTTCCATCAGTGCCACCTCATCAGTGCCCATCAGTGCCGCCATATAAGTGCCCGTAATTGAAAGAGAAAACGTACTTATTTACAAAAAAGTTAACAGAAAAAAATAAAAAAATTTTTTTTTTTTAAATTGTCGCTCCATTTTTGTTTATAGCGCAAAAAATAAAAACCGCAGAGGTGATCAAATACCACCAAAAGAAAGCTCCATTTGTGGGGAAAAAAGGACGCCAATTTTGTTTGGGTACAGTGTAGCATGACCGCGCAATTGTCATTCAAATTGCGACAGTGCTGAAAATTGGCTTGGGCGGGAAGGTGCGCAAGTGCCTGGTATGGAAATGGTTAAATGTCATGTGACAGTTTTCAAACCACAATACAGACTAAGGATATTTTCTTTAGAATTATGAAGAACTCTAACTCAAGACATTATAAAAGAATAAAAATGAGTAAAAATGAATAAAAATGTTTTATTTGCTTGTCAGGCAGTAGTCACAGAACATGTTGATAAATACAAAAAAAGTATCGGCAGAAGCATCGGGAGCATTTGCACGAGTACAAGTACTCCCGCAAATACTCGGTACCGATACTAGTATCGGGACAACCCCAATATAAACATATTCAAATTTTCACTCCAGCAGTATATAAGGAGTTTGGAAATTGCAGAGAAATGTTAACTAATGCGTTACAATTTAATTGCACTCATTAGATTTTAGACTGCTAAAATAAGTTTTAGTCTACTAAAATCACTGGATCACTAAATACAGATAAAACTAAAAATTGCAGAAGACTAAAACTAAAAAATGCCATTTTAGTCCCAAGACTAAACCTAAAATCGAAATTTGCTGCCAAAATTAACACTGCCATGTTGTCACCCCATAATGATTTGTTCACAAATGTGGCCTGGAGGGCGGGGGGGGGGGGCATCAGGGGCAACATAACTAGGCAGTTTTATCTTGCCATGACTGCCCCAATGCCCACAGGCATGCAGCCGCTCACACAGAAAGTTATACAGCATGTCATATACGTTAAGCTTTACAGCTGTCCAACATAGCCCATGCAAAGTCCACGTGTGCGATTGCAGTGGTGTGTGGCATTTACAGGGTTAAGTCAGGCCATGAAGGAGGGGGACACATCAGCTGGATGGCGCCACTGAAAAGTGATCCACTCCAGACTGCTTTTCAGAGGGGTGGAAAGCATAGCTCCCAACTGTCCCTGATTTTGAGGGACTGTCCCTCATTTGGAGCAAAGTCCCTCTATCCCCCTCTAGCTGGTTCTTGAGCCCACGTTGCCCCGAAATTGGGGGCCCCATGATGGCACTGAGAGCGATAGATACACAGGGCAGGCAGTCTACCTCCTACCTACTTGATGTCCGTTTACCTTCACTGTCATCATTGTAGGATGCTTTGCCCAGGGGCCCATGATACCATTAAAGGGGAGTTCCAGCCACATTTAGTGTTTATTAAAAGTCAGCAGCTACAAAAAGTGTAGCTGCTGGCTTTTAATAAACACTCACTTACCTGCTCCACGAATCCAGCGACGCGCCGGCCGGGGGGGTCCGCTCCTCTCCCCCCCCTCCCCGGCCGGCGTCTTCATTTCAACTGTGGGCACCCGGCCGTGACAGCCTTTGGCGGCACTGTGCATGTGCGAGCGGCCCGCCGCTGATTGGACAGGTGATCGCATGGGACCTGTCAGTGTCCCATGCGATCGCCTACAGGGAGGGGCTGCTGTAGGCGATTAAGCTTAATCGCCTAACCAGCCCCTCGGCGGAAGTGGGACAGGAAGTCCCACTCCTCCTGAAGCCCCCACTCCCCCCCCAAAAAAATTACATGCCAAATGTGGCATGTAAGGGGGTGAGGAGTGGGATAAGCGGAAGTTCCGAATTTGGGTGGAACTCCGCTTTAAGATTGCCCTGTGCCCCCGTTACCATTTTTCTCTTGGAATTTTTTTTTTTATTTTTTTATTCATGCTCATAGAGGAATGAAGCAGCAGATAGAAATGACACTTGGTGCTCTGGACTGAGACAAACACACACACACACACACACACACACACACACACACACACACACACACACACACACTTTAGATGAGGGGGTCTCAAACTGGTGGCCCTCTAGCTGTTACAAAACTACAAGCCCCATGAGGCCTTGCAAAGGCCGACAGTCACAAGCTTGACTCCCATAGGCAGAGGCATGATGGGACTTGTAGTTTTGCAAACAGCTTAAGGGCCACCAGTTTTAGACTCCTGCTATAGAGGGATACACTTTGTTCATATTTCACGTCTGAGGTTTACAAACATGTAAAAAAAAAAAAAAAAAAAAAAAAAATTACAATCGTTTATGACTTAAACTGCTTTAGCAAAATAACGACGTCATCCAGTTAGAGTTTACATGTACTTTGAACCTGAACTCCAGGCAGGATGCAAATTGAGACAGACAGACCGACAATCCATCTATATATTTTTTATAAGTGTCAGGACGTGACCTAGTATGAGCCTTTCGCAGTCCCTATACAGCAGAGCTCAAACTGGGGAAGGGGGAAGCAGCACAAATGCCCAAATCCGATATACTGCAGTGCCGATAGGAGAGAGCAGAGTGACAGGTTAGCTAATCAGCCTGCTGCTTCTCTTTTCAATGTCCAATCACAGGCCGGGGGAGGAACAAGGCCTGTAAAAAGCAACCCAACGGCGGATTGAACGAAAACAGCCGACTCAATTCCCCTGATGGTAGAGAAGGGAATCCTCCCTGCCGAGTATTTGGGCAGCAGAGAGACTTTCCAGCTGTCGGAAATCACTGATCGAGTTGGGAGAATCTAACAGGGGGGCTGTACAGAAGTGAATTGGTAGTTCTGTACAACCTTTGTTACCTCCACCTTTTTTATACTACCAATATGTGTCTGCTGTACCATGTACTTGTATGAGGAAGTCTCCTGTTCTCTTTGTATTGCTTCCTTTATGGGAAGTCCCAGGTGTTCCTGTCAGTCCCTCTGCTTTCCTATTAAAAACTGACCACACCAAGCAGGAGAGCACAGCGTGGTCAGTTCTCTAGATGTGCTGGGAACTCTGTGTGCTCCTCTCCAAAAAGCCCCCCCCCCCCCCCCCCCAGACTGCAAAGCCTGTCACTGAGAAGCCCAGTGTACTGCCGTTTCTCCTCCCCCCCAGCTCTTATACAGCCGAGAACAGAGGGAATGTGATCTATATGTATATATAAAAAAAAGTGAACTGCAGCAGAGAGAAACCAGATCTCTTGCCCTGTGTGGCGGAGTTCTGTAAATCTCAGGACTGGATGGACAGGAGTACAAACTCTCTGGCAGGTAATACAACTCCCCCCTCTGTGTATTTCATCTGAGTATTTATCCCTTTGCCACGGAGTTCAGCTTTAAGCCCCTTTCACACTACTGCGACTTTAAAGTCAGGCGATTTCGCTGCAATTTCAGCAAGAATTGAGGTCTATGAACCTCAACTCACAAAGTAGCGCAGGAACTACTTTGAAGACGGTGCAACTCGAAGTCTCCCAGATATGAATAGTACTCATTGGAAATAATGGGGTATGACTTGTCATGCGACTCTGCAGTCCCAAGTCGCACAAGTGTGAAAAGGGGCTTTAAAGGGGTTGTAGAGGTTCATGTTAATTCATAGGATGATTGCCGCCCCCCCCCCAGCCCCCCCCATTGTACTTACCTGAGCCCATGAAAGTCCAGCGTCGAACCCGCTCTTCCTCTGCTCTGTCTTCTCGGCTCTTCATTGGATAGATTGATAGTAGCGCAGCCATTGGCATACAATGCTGTCAATCAACTCCAATGATGCAAGGGCCAGTAGCAGGGCCTTGTCCTGAAGTTACATGGCTAACGCCCGCAAAGTAACCCCCTTGGGCGAGCGCTTCCCAGAGGGGGTTATCAGAAGCGAGAGGAGCCAAGAGAGCTGCAGAGGGGACCCCAGAAGAAGAGGATCAGGGCCACACTCTGGAAAACGAACTGCACAGTGAAGGCAAGTATAACATTTCTTATATATTTTATATATTCAAAGCTTTAGTATCACTTTAAGGCGACGAGAATAATAAGTGGAGCATCGCTGAAGGCGGATAGGAAGGACGGACCCCACTTTCAGGTTTTGTTGCCGAATTGTAAAGCAAATCGAGGTCACAGCTCATTAAGTCACTGGGAAGGAAGTTGCATTTCAGAGGCACACATCTCCGCCACATCAAGAGCCGGCATTTTACATGTCCCCTGCAGGCCAGTTAACAATTGCAACAGTTTTACAACTTGTTGGCCACCATAAAACAAGAGCGCAGGGCTGAATAGGCCAGTAAACAGCGGGAGATGTTTAGTATTCTGACCCACTCTCTTCCCCCCCCCCCCCAGCCGGAGGATGGAGCCTGCCAAGACTGGAGCCTGCGAGACACTCAGCCATTGTCAGGGTACAGCCACATTCAACAGAGGCCATTGACAGGAGGGATTGGGAGGTACGGCATGTAACAGCGTACCGTACCCCTTCCCACAGCCCACTACCAGTGTCTGAACCCAACAAAAATACTACAAACTTTGTAATCATTAATAAATTAAGTGGATTTAAAAAAAAATAAGCCGACTCAGCATCAGCCTCTTGCTGTCCTTGCACAGCAGAACTCAGACTAGGAGAGAAAGAAGCCGTACAAGGAGCATACTGATAGAAGAAGAAATCAGAGTGACAAACACACTAGTTGATCACTGTGCTGCCACAGACTGGGGGGGGGGGGGGGGTGTTTAGTCTAGGACAGCGATGGCGAACCTAGGCCCCCAGATGTTTTGGAGTGTTTTCCCATGATTCTTATGCACTCTGCAGTGTAGCTGAGCATTGTGGGAAATGTAGTTCCAAAACATCTGGGGTGCCAAGGTTCCCCATCACTGGTATAAGACAACCAGGGATTAAAAGGAAGTTTGTTGATTGATGCTGGCCTTCAGACTGAGGACATCTAGTGGCAGAAAAAAAAAGGGGGGGGGGGGGGGGGGGGGGGGGGACTACTGCAGAGAGGTCTCAAGAATGAAAATGAATGTGCCATCAAGTGTTTTTTTTTTGGTGGGTTTAATCCTTCAATGGGATGTCCATTGCTTGAAAAAAGGCAGAGCTTGGAAAGTTTACAGGGCCTAAATTGCACCCATCAACACTTCCAGAAGGCCGTACATTAGAAGCGCAATTTCAAACCTCAATGCTCAAAAATTTTGGCGCTGCTTCATTTTTTGCTACATCTTGCAATGTAGACTGAGGAAGTTGGATTAAAAACAGCCAACAGCCTGGCCCGGCACTGGCGGCCCAACAGCCTGGCCCGGCACTGGCGGCCCAACAGCCTGGCCCGGCACTGGCGGCCCAACAGCCTGGCCCGGCACTGGCGGCCCAACAGCCTGGCCCGGCACTGGCGGCCCAACAGCCTGGCCCGGCACTGGCGGCCCAACAGCCTGGCCCGGCACTGGCGGCCCAACAGCCTGGCCCGGCACTGGCGGCCCAACAGCCTGGCCCGGCACTGGCGGCCCAACAGCCTGGCCCGGCACTGGCGGCCCAACAGCCTGGCCCGGCACTGGCGGCCCAACAGCCTGGCCCGGCACTGGCGGCCCAACAGCCTGGCCCGGCACTGGCGGCCAGCCAACCCAACAGCCTGGCCCGGCACTGGCGGCCAGCCAACCCAACAGCCTGGCCCGGCACTGGCGGCCAGCCAACCCAACAGCCTGGCCCGGCACTGGCGGCCAGCCAACCCAACAGCCCGGCCCGGCACTGGCGGCCAGCCAACCCAACAGCCCCCCCCCCTTCCAATGCCCAGCACCCCACTGCTATCTGTATGCCATGCAGAGGGCTGGCAACAGCCCCCCCCTTCCAATGCCCGGCACCCCACTGCTATCTGTATGCCATGCAGAGGGCTGGTGGGCTGCATGTTGGGAACCTTGGTTTTAAAGATATACAGAAAAAAAAAAAAAATGATATACAGAAAAAAAAAAAAAAACCTTGGGTGACATGTACAAGTTGTAGAATCCCGATCAGGGTGATCCAGCTGTCCACGCTGGGGAGATGTCCCCTCTATGTGTCCTTGTGGACCATTGCCACTGAAAGTGTCTCCGCAACAGGAAAGTGGAGGCAGGACTAGGAGAATGAATATTGGAGGTACAAAATTTCCAGGTCGCAAATGTGTGACTTTTATTGGCTTTCACAACAATATCAGCGAAGCTCCGCCCGTTCAGTGCTGAAATGTAAACACCGCCTGGAGGGCACAAGTGCAGACACAGGCTGATGCAATAATCCACTAATGCTGCCAAACGCTAAATGCGCACAACCTTTGATGCACTTCAATAAGAAACCGACATACCTTGCTGTACATGGATGTCTTGCTGCATAAAGAAAAGAGGACTTCCAGGATATAACAAAAAAAAAAAAAACCTACAAGCAGGGCTGTGACAAGGAGGGGGCAGGAGGGAAAATAACCCCAGGTGCAACACCTTTGCCCAAAATGTGAAGGGGGCTGCTTAGCAGGCACCCCACTGCATGCATTCCCCAGATCAGTTCTGGGCAACTAACAAACCATGGACTCCCTTCATCCAGGCTCCAACTACTGCATACCACATGGGTGCTCAACCTGTGGCCCTCCAGCAGTTGCAAATCTACAAGTCCCATGAGGCATTGCAAGGCCGACAGTCACACGCATGACTCCCAAAAGCAGAAGTACAATGGGACTTATAGCTCTGCAACAGCTGGAGGGCCACAGGTTGAGCATCCATTGCTTACCACCAACGTTCCCACTCTCTACCCCCTTTATCCCAACCGCCCACCACAAAACACAAAAAACACTATAATTGGGCCAACCATCCAGCCTAGGCATGCACAGTCCATGCCAACTGTGGGCAGCCAGAGTACGAGAGGGGGTGACAATGGGCATGCCCAGAGCAGGAAGGCGGTACGCCCATCTATGACATGGAGCAGGAGGGGGGGGGGGGGTGCAACCTTAGGCACTTTTTTTTTCTCCCTTAGGGGGATATATACATTCTCCACCTTTTCTCTATCATTGTTCCATTTGAAGCATGGATTTATTTTTTCCCATAAAAAGGTTGACTATGCCATCAATTATAACAGCTGGCTCAGCAAGAAAAAAGCAGGTCCCTCCGATTACTCCTGTATTGAGCCGTTTTCCCTGTTGTAAAGTGCTGCACAAACCGTTGGCGCTATATAAACCCTGAAGAATAAACTGTATTGGGATGGAAAAGAAAAAAAAAACACAACCACACAGCAATTGGTCACAGTTAACCTCCTCCTGAAACTGTTGGTTGCCCAATGGTCATTGTTTCTACCAAGAAGTCAATCATGTAGACAGATCAGGTTCAGGTACGTAGATCAAGATTTTGACTTTTTACTGTCTGTCTGCTTGTTTTGATGCAGAATGCATTTCCGTCAGAGACATCAAAGTAATTACCATTTATTGGAAGGTGGCGAGCGAGAAGTTTACAGATTTCAGTACGTGCCCTTTTCTTGCAACATCAGGGTTTTAATCAGCTAAAAACATAAAACTCAGATATGAAACTGAAAAATTACACAACTGTTCCACTTTATCTGGCCAGAGTCTAAATAAATTGTCATGAGATTTCCTCTAAGCCAATAAGGGAGGGGCCTGTCACACCGATCGCTTAACACGTCCTGTACAGTATAAACAAGATCACATGGCCATATTCAGTCCAACACATTTTTACTAAACCCTTGCAACCTTGGAGTTTAGATTTTTTTTTTTTAATGCAACTGATCAGTTTTATTTAAAAGAAACCTAGAAAACAGAAAAGAGATTCTAGGGCATCTCAAGACAGATTTTTTTTTTTATAAAAAAAAAAAAAAAAAAAACCACACACAAGTGGCCGGTCGAGTTTTTTTTTTTTGTAACAAAAAAAACGGCAAACACACACCACAGGGCAAACTCGGCAGGCCACTTGGGTATTTTTTTTTTTATATATTTTATATTTATAAAAAAAATTAAAAATAAAATAAAAGTCTTAACTCTTGCATTTCTAGTACAAAGATTTGCAAAATATACCAGGTAAGGTTTCTAAAATAAAACTGATCAGTCGCATAAAAAATAAAAAAGTGTAGAAGAGTTGGGGCATCACGCTCCAATCCCCCACCTTGTAGCACTGCCCTAGAATCTCTTTTCAGAGAGGTCATCAATGGTCCCAAACAAACCAATTGGATACAGCATAGGCAAAGTAATCCTCACAGGAGGCACCATAAGAAGTTTGGCTCCGTCTATGGCTGGCCTATTTCTGCCCTGCAACCACGGGTTGGAGGAAAGAAAATTGCTCGATTCTCCCCCCCCCCCAATCAACACAATCAGATCCCCCTCCCCCATTCCATACAGCCATTGTGTTCTCCCAGCGAGGGGGGTCTCCTCCAGCTCCTCCCACTTCACATTCCTCACGTCTTTGCCCACCAGTCATGCCATGAATTAAATGGGCACCTACAAAAGAGGCTGAGGGTTCCAGAAACAGCCCAGCTGGGCGGCCACAGGCTCCAGGGATAGCCCTGCTGGGTGGCTGCAAAAAGGCTGGGTGAGTGGTGCAGGTTTCAGGGACAGCTCAGGATTTGGTGACCCCTGGCAAATCAACATTTGACCCCCCAAGGGGGTCCCGACCCCCAGGTTCAGAACCACTGATCTTTGGCTGGCTCTAGACTCCTAGCCCCCCTCCCATTTTTGGTTATGGGTTGGTAACGGTTTAGTCTCTTATATAGTACAAGTCAGAGTTCCCCAATCCCTGGAACTGTACTGGCGTGTAGCCCATTAGGAACTGAGCCACACATCCAGAGGTGAGCAGGGAGCAAAGCTTCATCTGCATTTACAGCTGCTCTCCATCACTTGCATTACCGCCTAAGATCCACCTAGTCTAGTGGTAGAATTAGAAACGCATATGAGCGTGAACCCTACTGTACACTTTTCATGTGATGGCTCTAGGTTGCATGCTCCTTATGAGAATCCAATGAGAAATAAATGCACCGCTCCAGGTTTGTCCAATACTATAATGCCCTGAGAAAACAGGGTGCAGGTCGGGCTTGTCCTGAGAACACCTAAGAAAATGGTGGTGGGTGACCACAAACCCAATAAGTTAAAATCTTGACAGCCGCACAAGCATAACAAACGTGGTTGATGCGTTTACATCAGACGCCCAATTATAACCAAAAAAAAAAAAATGTAGACAGTTTGTCTTCCGTCCCTGGTGTCAGAAAAGTTGGAGACCACTGCCAAAAAAGGTAAAATTGTTTAGACGAAACAATAGAGGGCGCTACTGAGACTATATACAGAGATACTCACTAGTGATGTCTAAGTGGTTGATTGTGTACAGAAAAGTATTAGAGCAATGGAAAAATAATATTAATGGTTTAACAATAATTAATAAGTGATAACGTCCACCTGGAATCCCAAACACATAAATACAACAAATTGTAATAGTGGGATGTCAGAACAAATCTTCTTGAAAAAATATATATATATTGGAAAGAGTCCGTGTATAATTATAGTAGGATGGTGATGTGCTGGTTCTGGGATGTGCAAAAACCTTCACCATTGGATAGTTTGTGTTCCACCTCGAGTGCTGGGGAAGTGCTAAATGCTTACCAGATGATTAGACCTCTCTTTTAAAAGTAGGTCTGATGGGCAGGTCAGGATAGCACAACGTGCGAAACATATGTCGGCGGCTTCCACTCTGGCATCTGGCACGGCTTACAAGCCCTCCGTTTTGAGCCGACCTGAACCCACCAAGCCCGGACCTGTCTGCTACCCACAAATCTTCGGCCATTGGAGATACAGGCTGTGACACGCTATATTCCCAGTGCCAGGCAGGCACCAGCTGGGGTAGGAGGCCAATCGGCTGTGTGTTTATTTTTATTTGATTTTAATAAAACGTTATTGCACCATGATTTTCTCCATTCATATTTCCATGCATTGATGAGCGTACCTGCTAACATTGTGGAACTGGTTGGTCCAGCATGCCCCTAGTGTTCAGGCACTTATCCTGACCTGCCCATCAGACCTACTTTTAAAAGAGAGGTCTAATCATCTGGTAAGCATTTAGCACTTCCCCAGCACTCGAGGTGGAACACAAACTATCCAATGGTGAAGGTTTTTGCACATCCCAGAACCAGCACATCACCATCCTACTATAATTATACACAGACTCTTTCCAATATATATATATTTTTTCAAGAAGATTTGTTCTGACATCCCACTATTACAATTTGTTGTATTTATGTGTTTGGGATTCCAGGTGGACGTTATCACTTATTAATTATTGTTAAACCATTAATATTGTTTTTCCATTGCTCTAATACTTTTCTGTACACAATCAACCACTTAGACATCACTAGTGAGTATCTCTGTATATAGTCTCAGTAGCGCCCTCTATTGTTTCTTCAATTCACCACTATTTATAGTCACATACTATATCACTGAGGAGCAGCACAATATTGTTTTCTTATCTCCACAATAGTGGATATCACTAAATATTTGGCTTTGGCGCGGAATACACATTTTTTCCTTTGTAAAATTGTTTAGACACCTACCTATATGGTCGAGTTTATGTGGACATCCCTCCAATTATCAAAGGCTTTAGCAGAAATTCTACTTTACAAGGCCATTTTCTGTCTTAGCATTACAGTACCACGTGTACAATGCCAGCTCCATGAAGACATGATTGGGAGAGTTTGCCATGGAGGAACTTAAGTGCCCTGCACAGTCAGAGCCGCATACTCAACCCTACTAAAGAGCATTGGGATGAATTGGAATGCCGACTTTAAGCCGGGTCTTCTCATCCTACGTCAGTGCCAGATCTCACAAGTGCTCTTTTAGCTGAATGAACACAAATTCCCACAGACAAACCAAAATCAGTTGGAAAAGTCTTCGTAGAGGAGTGAAGGCTACATAGCCCGAAAAAGGGATCCAAATCGGGGTTGCCACCTCATCCCTTTAAACCCGAACACATATGAATTACACAGGTTCTGGAGGCCAATTTAATGCAGATAAAAGGCACAGAGTTTAATTACCACCTTAATCAGCCACAGAACCTGTGTAATTCATACGTGTTTGGTTTTAAAGGGATGATTTGGCAACCCTAATCCAACTTCATATTAATGCTCTAGGCCAGAGATTCTCAAACTAGGGCCTCCAGCTTTTGCAGAACTACACATCCCATGAGGCATTGTAAAACACTGACATTCACAGACATGACTAGGCATCAGTGGCGGTTCGTCCATAGAGGGCGCTGGAGCGCCGCCCCCTCTGGCTCTCACCGCCACTGAGTCTAATAACATAGATTCATGCATTGCACGAATCTATGTTATCGCCGCTGCCGCTCTTATTCAGATGGTCGGCGCTCATGTCTGGCCATCTGAATAACGCCAGCTGGTTGGCTGTACGGAAATGTCTAGCAGAGCCAACAGCTCTGATAGGCTTTCCCAATACAGCCCTCGGGTCCCGGAAGCTTATTCTCGGAGTGCACAGACTGTACGCCCCTTGGATAAGATGACAGGGGTCTCAGCCAATCAGGTTGGCCGGTTCTGGCTACCGGTAACCTGATTGGCTGAGACGCCCGTCAGTCATCGAGGGCAGGAGAAGACACCGTGGGACGTGGATGCCGGACTCCAGTAAAGGCAAGTACCGGGCGGGGGGGGGGGGGGGGGAAGAGCAATTTACAGGGCACAGTGGGGACAATTGGCACAGCGGCGACCATGGGCACAGTGGTGACAATGGATGGCACAGTGGCTGGTTTAATGGCATGGAACAGTGGTGACATTTGATGGCACAGTGGCTGGTTTAATGGCATGGCACCGTGGTGACATTTGATGGCACAGTGGCTGGTTTAATGGCACGGAAGAGTGGTGACAATTGATGGCACAATGGCTGGTTTAATGGCATGGCACAGTGGTGCGAATTGATGGAACAGTGGCTGCATTTGATGGCATGGCACAGTGAGACTGCAATTTTTTTTTCCTTTGCGCCCCCCCAAAAATGTTGAGCACCAGCCGCCACTGCTAGGCATGATGGGGATTGTAGTTCCTGAACAACTGGAGGGCCATAGTTTGAAAACCCATGATCTAGGCTTTAGAGTGGAATGTTCAGCAAGCTCATATTTATGAGGGCCAGGTGTCCACAAAACTATACACAGGAGTGTAGCTCATATTGAGGATTTCTCCATGGCACCAATTTAAAAAAAGACAAGAATATACCAAAGTTGGCACAAAAAAAAAAAAAAATCAGTGACAGCAGTCACTGTATCTTTTAATTACTTTTTGCTACCTCTTCCACATAAGTTCTCTAGTGATCCCTGAAAGTACAGCCAAAGAGAAATAAAAAAAATATGTCATACCTCTCTGGACTGAAGGTAAAGCCGATTTTTACACTAGGTTTTCGCATAGCAGAAGGTTGTGGCTAGCTCTCTATGGAAATTGCAAATCGCACAGGGGCCCTGTGCTTCATTTGGTCCATTTCAGCCCAAAATTCGGGCCAAGAGAGATAGTAATACTGAGCTTACAACAATTTACTGTACATAGGTAATGTTGGCATAAGGAATAGCGAGAGTCACTTTCAGACGTCATCACGGGAGCGATCTTGTCAGAAACTAAACAGAACTGAAAGTAGTTTGGGTGGAGTGGGCACTAAACTTTTAACCTCTGAGTACAGCAGAAAGTACGACATGACCAGCACTTGTGAGTAAAACCAAATATCAGGAACATTGTGAAATAAAGTAAAAACTCCCTCTGTCTCATCCAAACTTCCCAAAATCAATTTCAACTACCACGGTGACCAGAGAAACAGATTGCAATAAACACTTTAACCCCAAACAGAAAAGCCTCATGTCAAGCTTTAGCTACCTGTATTTGTTTCTGTGGCCAGTCCTGGTCACTTTGTGGCCTCTAGTTGATATGTTAGGTTGTGCGACAAATTTGGGTGGAATTACCTAGGACAGTGATGGTGAACCTTGACACCCCAGATATTTTGGTACTACATTTCCCATGATGCTCTACTACACTGCAGAGTGCATGAGCATCATGGGAAAGTTAGTTCCAAAACATCTGGGGTGTCAGAGTCGGGTCACACAGGCATCATCAGGCAACTTACAAGGCAACTTCAAGTCGCCTCCAGGACAGGAGACTTTCCAGTGGCCAATCAAACAACAATCAGATCTGGGGGAGGGGTTTGCCTGAGAAATGTATGTTATTTTCCTGTATTGTTGCTTCAGTTAAGATGGAGATCGATTTCTGAGGCAACTTCCATTGAAATCTATGGGTACAAGTTGCCTAGAAGTCGGACTGAAGTAGTACAGGAACCTTTTCTGAAGTCGGAGCGACTTCAGTAGTGTGTATTAAGACGATTCCATTCACTTCCATCGATTTTCTCAACAACACGACTTGGGGCAACTTCAAGTTGGATCCCAGGTCGCCCCAGGGTGAACTGGCTCTCAAGGGTCACCTTCAATAAATAAAATATAGGAGTCCAATATTGTTGGGGGGGGGGGGGCTTCTTAAAAGCAGAACTTCACATTTAGGTTGAAGTACCACTGTAAGCTGGTCATACGTGGCTTGAATTATGTCCAATTGCTGCAGAATTGGCGGAAAATTCAGGCTGTGGGTTGTCTTTCTTGCCACCACCCAGCTTAAAGCGTTTGTTAACCCAACACTTCATATTCCTGATGTGCCATGTACTTGTATGAGAAAGTACCCTTTTCTCTTTTTATTGCTTCCTTTGTTTGAAATCCCTGGCATTACATCCAGTACCTCCGCTTTCCTTAACCTGACCACACTAATGCCTCGTTTCCACTGCACGGATCGGGTCAGTAATTTTGGAGTGGTTCAAATGGGGCCGGTCTAATCGCGTGAGCGTTTCCACTGCAAAATCGGACCGTGAGGGACCATTCAGGGTTTAGAAAAAATTGCTAGCGCATCCACTAATCAGTGAGATGTATTTGTAGGTCCGCCCTAACCGAACCGTTCCACTCTCTCTGGTCCCTCATCTGAAGCAGGACCCTTGCTGGTGCGGTACGGTTTGGTTTTAGGGTACGCTTTCATAATGGAAACGAACCGATCCGCTCAGTGGAAACGAGGCATAAGAGAACTCAGCCTACTCTAAGATCAGACTTGTCTTGGCCCCCCTCTCCCCCCGCAGCCTTTCAACTGAAAGTTCAGTGTGCTGCAGCTTCTCTTACCCCCAGCTATTGTGTAGTTGTAAACAGAGATAATATGATCACAGGGTGGGCAGATGGCAGACATGAGAATATCCAGGAAGTCAAGGCAGGCAAGAAAGTAGTCAAGGAAGGCAAGAGAGCAGTGTCCAAGCAAAGGTTGAGACAAGTGGTAAGCTAAGAGGACAGCAAAGAGCTGTAGGTGAGCAGGGTCAGCAACAGGTAGTCAAAAAAAAAAAAAAAAAAAAAAAAATCAGAAATCTCACCCACAGGGTAGCTAATAGGAAGCCATAGCATCACCCAGTACTACGGTAGGGGTCGGTAATGTCCTTCTGCTTAAAAGATACATTCTGCATCTCCCCAAATTCAGAATCAGCAGCATTCTCAAACAGTTGGCGGTTCCATTCTCTCTGCGCAACACTGATAAGCTCTGCATCCACCCCCGGCCAAAACAAGCTTTAAGAACTAAAAAAATGTGGTTCAATAAAAAAAAAAAAAAAAAAAAAATTATATATATATCCAACATTCGGTAAATAAAGAAATGTAACTTGTCTGGGAAGTCTTACAGGCACAGCCCTGAGTTTTAAACCACTCACTGTGACATCAAATGGAATGTATTTTTTTTTTGGCTTCTGCAAGAACAGCTGGACAGCGGATTTCAGGAGAAGATCGCGACGCTGGAAAAACGCTCCAAGGTCACAGCTGTGGCTCACGTTGAACACAATAAATCAGGCACACAAAGGGAGCCTTGCTGCTCGACTTTCTATGGATTTCTGCTTGCAAACCCATAAAATAAAAGTTTCAAAGAGAAAAAAAAACAGAAGACATAAGTGTAGGCAGCATAAGGGGAAAGATCTCATTAACGCCACTTTGTAAAACACCCCCAAAAGTGACTTGGGGAGCCCTGAATCCAAACTAGGTGTGAACATTTTACAGGTCAATGGACATAGTCTCTTCCATTTTTAAATGTGAGCTGCCGACTACGGTGTTCACCAAATCCCTATGGCTGGCAGTATCCTTCAAGTATATTTATCAGAAACTTAAAAAAAAAAAGTCTGCATGACTCGACTTCTGAGATGTCACAATAGACAGCAACAGTCCAATTTTCAAAAAAAAAAAAAAGTTCAGAGGCCCAAGATAGTGCCATCACTCTGCTACAGGCAAAAGGAAGCATCACCTTCTCCTGTGGCCCCGTCCAGAGTCTCTTGACCCTCTCCTGTGGCCCCGTCCAGAGTCTCTTGACCCTCTCCTGTGGCCCCGTCCAGAGTCTCTTGACCCTCTCCTGTGGCCCCGTCCAGAGTCTCTTGACCCTCTCCTGTGGCCCCGTCCAGAGTCTCTTCAATGTCTCCCTTTTTAGCCCATCCATAGTTTATTAACTGTCTACTGTAGCCTCTCCATAGCATCGGACCATCTTCTGCTGTACATCTGCAATATCTGATAGACTTCTGAAGCAATACAATCACTGAATATCATGTGCATCCCTTGAAAAAAAAAATTCAGGCGTCCCACATTCTGACCACTACCGTCTAACCCAGGGGTAGCCAACCTTTTGAAGAGTGAGGGCCACTTAAGCGACTTGGTAATCGGTCGTGGGCCACAATGCGGATCGGATTGGTGGTAGGCATTTGTGAATGGACACAAGTCCATTTACATTTTCTATTCCTTAGAGGTGAATGGAGGGTCCAATTGGGTCGGACTGACTGTGTGAAAGGGGCCCCAGGCTGCTTTCACACTGATGCACTGTCGTTTTTGAGCACCGTGGGTGCAGCACAGTTCACCTGTGGCTTTCATGCAGGTT